>CM067373.1:47970728-48570728 GCA_034401795.1 Chaetoderma sp. LZ-2023a
GGGGTGGAGGTGGGGTAGAGATCAACTGTAACTCAACTGCTAGAGGTTATAGGGGAATGTACAAATGCTTTGGATAATAAGAAATCGATTGATGTAATTTATCTTGATTTTAAGAAGGCTTTTGACTCCGTACAACACGAGCAATTGTTGATCATGTTAAAAGCATATGGTATCTCGGGGAAACTCCTAGAATGGATTAACCAATTTCTGATAGGAAGAACGCCGAGAGTAGTGGTTAATGGTGCAGCCTCAGATTAGGCCAGGGTTATAAGCGCTGTCCCACAGGGCAGTGTACTTGGTCCACTACTGTTTGTAAAATACATAATCGACATGCCAAGAAACATGAAATCCAGACTCTATCTTTTCACAAACGATACTAAACTGTTTAATTCAATAACTAATGTGAGTGATTGTGAAGTCTTGCAAAATGATCTAGAGACGGTTCAAAACTGGTCACAAAATTGCCAATTAATGTTTAACACAAACAAAAGCTCAGTTATGTACATTGGCCCAAGCCAAGTGCCACTAATTTTAAGTACAAACTCCTTAATAATGATAAAACCGTAGCCCTGCAGGAGAGCGAGATCAATGACCTGGGTATAATAATTGATTCAAACGTAACATTTGGAACCCATATAAATAACATCATATCAAAAGCCAAAAAATGACAGGGCTTATATGGAGAACGTTTCATCCCATTACTACAGACATTTTTAGTACGCCATCATCTGGAGTATGCTGGTCCCATTTGGTCACCACACAGATGGAAATTTGCTGAACAATTGGAAAATGTCCAGAAACTAGCCACTTAAATGGTACCAGCTTTGCTGAACATGTCCTATGAAAATCGTCATAGAAATCTAAACTTACCAACCTTATTCCATAGAAGAATATGAGGCGATCTCTTTGTAAGAGAACTTTGTAAGTATCTTAATAATTTCTACTCAGTAAATCCCAGTAAACTACTCACATTAAATCAAGATGACAGAACATGTGGCCACAAATTCAATCTTCGAACAAGAGCTATCAGAAGATACCAATATCTCACATTTTAAAGTTACCTCAGGATCAGGCTGCCGCAGGACGCAGTCTGCCCAGGACTAAATATTCTGCGAAAAAATAATGTCCAAGCCATGTACATAATATATATTATATAGAATTAGATTGCCCATTTGACCGCTGGCCACTGCCCTCAGATTGACTTAAGAACAAAATAATGTGTTGTACTGTAGTCTACTAACTACAAGCTTCAATATGATATGTGACATGACCACATTTGATAAGATTTATATTTTGCACACAATTTCTCCCACCTATGCACCTGGGGGTGATATCAAAATTCCAATGCGTCTTGCACATCCCTGGACATATGTGTAATCATACCGAAAGTTCCAAGTTTCTATGTGAAATGGTCTAGGATCTGCGTTACAATCGCTTGGTGCCCACCTTTGACTCCGCCCCTACCCTCAGTTTGACCCAAGATCAAAATAATTCCTTGTGCTGTAGTCTACTCATCATTGGCCTTAAAATGATATGTGACATGACCACCTTTGGAAAATTTATTTTTTATTACCCCACATTCACACACACCCCGGCCGTACCCCTGTGGGTCATACCAAAATTCCACAAGAGCTGTCAGAAGATAGCTTATCTGTACTGTATAGTAATTGTACATCACAGGATATGATGGACCACCGGATACAGTCTCATTTTGAAATTTGACAATCAACATGCTGATTCAAAATACCCATGGAACTACCCATCGGGCAAGCATAGCTTGGAGACTGACCCACAAAGCCTTTCTGCCCAGGAGTAACCTGAAGTCATGGTAATGACAACTGGCACCCTGGGGCTAACCGAAAGGCAAATGGTCCAAATATAAGCAAAGTTCATAGTCTGAAAAAAGAAGAAACATTTTCAAAAACAATCAGCATAATACATACTTGGATGTGAAATGGGCTAGGAGTTGCGTTACAATCGATTGGTGCCCACTTTTGACCCCGCCCCTACCCTCAGTTTGACCCAAGATCAAAATAATTCCTTGTGCTGTAGTACACTCATCATTGGCCTCAAAATGATATGTGACATGACCACCTTTGGAAAATTTATTTTTTACCCCACATTCACCCCCCCCCCCCCCCGGCCGTACCCATGTAGGTCATACCAAAATTCCACAAGAGCTGTCAGAAGATAGATTATCTGTACTGTATATTAATTGTACATCACAGGATATGATGGACCACTGGATACAGTCTCATTTTGAAATTTGACAATCAACATGCTGATTCAAAATACCCTTGGAACCACCCATTGGGCAAGCATAGCTTGGAGACTGAACCATAAAGCCTTTCTGCCCAGGAGTAACCTGAAGTCATGGTAATGACAACTGGCACCCTGGGGCTAACCGAAAGGCAAATGGTCCAAATATAAGCAAAGTTCATAGTCTGAAAAAAGAAGAAACATTTTCAAAAACAATCAGCATAATACATATTTGGATGTGAAATGGGCTAGGAGTTGCGTTACAATCGATTGGTGCCCACTTTTGACCTTTTGACCCCGGACCCTACCCTAAGTTTGACCCCAGATTCAAATAATTTCTTGTACTGTAGTCTACTCATCATTGGCTTGAAAAAGATATGCAACATGACAACTTTTGGAAATTTTTTATTTTTTACCCTACATTCCCCACCCCCAGGATCGCACCCCTGGGGTCATACCAAAATTCCAAATGTATCATGCACATCCCCAAAGTTTCAAGTTTCTATCTGAAATGGTCTAGGAGGAGTTGCACTAGAATCGATAATTACTGGCCAATTTTGACCTTTTGACCCCTAGGCTCGGGGGTTAGGACAAAATTCCAAAAGTGTCATGCCCATCCTTGCCCATATGTATAATCATCTCCAAGGTTTCAAGTGTCAAAAGCAAGTCTTTGCTGATTAAATTGTCATTTGAAAAAACCTTAACCACGGCAGTGTATTTCCCTTGATTCATAGCGGTAACTAGGACAAAAATTCCTGGTGCACTGGAACTGGTGCAGGATTCACTCGAAATATGCTCGGCTGTGAATGTATCATCGAGTAAGGTGTTTTGTAGCATGGATCGACCGGACGGATATGGACCATCCCAGCTAAGCTGGGTATGGGACGGCCATGCCGGATTCGCTCCAAGCACACACCCCTGAGTAGGATAGTACGCGTGTATAAGCCCTATGAGAGAGGTTTTCATTTTTAAAAATGGCTAAGTCCGTGAGAACGCGTGGAGCGCATGCGCGCGCGTCAAAGCTTCCCTGACAACATGTGTCAGGATTTGGAGAGTGTGTTCTTATAGTGTACCTAGTTAGTACTCGTGATTTATTCGAAATCGCACCATTCTCGTCGTTCTTGGTACCTATCAGGACGGGAATCAAACGAGGATCACAGTACTTTTTACCACTTTAAAATCCGACCAGAAATGGCCGAGTTATCGTTGAAATGTTTAATTATTTCCAAAATATTTCTCTTGACATCGTAATCGCGTGTATGCATTAACTGAATGGGGAATGTGCTGTCCACGTGGTAGCCAAGTCACCACTTCTGGCTGCGCGCTGATTGGCTACTGCTCGCCCTTTGATTGGCTGAAACGCCTGTCTCTGACATCACGAGTAGTATAAAAGGGACGAAAAATCAAAGATCGGGAGCATTATCAGCGTGGCGGCTGACCCGCCAACAACAAGACTGCTGGACTAGCACAGTGCTAGACGCGGGAGAACTGCTAACTGACTGTGGTGCCTACATAGCAGCAGTGCCATTCAGAATTGAGATCTCCTGCGCCGGTGAGCCATCTTGGAAGTAACTTTCCGCGATAAAACAATTTTGGATGTTCCCGGATGGCCATCCGGGAGCAAAAATAAACTAAAGTTATAACTCCCGCATGCAGACTTTCCTAGGGGAACTTCTCTGCGGAAAGGGCCTTAGTTGCGGACCAATATGAATCTACGAGATGTAGAGCTGATGGCGATTCTTGGTGGATAACTCGCCGGATCTTCCGACCATGCAGAAAAGTGGATTCAAACTGCCGCACTGCATGTCGCGTGTGATAATAATTAACTTTTAGACCACAGTCTGGTGGGACTTTGCTCGGTGCACTGCAAGAGCTATGCGACATACCCCGCACCGTGTACCCAGTTATTGTACATGCATAATAATTATTCATAATAGTGGCCTTCTTTGGTAATGGGCTACTCTCAACTTTCAAACCACCGTCGGCAGACAGTAACTTTACAACATACCGTTTAAATTATGTATCAGTTACTTTGTTTATCCAGTGGACATCGTGTTACCTGTTCTTCTTCACCATCTTGAGAATGAGCCACATCAACAGCCTGCCTGCGGAAACCTGCTTGTGGAAATCTTCCCCGCAGTCAAGATGTTGCCATCTCACGCTATTTCATATTAGCGTATCAATTTCAGTGACTTATGAACTTTTACTGTACCGATGACCAATAGGTACTCAAGTAACTATACTATTGGGCATTTAATTATTTCCGTATTTAGGCACTGATGACTAATAGGTGCCATACCGGTCCTAAGACCGCATTTTTATATTTTCTGTTTCATACTGTACATATTATCTTTATTTTCTGTTGGTGCTCTCAACTAACAGCACCATAAGGTCCTATGACCTGTGATCTATCGCTCGCACTGTATTAGTTAGTTGTGTATATGGCAAGTAGCCATCCTAGTTATTATGTTTTGTTTATTTATAAAAACTCTAGGACATAGTACGCTAGGTAATACTATACAGCAACATTATATCTGCATCACCATATTCCCCCAGCATCAATTTTACACTGAGGTCACTGATCATGCTCTAATTGCTTGACCCTGATATGTTACCAACTAAACCTGGCTATTCTAGCTCAATAGGATAGGTTTAACGTGGTTAGGGACACTTTTTCTGCAAGAGAGGCATAGTGTACGCCTCTTTTCTGGTTGTAGTAGTAATGTATCCCCATGCACTGACTAGGTTGTGTAAAATTGGCCAGTGACCTTAGGGCCTCTTATTTATATCGAGTTATTATCTCTTTCCACGATCCGCCAGCTGCAAGGCTTATTAATTGTTTGGATTCCCATCGACACGTTAGCAGGATCCGCCCCTGGGAAACTATCAGATGTTTCTGAATGGTGATAGTTAAAGTGCCGATTTACATACATGCCCCCTGTATCTTCAGATACTAGTTAGTTAGATTTCGCCTGCTGAAGTAGGAAGCACTGCAAAAAGAATATTAATTAATTATGTTGTTAGACCAGCCTGCAGTGCATCTCCGGCCAATCATGGAACTTAACCCCAATGATAGGTAAACGGTTAACTCCGTAGCACACGGTGATGGACAAGATGCGGATCTCCATCCAATTCGTTGTAGTGTCTGGGTGAGGTCTTAGAACCCACCACGCACTCACGGGAAGGACACTGGGGATGGATATCCGTCTCTTGCTCCCACCATAAATTATATAGCACTTTCTAAAATTGCTTCTGTGAACTGTAAACTTGTCCTGGTGATGTTATATGTGGTTGCGGGGCTGTAGTGACCGGATAGTTATTTGGTTCAGAAGGTATTGTTCCGTAACATGTATGCACGCTATCTCTTGGAGGTAGATGCTATGCAGGGTGACCTACGGGAAGCTGAGCATCTTCGCCTGTTAGATCTATATATCTAAAGTTAGGTAGGAATCCCTGCCACTTGCAGACAACGCTTGTACTCATATCTAACACATAAATGGAAGGCCCGCATAAATAAAAGTGGTAACTACCAATGCAGTAACTTTGGACCTACATAAGACGGTGACCTGTGAATTCTTCAGAAACCATTTGTTCCGTCTTTAGGTAAACCCGTGTGCATCACATTAATTATGGCTTCACTAGGATTGCTCAGCACTTAGCATTTTCTGTTTGAACAAAAGAGTGGCCCTTTTTGTCAACTCTTTTCCTCCGCTTCAGCGTTGAAGGCATTTTCCTGTGACTGAGGCCCGCGCGAGGCACTTTCCTCTCGCAACAACAGTGTTCTGTATGTGTTAGGGGTGTATTTAGTTTATATTAAACTACCAAGTGACTCGCGGTGATGCTCCCTTGCAGGGATGCCTCTGCGGATTCAAGGATCTGGGTGGTACCTTCGGCAACACCACGTAGAAGGGACACCGAATTCTCTATGTTTTGTATTATTTGCTCAATACTGTCATACGAGTGATATTGTTTGTATAGTTAATCAATTTGTGACTGTTTAGTTATTACCATCTAGTCCATATTCTAAATTAGTATGGACCGACATACCAGTGACACGAACAGTTGGGACGACACCGTTAGGTTCAATCTTGGCGGCAATGGTCGCACGGCCCCACTGTATTTCCACTATTACTTTTTAGAGCCATGATAAAAATGCACATAACTCGTAAGGAAATGATACTAAACAAACCAATTTTCGCATTGGATGACATCTTCCAATTGCTGTCCTGAGTCGCATAGCCGATAAATTGTCATAGCAATAATTTATTCCTACCGAAACGTCAAACTGGCATGGGGTGCTTATGTAGTTTTCAGATCTAGATTGATTTTTCCTTACCCACAATGCTGATTCAAACTGATCCTAGTTACCACATGTGATAACATTTTCAATAAATTTTTCCGGTTTTACTGTAGGAAAAACAATTATGTTCATTTTCAATAACACATTTACCAATTTAGAAAAGGAAACTGAAAGATTTTAATTTTTTAAGAATTTTGGCTGGAATTTGCTGCCACCTGGGTATCGCGAAAAATGGAATTTGACCTGAACTGTATTTCATCACCATCATCATCATCATCATCATCATCATCTGTTGTGACGTACGGGCCTATTCTTGATCTCAAACATTTTTCTTCACAACACCGTTAGTTGCGCAGTGTGCGAATAGTGGTTATAGTTCTTTGATAATTTTTTGTATTTTTTACTTTTTTACCCTTTTTTCCTTTTTGTGCAACAAATAGGGTGTATAGTTTATTGATATATGTACAATTTACAATGTACATATTTACATCATATGACCGGTAGGCCTAACCCACCTAGCTGATAGTTGGGGCGGAATAATGCGCCAAATTTCAGTTAGCATTTTACATGTGGCTTACTACTGCTACTAGACTGGTAGGACAAGCCCAACGTATGTATGCTAAGCAGTTCGGAGAGCTCTGCAAATCCTACAAATAAATTTAACGAATTAGTCAGAGGCAAAAATCATGTCTAAACCAGCGACTTGACGAATGCGTGGCAAAAATAATGTCCTTTGGATGTTTCGCCATAAGTAATCAAGATCAAGATCAAGATCAAATCTGATTTGGTTCCAGTTTTTTGTTATGGTTGGGCCTGTAGCTCCGATGTAGACATAACGTCGTAAGCGTAAGGAGATACAGTAGGGCTATAGACGATGGTGAACCTATTCTCCCGTTACATAAGTCAAAATGATATGGTGGTACCGCTATGTTCTGGAGAGATAGTATAAATCATGCAGTTACAACTCTATCATATGGGGATAGTAGAATACAGTGTACCGAAGTTTCTTGCATCAACACAATGCTTCTAGTCGCATCTGTTTATATGCCCTGTAGGAAGGGCGAGCAAGTCAAGCAAAATTTTGCAGAAATCCTGGACCAGTTGCACGAAATCTGCCAGAAATACAGTCGTATGCACAGTATACTTCTCGCATTTGATTTTAACTGTGATCTTACCACGGCACTCAGGCTTAAGCAAAAAGCGCTAATGCATGCTTTTCTTAGTAAACAAAATCTTGAATACCGGACAGATGGGCCAAAGTTCATTCACATAAATGTTGTGACAGCTCCAATACTGATTGAAATACTGTCAGAAATCCTCTCACAAGCATGTATCAAAATCTCCAAAGTTGAATCAGCCACCAACTGCTCAGACCATTATCCCATTATTGGCGAGTTCAGTATTATGGTAGAACCCCAGAAGATAGTCTAAAAAACTAATAAAACTTGTATAAAACCATGTGTACGGTGGGAAAGGGTAAATCGTCCAATATATAGAGAACACATACATGAGGCACTGCTTGGATACAGTCCAGCATTAGACAGCATGCTCGATCTATGTAGCGCTTATGGCAAATTACGAGACACTCTATAATCTGCAGCTGAAATTTCGTCCCCTAGTAACATCAGCAAACCCCTAAAGCTATTTCGGGTGTGGAACGATAAGATTGCTAGAGCAATGGCAGAATCCAAAAGGGCATTTCACCACTGGAAGATGTGCAACATATCTGATGACAAACACAATCCAGCCACAATACAAAGGCACAAAGCCTCGAAGGACCTGCGAAGAGCTCAATGACAATCTCTGGTTGCAAAACGTGACTCGGATATTCAGATACTACTAGACGCAATAAGCTCAGACAAGAAACTCTTCTTTAAGCTAATTCGCAAGCAATGCAGCACCAGAACTCCAAAATTGGCTGAACTCAATGTCTATGATCCTGTCTTCTCAAAAGATAAGGTTTTAGAAGGATGGTACACACATTTTCAAAAGCTTGGTACGGCCATTAATACCATAAACGATGTCAGAAAAGCTGAATTGGAGTTCGACAAAATCATCCTCCAGGACATATGTCATCAGAAGCTGTGCTTCACACAATTTACTTATGCCGAGGTAGAAAGTGCCACTAAAAGTCTTAACAGTGGGAAGGCATCAGATCTGGACGGAATTGCTGCTGAACACCTGAAAGAAGGTGGACCCCCAGTTATTCAACTCCTTACATGCATCCTCAATGGTATTGCGAAACCTAATCTCATACCAGATATCCTCAAAGCAGGCATACTGACCACAGTATACAAAAGGAAGAGAAGCCATAACTTTGCTACATCGTACAGGGGCATAACGGTTACATCATCAGTCTGCAAAACATTGGAGATGATCCTTAAGCTATGTATCCAGCAGTCAGTACTCGATGTCCAGCACCCACTCCAGTTTGGCTTCACGTCCAAGATTTCACCAATGTACAGTGCTATGCTACTTCAAGAGGCATGTATTGAATCCAGATCTAGGAAACTGAATTCATACGTAACCCTCCTAGATGCAAAACCAGCTTTTGATGTCATTAACCATGCTAGCCTAGCACGCACGCTATACTTTGCTGGAATCGACAGTGCTTTATGGATGCTCATTACAGACCTTCATATGAATGCTACCACAAGAGTCAAATGGTCCGGAGAATATTCTAGATCATTGCCATTTCTTCAGGGGGTCAGACAAGGCAGGATTCTCTCCACCGACTTGTATAAGCTATACATCAACGATCTGCTTAATGTCATGGATGCCACAGACAACAATATCAGAATCAGTACGGTAACGTGCTCTTCACCTACCTGTGCAGACGATGTTAGTCTAATCTCAAACAACGAATTCCAAATGCAGATACTGCTGGATACTGCATACCATTATGGTACCAACGAGTTTTATGAGCTGCAGTCTTCCAAATGTGCCTTCCTGTCAGACTGCAAAACCCAGAAACCAATAATGTCATTGAATGGTGAAGAATTATCGGCACTGGGATAAGCTCTGCATCTCGGCATACATAGAGCAGACCACCTCAGTAGCGCAAAGGCAACAGTAGAAGAGAACATTAAGAAGAGCTGCTTACTCACTCATAGGAGCTGGTCTACATGGCATCAATGGCATAACGCCACTCGCCTCTACATCTACTTGAGATTTATGTACTTCCGATCCTTCTACATGGCATGGACATTATAAATCTAAACAAGGCAGAACTTTTCCTACTGGAGCGATTCTTTCACAGAACTCTCATACAGATCCTTGGCTTGCTTCTTCTCTGGACACTGCCTATCGAGGCTCGCATTAACCTGCAGAAGCTCACTCTTTTCAGCAATATATTGCAGATTCGCGAAGTATACTCTTCCCCATTGCCCTGCGACAGACGATTGTTAAAAGATTCGTCCAAAACAGCTGGTTTGCCGAGATAAGAAAAATTCTCGCGAAATATGATCTACCCTCCATACACGACTTTATTGAAAATCCACCTGACAGAGGGCCATGGAAGCACACAGCTAAAAGCAATGTTAACAGAATATGGTCCATGCAACTAAATCAGCAAATAGAACTATACTCGTCACTGCAGTTTCTCCATCCAGCAATTGCTACATTAACCACATGCCCGTGTGATATCTGTAGACTCTCCATCCGGGTACGAATCCTAACCGGCTGTTACATCCTGCAATCAAACAGGGCAAAGTTCAATAAGCACGAGGTCAATCCTACCTGTCTTCTATGCCATGAGGGACCAGAAAACAGCTCACACTTCCTAACTGCTTGCCATGCTCTAAAGGATGTCCGAAGGAAATACATGCCGTTAATCCGTTCATGTCTCTGTGACATGTGTACCATAAATTCCATCCATGTCTGGTCACACAGTGAAACTCTAACCACATTCCTCGTGAACCCATCTACATACCTGAGGAAGGAGCCTTGCCTCTGCATGGCCAGATTAGAAGCCCTGCTCAGACAATACTAGATTCAAGATTCAAAATTATTTATTTCATGCTTAATATATAGGATATATACATCACATTCGGGCAGTCCATCAAAGGCAGAGCCTATGAATCGATGGACCCCCCTACACATAAAACAAGACATTACAATATATAAGGTGACAGCTGATATAAACATCTGTAATATAATAATAACGCCTGTATAGGCGTAAGCACAGGACGGAACAACATATATATTTGTACCATTTTGTCCTAGAGTGTTCTACACATAAACGATCTTCATAATATTTTGTAATTGTCTTCCATCTAGGATGTTTATTGTATACACCTGTGCAAAAGTTAAGCACCACCCTATTTTTACGCACATGCGGGGGTATATTCATGTGCTATGAAGAAAGCAATAGCATAAACATTTATGTACCCATCCATCTTAGTGCAAGAGGTAATAATGCAACTAGAGGAATGCTGATTATGATGGTGGGGAAACACTGTGTTTTTGATTGAACTTGAAAACGAGGCCTGAATATGGTTACGTTGACACAACTGACAACTATTGCCCTACAGTTGACACACGTGGCTAGATTGCCATTAATGGTGTCTGAAAACGAAGTTTAACATCTGTGCACGAGTTTGAGACTGTCATTATTAATACCGGGTATATCCACCTTGTGCCTGGATGACGGCCTGGACACGACGTCTCATGCTGGTCACCAACCGACTGATACGCCATTGTGGTATTCGTTGCCATTCAAGATGGAGTGCATCTGTTAATTCCTGTAGGTTCTGCACAGGAGGATCCCTCCTTCTCACCATGTTTCCCAGAATGTCCCAGATATGCTCAATAGGGTTCATGTCAGGGCTCCTTGCTGGCCATGGTAGGGTTTCGATGGCATTCTGGCGGAGGTATTCATGCACAGCTCTAGCACGATGTGGTCGGGCGTTGTCATCCATGAATATAGGGTGGGTTCCAGGTGCATAATTTACAAAATGAGGGACCACAACTCTATCCAGTATGGAATCTTGATATCTTTGTCCATTTAGTGTTCCAGGTACAGTCAACAGATCCAGCTTACAATCAAATGAGATGCACCCCCATATCATAACGGAACCTCCACCAAATGGAACTTCTTCCATGATGTTACGTTGGTCGTACGCCGTGCGTCTGGACCTCCATACACGAGTTCGACCATCTGTGGCATGAAGCAGGAACCGACTTTCATCGGACCAGTGTACCCGTCTCCAGGATCTCATGTTCCAGTGTCTTCTTTCGTTGCACCACCTCAGACGCTCCTCTTTGTGGTGTGCAGTGAGGAGAGGACGTCTGACAGGTCTCCTAGCTTTCATGCCAGCAGCATACAGTCTCCTTTTGACGGTAGACATTGACACTCTATTGCGCGTTTCCCATTGCTGGCTGAGCACTCTGCTGTTGGTGAATGGAGATCTCCTAACAAGGCGTACTAGGGCTCGATCATCACGGGCAGTAGTCTTCTTCGGTCTTCCAGATCTAGGCCTGTCCTTCACCTCGTTAGTTTGCCCATGTTTTGCAATCAAACGACTGATTACAGTATGGTTAATGTTCAGCTGTCTGCCAATCTCTCTGCATGACATACCAGTGGTATGCATGCCTATGATTTGCCATTTCACACGATCACTTAACCTTCGTCTTGCCATAGCGGTTCACAATCAAGAGCTAATTCTCTCTGTACAAATAAACCACGGTTATGAACACAAAATTCCTAATCTTGTCGCCTAAATCTGTATGTAATGTTCTACACCTCAAACTGGACTTTTACATAACTGAACACGTGTGCTGTTTCCCGCCACGCACGGACATCAAGCGGCGTGAAGTCATGCATGCATGTGCATTTCGTACTTGGAATTATGTCAGCTAACGCGGGGACAAAAAGTATGGCAGCCTAGTTGTACCATCATGTTTCTACGTTCTATTGTTTTTGATGGTGCTTAACTTTTGCACAGGTGTATAGATACAGGGATTTTAATATGGTACATTGGGAGTGGGGGTGGGAGTGGATGGGAGAAGGTCAACAATAACATAGCAGTATTAGAGTGAGAAAGTTGTTGGTGGATATGACTGTAGACAAGTATTTTGTTTGAGGTAGACTATCGACATCCGATATGTTCACTGAGAAAAAGGAATATCAGATGAATGTTCAAGCTGATTGAGATCTGGTAGGGATCATCTATTTTGGTTCATTTCATGCTTTTCATCGTGGCATAGCTCTCCTAAATTTACACCTACCACACTGATGGCAATATTCCATCTTCTATTATATCTAGAGCAGAGAAACTGGTGCACAATATACAGCAAATTTGGTGGGCGATGGTGCTGTTTATGACTGCAGCATCTTCCACCAAACCTGCCTAGAGAATGAAGCACCAGATCTTCTGCTTTATTTTGAAAATTGGTAACCCTGCCATCTGGGCTAGAGTTAGGGAAGACGCGAAGTCGTGAGACTTCGTTTATACCGAATATGTCCATAAGGAAGGTGACATATGGCCTGGACAAAAAAAAATTTTGATTGACTTACAGATCACACATGCAGATGAGCCGACAAACTGACACAGTCGCATCACATAATAACTTGATAATAATAAGAGTATTAATAACAACAGTAACTATCCAGCTAATATTTGAGCCGAGTTTCTTATGGTAAATATAGATTGATAAAATGCTTGAAATAGTAAAAAGCATTGACGCAGAATTGGTAACAACAGTAACAAGGCTGCTAGTATTTGAGCCAAGTTTCTTATGGTAAGTATAGTTTGATAAAATGCTTGAAATAGTAAAGAACATTGACGCAGAATTGGAATAGGTAAGGTGGGACCGACTCATACTGGCAGAAATCGCCCACTACAGGTACAGAGTAAATATGAGATCTGGCTGCTAGGTTAGAAAAAGGATTAGGTTTGACACTTTCGACCCCTCTGGCCCATTCCTTTATTTCCCTTATCTATGCAATGTCTGGATATGTTGGGACTCGCCAGCCTGAAAACCACTCCTGCATTAGTTAAAGCAGGAGGTTCCAGTCTACCCAGTCTCAAAAGATTCAGCATTGACCAGCTCACGCATCATGGATTAAAATTTAATGCTAGTGGTATGTGGAGCCTCTCCACTACCCGATCCACCAGTTTTATATGTTAGACATGGGACTAACACCCTTACTCAGTTTGGTTAGGTTAAACACATTTAACCCATTAATCCTTTCACGCTGCGTTCCATGACTATCAGCTACTAGACAATTATTAGTAATCTGTTTGATATGCTGGGCTATCTTGACCAAAAACCGTCAGTTCCAGTGGTAGAAACAATTCCTAGTCAATACAGCACTAGCATTGGCAGACAAATATTATCTTGCTAGGTCTTGAGGTTTATTTGGCTTTGCAAGGTTCAAAGGGTTAATCTGGCACTTTGGTATTTGCATTAATGGTGATTAGTGTGTTGTGCATGGTCAGGTGTGTCGGATAGCATGGAGGGTCTATATCCATGTATGCTGGGCTATCTTGACCAAAAACCGTCAGTTCCAGTGGTAGAAACAATTCCTAGTCAATACAGCACTAGCATTGGCAGACAAATATTATCTTGCTAGGTCTTGAGGTTTATTTGGCTTTGCAAGGTTCAAAGGGTTAATCTGGCACTTTGGTATTTGCATTAATGGTGATTAGTGTGTTGTGCATGGTCAGGTGTGTCGGATAGCATGGAGGGTCTATATTGTCAGGGATATCGAAAGTGTCAAATGATAACAGATGGTTGTCTAGCCTGTCAATCTCATGTATTGGCAAAGCCAAGCTCTATTCCTGCAGTTTATGGCTGGGTTAGTTTGTAACGTGCAGGTTGAATTCACCTGAGTTGAATTGGTGGTGGTGGTGGTGGTGATGGGTGGTTGTGGTGGTGGTGGTGGTGGTGGTGGTGGTAGTAGTAGTAGTAGTAGTAGTAGTAGTAGTAGTAGTAGTAGTAGTAGTAGTAGTAGTAGTAGTAGTAGTAGTAGTAGTAGTAGTAGTAGTAGTAGTAGTAGTAGTAGTAGTAGCAGCAGCAGCAGCAGCAGCAGCAGTAGTAATTGGTGTTTTGAGAGTTAGGGTTGATTATCAGCAAGTCCAAACATTAACAAGTACAGATGTACTACACATCAGTATCCGCCGATTATGGACTCCCTGGCAATTTTCTTAAAGGATCTTCTATTTAGGATCTGTTCTCATATCTTTGTGCTGGTGCCGTTCCATAATTTTGTGGCTATTATTGTAATGCGTTGTGCTCCTGTTTCTGTTCTTGTGAATTGTGTATGTAGACTATGTTTATTTCTAGTATTGTGTGTGTGTGTGTGAATGTCAGTGTTGAATGTAGAGTTGGAGGCTATTGTGTGTACCAATGCATTGTGGTGAAAGTCTCTTACAATATTATACATCTGTAATTTGCCTATGTCTGAGTTTAAGTAATTTCGCCGTTTTGAATATATTCTGGTCCACTGCTGGTTTAGTAGAGTTTTATGCGTTTTTTCTGAAGGTTTTGGAGTTTTGTTAGTTTGCTCTTGTATGCCGCAGTCCAGATAGCATTGCAGTAGGTGAGATGAGGGAGGACAAGTGTGCAGTACAGAGTCTTAACAGTGTCTTGTGTCATGATTGGCTTTAGTCTTTGGATAACACCTACACCCCTGGTGACTTTTGCCGTAACTATTTCAATTTGCTTAGCCCAGGTCAGATGTTTGTCCAAGTATACTCCAAGAAATTTAGCGAATGGGCTTCTTCGATCTCCTTATTGTTAATGTAGATTTTAGGAATTTCATTCTTTTTTAATTTCGTCATGTTTGTAAAAAACATATAATTTGGTTTATTGACATTTAGTGATAGTCAAATTCGTAATTTCTTCCATTTCTTTATTTACTTTTGCATATAACCTATCTATATTCTCATCCCAGCAAAAAGCATTGGTGTCATCAGCAAATAGTATTATAATTAATAAGCAACTACTATGTCCTGAACCACACAAGAATAGCTAAAACTTAATGAGATTGACCTGATTCGGGTATATATATATAGTTCGCGACGAACAGTGAACATAAATAGGCGAACGTTCGTATATTACTCCTGAAAGAGGTGCTCTTATACAAAGGCGGGATCTACGTAACTGAACTACAGTACTGCAGCTATTGTATATCCTGTTTCACCTATAGAATTTGCTACATGTTGACATGCTATGCAAAATCTGATAATGTTCTATTCACTCAATTCATTTTGAATGATATAACGATGTTCCACCGTGCAATTTTGATGACGGTGGTGAATTTTGATGCCGCGCATCGATTTGTTTATTTGACCAATCGTAGCGCAGCATATTTGTTTACTAAACCGCAGCAGAATCTGTGACATTGAGCGTACACGCGTTCAGACATATGTCGGCTATTAATTTTAATCCATTGGAAGAAAAGGTCAACGTCTGTGGAAACACTGTATTTCTGACCGCAAGAAATGTCAAAAAAATAAATAACCTAAAATGCTACTAGATGACAGATAACTAACCGGATTTGTAAAAAGCAGCGTTTCTTTTATTATCGGAGGTATACTTATCATTAGTATAGGGACAGCCCATTTCTGTAAGTAATTCTGTCATTCTGATGTTATTGTTATGATCCACCACACGTTATTACACCAGTTTTCGTGGTGTATGGTCCGAGTACCGGGGTCTGTTCAGGAGAGCGAATATTTTCCGTTCGCCAAACAATTGTTAGGTCATGATTTGCCGTGAAAACAAAGATGGCGGCAAAATATACAGAATCGTCAATTGAGACACATTGGTTGTCTATGTAGCTATAAATAACGCATACCAATGCATTCTTAGCGATCGTAGTGTTATGTTAGTCTTCAACAAATATGTGTATGCTTGTAGATTGTTTCCGAGACCCTGATATTCATTATGACGTAATAAATATGACATCATAATGCCGCGGATCTGATAAAGTTAACCCTCATAACTATCATGTGACGTCTTAAAAGTATGCTTGTCGAAGTTACGCGTGACAACTCGTTCAAGAAGGCGAATATAGTTCGTGACGAACAGCGAACATAAATAGGCGAACGTTCACCAAACATTTTCCTTCCTGAACTCACTCCCGGTTTCTAACATGGTATGGTTAGTTTCACCGATTCAATTCAATTCAAATATTTTTTATTTGGCTATATCGTCTTTCTATCCCCTAGGCCCATAGGGGTAAGATTAATTTAAGACCATTTTAAATACCAAAATAACTATATAACGAACAAATTAAAAAAAAAATGTCAATGACTATTTATTACTGAAAGGAATAAAATACCCAAAAATATATATATTTTAAATTTCACGAAAAAAGGAGCACCATTACCAGAATGCGAATTCAATATGCAGCAATACAAAGGATGACGGAAATTCAAATGATATATACTGATCGTGATTCTTACACCTAATTGAGTGCTGCTGTTTTCTAATGATTTGTATGCATCTTACCGAACATTTTAAATAAAGAATTACATTAAAGGGGTTTGATTTTGACCTATGGGTTTTCTAAATTTTGAGTAATTTGACACTTAATCGAGAAAATAACTGGGTTTTAGGCATACTTAAAACATCCCATTATGTTGGATTTTATGTGCAAATGAAATTTTAAAATAGGGGTAAGAATCATGATCAGTATATGCGCCGAGCAGTCGTTTATACTATGGATAAATACCGTATTTGTCATGTTTTCTAATGCCTTACCTACAGGTGTATGATTTTCGGCCTTGGTAAAATTAATAGGTTGTGACAATTGACAGGTAATTGTAACAATGCCACTTTTTGGGCTAAGGAAGTGTGCAGGATTCATAAACACACATATTAAAGGAAAATTCCAGTGAAAATCGGGAATAAGTCAACTAAAAATATACTATAATCCGAAATAGTTGCCGCCAAAAAATATAAAATACACTGTTCCATTGCCGGGAAATAATAAAATGAATATGCCCAAAACGCTCGAAAACGTGACTCCTGGGCGCATCCATTTTCTCGCAACGAGAGCGAGAAACCGCGAGATTATGACATCAACGACACACCAGCAAAATATCGCCAGCGCTTAGATTTACCTGTTTACTTCGCGTTATGAAGGCCGAATATTAATTAACCCTTTAATGACCAAATTCTGTCAGGAAAATCAGAATATTTCCTTATTGAATGGCCATTTGCAGGCCAAGCGAAGACTATTTTTCAAAACTGACTACTGGAATGGCTGGTTCTGTTACTGAGACAGTCGTTTTAGTTGTAAATTCTCAAAATAGCCTGTGCTGGCATGAAATGGTTAAATCGCATTATGTCCGCATGTCAAGCATGGGCTTGCAGTAATAGAAACGAGCATGGAAAGGGTACGGCAATTCACATTTTCAGATACCGGATCCACAGAAGCATCCGCATGAAAAGGGGCTAACTGAAAGATGGCTTCATAACATCGGCACTGGATGGATATCTTCCACATTTAAATCTGGAAGACACAAGTTTAGAACATATAGTCTGTATAATTTTAAAATAATGTGTCATGCATTTCAAAACAAAAGGCGCGGTATACTTAATTTTAATATAACAGACTCAAACTCGACAATTAACGCCGTATTTGCTTGCATCAATTGTAAAACGGGATTTGCAAACCAAAATGAAACGATGTCTCTGATTGTCCGGTCGGTCAATTTTCGGCAACCGCTTAGCGGCTTACTTCGTAGACGATAGGAGGTGACAGCTAGTAAATAATGACAAGTGTACGCTAGACATAATTAGTAGTTTAGTGCTTTCACACTATTGAAATCCAGCGTTGTTAATCATTTACAACGTTTACTCCCAATTTTAAAATAACTACGCAGAGTGTTGAATATTATGAATTAAATTTTCCTGGAATTATGTTGCAGTAGCTTCCAAACTAATTAGTTTCACACAATAGGCCTATGCAGGGTAAATTTTAAGCTTTCTGCTTTTCTGTCCTTGAAAGAGTTAACTAATTGATCCCAAATTTTTAAATGATGACCCATATTTACTGCCTGTTGAATATTTTGAAACTGGAATTTGATTGGAAGCAGAAGTTGCAATAGCAACAGCTTTCAGAGAAATTACATTCAACAATTATTCAACTAACATATTTTTCAAGAATTTGTTGTAGCTGGTTGATTGCAAACACGCTCCTGGCATAACCCTTCAATGTTTTTTAAAAACAGAAATTGCCCATAAGAAAACAATTTTTGACAATCTAGCACTACAATGACTGGCGCGATCATCGGGACACTAATTGCACTTTAATTTCCTCCAAACACTGTGGCAAAGTGTCAGTTGTTTAGCCAGTACGCTAATTATCCACGAGATGCAAGATTTACCTCTCCCTGGTTACGGCTTTCCTCGATCGGGCAATCAGAGTAGGTGTGTCGGTGACGTCAGCTGCTTGTTGAAAATGGCGCCTCTATCTACTGGTTACTTTAGCAATTTAAATTGAGGATATCTTTTTTATTTGTTGGCATAAAATTGTGCTCTTGGTCTCAAATTAGTGCGGTAAATTAGTACTTTACGTCAGATGCATAAAATCCCCCCAGTGGAATATCCCTTTAAGACAAAAATCGTTAAGATATTCTTACTATATTTTGGTTTCAGACTAAAATAAATTTGAAAATATGTTTAAGATTAATCTCTGGATACATCTTATTTTGTTCGTTAATTAACAGGGACATTCACTCTGTGCTCAAATAATTGATCTATTATGATATCTTATCTACCTTGATTATTGCTAACTTTAATGTTGACATACATCCATACATGCACACATAGATATATGCATGCAAGTATGTGTGCGTGCATGCACATGCGGACGCACACACACGCATGTATGTACGCAAGCACACACATGCTGGTAATACAAATTCACACTGCGAAGATAAACTGTGTCCATTATTTTCAGATGTAGAGTCGGTACACATGTAGTAGCCTAGGGTGGATGGGGTAGGGTGAAGGAGGTATATTCTGGGATGTAATGCATCAATAAGACATTCTGACAGCCTATCCATGTATGCTGACATGCATGCATACATGCACATATTATGATATAGATATATGTATGCATGTGTGCGTGCATGCATGTGCACATTAGTGTGCGCATGTACGCACGCTGGTAATACGAATTCACACTGCGAAGATAGACTGTGTCCATTATTTTCCAATGTAGTCGGTACACATGTAACAGCCTAGGGTGGGTGGGGTAGGTGAGGCAGGTATATTCTGTGATGTAATGCATCAATACACAAACATTGTGACAGCCTATCCATGTATGCTGGCATACATGCATATATGTGCACATAGATATATGCACACATGTATGTCTGCATGCATGCGCATATGCATGAAATGCATGCATGTACACACGCACGCAGGCTGGTAATACGAATTCACACTGCGAAGATAGACTGTGTCCATTATTTTCCGATGTAGAGTTGGTACACATGTAACAACTTAGGGTGAGTGGGTAGGTGAGGGAGGTATATTCTGGGATGTAATGCATCAATACACAGACATTCTGACAGCATATGCGTGTATCTCTAAATCAGTTGTGGACAGTATTTGTTGAATATAATTATTGTTTTTTTCATATGGCGTGCGACATGCGATCATCTAGGAATAAAAAGAAGAAAATGGACCTTTAATAGCAATAGTGTCCGGTTTTCTTGATAAGAATGCGCACTAATCATTTCCGAATGTGTGTACGCGTCTTATACAACATTTTTGATCAAAAATTACATTCGAGGTGTTTGATTTTTGCCTCAGAATTTCTATAATTTGGAAAAAAATGATACTTAATCATCAAAGATCAGTAGTGGACAGTATTTGTTGAATATAATTGTAGCTTTTTTCCTATGGCGTGCGACATGCGATGATCTAAGTGTGCAGTTTTTACGTAGACCTATTACCCTCGCCATATGAAAAAAGCTGAACAATAACAAGATGGCCACCAAGCAAATAGGGCAATCAGGTTGCCTTGAACAAACTTGGGTCTACCGTTGCAATAGATGATGTGTTATGAGTTTTGAATCAATTCCTCCAGCGGTTTCGGAGAAGATTTTTTAAAGTGTTTCTAAAAATTGGCTATTTTGGCTGGTGGCCATCTTGGATTTTGGCCAATCGGCTTCGTTTGAACAAACTTGAATCTCTATACCCTAGGGATGCTTCATGCCAATTATAATTGAAATTGGCCCAGTGGTTCTTGAAAAAGTCATTTTAAAGGAAAAGTTGACGGATGGACGACGGACGGACACACGATGGATGGTCGGCACGACATAAGCTCACTTGGCCTTTCAGGCCAGGTGAGCTAATAATAATAATAAGAAGAAGTAGAAGAAGAAAATGGTCGTTTAATAGTCTTACTTTAATATTTAAAGATATAAGGCCATTAAATTATGAGGGGTAACAATGACGATCTGTATACACGCTGAAACTGCTTGAAAACATTGATATTTACCATACTGCGTCGCTTCTCTAATGCCTTTCACTACAGGTGTCAGATTTGGGCCAATTTAAGAATTGAATTTCGTGAAAATGACCCTTTAATAGCAAAAAGGTCCATTTTTTTTACAAGAATACGTACTAATCGGCTCCAAGAGTGTTTAAGCATAATATCAAACATTTTTTAGCAAGATTTCTATTAGAGGGGTTTGATTTTGGCTTCGGAAGTTTTTTAATTTTGAAAAAAATGATACTTAAACGTAAAAATGTCAAGCTTTTTTAGGTGTGGAAGACTACATCATCGAGAAAGGAACATTTTAGTGGGAAAAATGGTCAAGATATTCCTAGTATTTTGGATTTTATGGCCAAATTAAATTTTTAAATAGGGGCAAGAATGACGATCAGTATATACAGTGGCCACAGCTTTAACACGATCTTAAAACCATTGGATCGCCGTAGAAAAGGGTTTTCTTTGGGGGCCAAGATGCTAAGAAAATGGGGCTATGGATGAATTTTGGGGTAACGATCATTAACAATTTTTTCGATGTAGGGCCACTAAATTATGAGGAGTAAGAATGACGATCAGTATACACTCTGAATTGAATTTCGTGAAAATGACCCTTTAATAGCAAAAAGGTCCAGTTTCTTTTGACAAGAATACGTACTAATCGCCTCCAAGTGTTTAAACGTAATATCGAACATTTTTTAGCAAGATTTCTATTAGAGGGGTTTGATTTTGACCTCTGAAATCTTTTATTTTTGAAAAAAATTATATTTAATCGTAAAAATGTCAAGTTTTTTAGGTATGGAAGGGTACATCATCGAGAAAGGAACATTTTAGCGCAGAAATGATCCAGATATTCCTAGTATTTTGGATTTTATGGCTACACTAATTAGATCATCACGTGGTATACGCCATACGAAAAAAGCAAGTTATATTCAACAAATTCTACCCACTACTGATTTTGGCAATAATAGAGACACACAGATAGGCTGTCATAATGTCCGTATATAAAATCTATGTAAGACCAATGCCATGTATATTGTCAAATGTTAAAACGCAACAATATGATGTATTTTAACCTAAGGTCTACCATCTAATATAATCTATAAAACGATTGTTATTAGCTCACCTGGCCAGAATGGTCAAGTGAGCTTATGCCATGGCGACCATCCGGTGTCCATCCATCCATCCGTCAACTTTTTTCTTTAAGCGACTTCTTCTCACGAACCACTGGGCCGATTTCAATTATATTTGGCAGGAAGTATCCTTAGGGCATAGGGATCCAAGTTTGTTCAAACAAAGCCGATCGGCCAATTTGGCCGGCGGCCATCTTGGATTTTGGCAGATTTTAGGGAATGTCTTTAAAAATCTTCTCCGAAACTGCTTGGTGGATCGATTCAAAACTCACGAAATAACATATAGAGCAAGAGCTGAACCAACTTTGTTCGAAGGAACTTGATTAGCCAAATGGTTTGGCGGCCATCTTGGATGACCTAGTTTTCGTGAAAACAACTTCTGCAGAACCGCTTAACGGATTGGGCCGAAATTTTGGGGATTATGGACTAAGGGCCATTAAAGTTTGTTCGTGGGAATTTGATAGGTAAAAAACATGGCCGCCATGGACCAATCAAATTCTAGCGTGTTTGGCTGCCATATTCAATTTTTTTATTTGATGGATTTTGAAGCCGAAATTGTTTTTCTTAACTCAGATTACTTGTCAGTCAGCTGTCATATAGCGATGACCCCATCCGTCTTCTGTATGTCCATCCATCCATCTGTGTGTCCGTCACCAACAATGGCGGCTCATTTTGTTATTTCTTGATGGATTGACACCAAACTTGGTCACAAAGTTAATGTCGGCATCTAATATCTGTGTTGTGAAAATGAAACTGATAGGATGGCAAATGCCAGAGTTATCACTCCTTAAATATTTGCAGTCTCACTTTCATAGGGCAAATACAGGTTTGTTCCCACCGTCCATTGATTTATCACCATGTCAGATTTTATTGCCAAAGTAGATACTAACCTCCAATTAACAGATTAACCTTTCCAATACTGCTGAAATATTTAAGATATGTATTATGTGCTCTAACATCTATGCTCTTAAAAATATTTTGAAATGTATTTGATTGAAAGTTGTTGCTGCCTAAGGCAGCAATGACTTTCAGTCAAATTATTTTCTAAATCAACTCCAGCTCACCCTACCCCTGCTGCTAACTTGATGATTCAGCCAGATGCACATGTGTTAAATGGATTGTATGGTGGTGGGGAATAACCTGCTATACAGACCACCTACCTGCCTTTAGAGACCATTTTCTTCAATTGTATTTAAACCTCTAGTAACCGTCGGACTGCTGAGTTTTTGCAGACGACATATTCCAAAGGTTATATCTCTGAACCTGATCAATATTTTGAAAACAATTGGACTGAAAGTTATTGGTGGCTAAGCCGCCAACAACTTTCAGTCAAATTGTTTTCAAAATATTCAACAAAACAAGAGCTTTTGAAAATTGGAATTATTTGGCTGCACTTGCTTGCAGCAGTGAGACAGTTAAGAGACCAGCTGTAGTTAGCACTGATATCATCTATTTTCGCTTAAACATTGTTCAAAAGAACTAATGCAAAAAAACAGTCCAGAGATTGTTGTCAGTATCTCGAAAACTAAACCGTTTGACTGAGTCATTGGAAGTGACACCGATGGATGTAAAACTTAAGTAAGATTAGTTGAAATGCCAATGTTCCAGGTGAGCGATACAGGCCTATTTGGCCTCTTGTTACAATTACATTTAACGAGCGATATGTATGCATGGTATGGTGGATTGATGAATACATGTATGCAAGGATTCATACATTGATTGATGGAAGGATTCATAGATTGATGCAGGTATTCATGGATTGATGGAAGGATTCATAGATTGATGCAGATATTCATGGATTGATGGAAGGATTCATAGATTGATGCAGATATTCATGGATTGATTCATAGATTGATGCAGGTATTCATGGATTGATGGAAGGATTCATAGATTGATGCAGGTATTCATGGATTGATGGAAGGATTCATAGTTTGATGCAGATATTCATGGATTGATGGAAGGATTCATAGATTGATGCAGGTATTCATGGATTGATGGAAGGATTCATAGATTGATGGGTGTACGTACGTGCATACATGCATGTGTGCTTGCGTACGTACATCCATATATACTTGCATAGGAACCTATCCATGACATTAATAGATTTTTTGAGAATATTTGCATAAAAATGTTGCCTTTTTTGTATCGCACACGCATACGAAAAAAGCAACAATTGACATGCCACAAATTCTAAACAGATACTCATCTATAGATTCAGTCACAATATTTATATCACTGTGACTATGACTAGTCAGGCTCTTAGCGCTTATATTTCAGTCAACGAACAAGATGCTCAGTGTAGTATATGTTCAGATTAATAGTCCATGGTCGTTTGAGCCATCTGTCATAATGTGGTTGCCATGGTTACCATGATTATCGCCTACTAATTAAAAAAAATACTTGCTACTAATTATTGCTTTTTTTCATAGGGCACGCGCCATATGAAAAAAGCAACACTCCACAACAGTTATTACCTTAGATGTAAACGAGAATCGTGAATAGGCCAGTCATAGTATCAACAACATAGTGTCACTGCCTTATAATGAAAGCTATTTCCGCATAACCTGCCAGACAGCATTCACAGGAAGATACTCATTCACAGAGCTGGTGCGTGTAATGCTTCCAATATAAGCCAGCAACAACTTTCAGTACAGTTATTATAACAAATATGAGTAACAGATTTGAAGTAGTCAAATATATATGACATGACGGAGAAATCGAAGGTTTTTTACGCTAAGAAATGAAGTTGTGCAACATGATGAAACAAAAGCGAAATTCCTTAGGCAATCATCTGAAAAACATGGGCATAATCAATAGCGTGAACAATGTTCATGATTACGTAACCGTGTTCAGCAATGTGTCGTATAACTAACATATATTTCAGTTTAATCAACTCATTAATGAACACTGTTACATAACCACGAACATAGCTATTAAATGTGCCCACATTGTATGGATACGTCACCCAACTACTGGATGATTCGTCCTCCTTTAGGCAACTATTGCTGAATATCACGCATGAGGATCTCTGATTTTCTACATACAGAGCCACTCCCAGGCAGGGTAGTGAACAGATGCGTGTAGCTGATAGGGCCTGTACTGCCATCGTCTGAGAAGGCATAACCAACTAGAATTTGAATGGTCGAATGAACTTTGAACGTTATACACCATGGTATTTTAAGAAAATTAGATTGTTAGGATTCAGTCATCAGATATGTATATGTGGCGTGCAGGCAGTGACAGGCAACTAATTTATGAATTTATTTCTTCAATCAATCATATGACGTCATAATCAACTACGTGACGTGTAGGCTGACGTCATTACTGACTCGATATAGTCCGTCTTTAATACCTAATAGTCAGACACGTTGTACGAATTGTATGTCCTTACCATTTAGTACACATTCTGTTGAATATTTTGAAACTAATTTGACTGGGCGATGTTGCTGCCTTTGACAGCAACATTTGGCAGCAACAGCAAACAGTCAAATTAGTTTCAACTTATTCAACAGGTTTTCCAGAATAGTTTTCTGGAAAATGATAGTCAAGAAGTTCATGGATTGATCAATCCCAACACAAGCGATGTGTGGGCGGAGCTTAACTAGGGATGGACGGGGCACAGCTAAAACTAGGAAGGTCCATTGCAGAGGGTGGGGCTTCACAAGCATCAATGACCATCTGCAATCCGTGTTACGTATCCATTCAATCTAAACATAGAGCCATAGCTTCGTGCTATGCCGAGAATATATGCTCCCATTAGCGTGGGAGATCTCGCGTGAACACGAATGGTATCTATCCAGTCACATGACTTTTTATTGAAATTTAAGGTCACATGGTATAAAAAAAATTAAGGGTTCGATAAATGTCATTACTCACAAAAAACGTAATTTATTATTATCCAAAATCAGGAAAATGTTATAAATTAAAAATTTTCAGTGCATATACTGATCGTGATTCTAACCCCTAAAACAACCAATCATTGCAACAACAAAAACTAATTCGGAAAGTCAAATCATCACGGAAATGATTCTATATATCTAAAATTATTTTACAATAGTTGAATGGGAAAATTCGAAGATTTTCAACCATACCACTATCTTTCCAAGAGGGGTAAAAATCACAATATCAGCGGCTTAGCAATTAGCAAGTGCTAATTGAAATGATACATGAATTAAAATTTATTAATCCCATCAAATAAATTTACCATGTGTAAATACAAAATATCGGTTTTCAGAGAGTTTGTGTGTACTTACAAGTTACTAACTTAGGTACCGGTTTCTAACAGGGATGTAAATCTAATATTTCTATAGCAACAAGATGGTGATATGATACCACTGTCTCTGATAACAGGAGTTTGTCAGCAAAATAATGATACAAACGCTACTAAAAAGGGAGTATACGTTAATTTATTGTAGTAAATCTCGACCTGATCAAATTCCATTTTCGTAATACTCGGTATATATAGACAGCAGCAACACCATTTTCAAAATCAAAATCCTGTATCCAAGCTTTGTAAAGTAGTAAATCTGGTGTTTAAAATGAAGATACGGATTGTTTTGCATAACATTAAAATTATTTTTGCTTCTCCCATAAATAGAAACTATGGCGTGCTTGGAAATCTAGATTTCAAAACAAAATAAGCACCCGATGCTCCGTCAGTGCATGCAGCTGTAGAAGAGAATTATTATTATGTTGGTCAAACACATGACAGCAACTGGTACCGTATATGCTGCCTGACTCGAAAATCTGACTAGTTTGTTTCATTTTTTTTTTACAAGTTATGACAATTTTTATGGATGGTGAAAAAAGTAATAGTGAAAACACATGTTTTTCACATACCAAATAAAAATGTATGGAAAATAATTACTGATTTCTGCTGCATTTTGATAAAAAAAATCTTCAAATCTTGTGTAAAAATGATGTATTTATTGAAATAAACATGTTTTGATAATGTCACCAAAACAGGAGTGTTGGAGAACGCAAAAAGAACCAATTGTTAGAAATAGAACCCTGCTAGAAACAGGTGCCCGACCATATTTGTAAGAAATGACAAACACATTCATTTTCTATGATTCTGGCCGGTAATCCCCTGGTGATAAGGGTGAAAATGATCACACCCACCACCGTGGCTGTTGTAAACTGTTACGCATCCAGTCACCTGAGTAATGAATACAATACCACATGTATAATATTACAATAATATCTGCAACAGCAACTGTACTACCATTAGTAGTCTCAGAGGTCTTCCACAGGGAGGTGTGATGTTCCCTAGAGATGTGTGAATCCTGGGAGCCATTCATCCTCTGTCTGTTTCTTCTGGTGGTGAAGATGCGTGTCCTTTCTGCTATATTTCTTCCCACATTAACCACAAACAAACTTCTCTTGGTGTCTTGCTGTGCTAAAGACTGTTATGTCTATGTCATGACGAAGAGCTTCTATGATTCTATGTATGATTACTGTATTCTGCGGCTGTAGTAGTAGAAACATCCTACAGCTGCAATCAGTCCTTCTTCGCTTTTGCCCACTGTGTCTTGTCCTCAGCCGAAATCCTTAGCTTCCTCAGGTCCATTCTTGACTTGAGTGTACCAAGTCCTGCTTTCTTGAGGTCATCTTGTAGCACACTTTTTTATGCAATGATGTTCTCTCCTGGCTTTGTATTTGCTGGCTCATAGTAGGGCGAATTCCAAGGCTCTCTGTGCCGTTGTCTCTTCTGACATTCTTAGCACATGACCAAACATGGACCGTCTTTGCTGGGCGACTTTTACAGACAGCAGCGATGTATTACACATTTTGTAAAGTGCATCGTTGGAAATAATGCTGTGTGGCCAGTGATGGTGCGTAGGTGTTTGCGGTGGCAGGCATCAAGCTTGTCTAGAGCTGCCTTTGGAGCTGCCCAGCTGTTACAGTTATACATCAAGGATACGCAGGTTGCATTTGTATAAACATAGCCTTTTTATCAAGGGCATCTTTAATCTACAAATCCATAGCTTCCAGAAGGACTGGAAAACTATGTTCCCCATGATGCAGCGTGCAGCAATGTCAGCAGTACTGCAAAACAGTGAGCCCAGGATTTTACTTTTCCTCCATGGTTCGCCGCCACGAAATGGATTGTCATTTTCTTTAGTTTCATGCTTTGTAGATAGATACATGTGGGTAAACTCTGTTTCGGATTCATTCATAGATTCTCAATTTTTAGTATGCTTGCAGCTATTGGGAGAAGTTCGTCAAGGGGTTTCTTTTCCTCGTCTATGAAGTCCACATCGTCGGCATATTACATCTCTAGCGGCATACACAGTATCAACACTGGGGGGGGGGGGGTATTTTGGTCTTGTGGAACTTTCCCGCAATGATTTCAATGCAGCAGCAAGGTAGCAGGTGAAAAGCACGGGAGATAAACCATCTCCATGTGGGGAGCCAATTGATGTCTCAAACTCTACAGACTTCGCCGACTTGACTTGTACTCTCAGCTTGGTGTCTGCAAGCAGTGGTCTCACTAGTCGTAGCTCATCTTCATTGCAACTGGCCTGGCGTAGTACATCTAGAATCTTTGAACATTTAATTGTGTCAAAGGCTCGTGACATGTCAATGCCCATTTTGTGAAAATCCCAGTGTTTGGACTTGACTACAGACACAAGCATGCGTTGAGCCCATACAATGTCTGCACAGCTGCGTCCACGTTTGAAGCCACTTTGACATGATCTGGTGGTCATCGATCTTGTGTCGGATGCAGCATAGAGTAATAATAATAATAATAATAATAATAATAATAATAATAATAATAGTCCATTTGTAACGCGCCAAAATCCATGCGCAGCATGCTCTAAGCGCTTAGAAAGCTTATCTAGAATATTCTAGAAAAAATACAGATCAAGGTGTTGGATAACATTTTTGAAAGTAACATGTCCATATACTATTGAGGAGCACAATGGGCCGCAGATTGGCTGGGGGGGGGAGAGGGGGTTTCTACAGCTTGGGTAGTGCGATAAGGGTGCCTTGGCATACAGCCTCGATGGGAAGGTGGTGCATAAAAGCTGAATTGATTAGGTGTGTGATCAGTTTTGAGATAATGTCACTTGCATATTTGAATAATTCATTGCTCATGCCATCAGGTCTAGATGCACATCTATTTGTCAGGGCTTTAAGTGCCTTCTCAACTTCTGGCGTTAGTAATGGCCTGGGGTCTCCTGAGAACTGGTGCAAGGGCTCATCTTCATGGTCAGTGAACTGTTCCTTGAACCATTCTCGAATGGCCTCAGCTTTTCCCGGGGGAGTCCCGATAGTGTCCTTCAGAGTTGTGTACAGCGAGTGGTGGTGTGTAGTCAGTAACTCTCAGGGCTCGGGCTGTCCGATGATTCTATAGTGTACATTAAGAAACATTGTGCCGTGGGAGATTAAAGTAGTTTGTTACTGGACTGTCCTCGTTGTTTTTGGCATCTCTATAGTGTTCTTTAATCTGAATCTGTAATTCACTCTGTTTCTCCTACATATTGTTTTTTAGTTAATCTTGGAAGACCCATGGTGGCCTTATATGTATTTTATATACCTGTTTGTAAAAAATAAGCAAAGTTAGAAATGTAGTATTAGTGGCTCCTTCATTATTTGAGCCCTCAAATTACAGGCAGTATTAATGCTTAAAGTGCTTTCAATAATATTGTGCTGAATAGTTGGAAACTAATTTGTCTGTCAGATGATGTTGTTGTCTAATGCAGCAACTGCAGGTTCCAGACAAATTAATTACAAAATCTATTTAAGTTAATTTCCTACATCATAGATAATTTGATGTACATGTATTTCTGATTTACGAGATCAGGATTCTGCATACATTTGTGAATGATGTATGGATCTGTTTGGCATTCAGTTCAAAATGTCAGCACTAAATTGTGCCTTGTATTGTTATTAGCATTGCACTCAATGAAAACTTTCCAAATATGACTAACTAAACTTCCTTGGCAGCCCCTGTAATGATTTGAACAAGTGAAATCTTATGGCCAGGCCAGCCAGAATCAGACTCTGTAGTAGTCTTAAGAAATGTTCATTTGCAGGCCTTGAAAAATATATTTTTTAAATTTACCACTAATCACGGGCTCAATAACCGAGCCAGTCATTCTAATGGGGAATTTTCCAAAATAGTCTTCTTTTGGCATACAGATGAACATTCAATAAGCGAATATGTTGATTTTCTTGACCAAATCTGACCATTAAAGTGTTAGGGTATAATAGTGCTGTTTTATACTCTACAGAATAATGGAACAGTTACCCCTGCCAGCAGATATTTGTGAAATGATGTTAATGTACCTGGATCCATGCTCTCTATGCGCTGCCACAAATACCTGCTCACAATGGCATAACTTTATACAGAACAGCACACGGTTATGGCACCATTTAGTGTACCAACACATCGACAGCTCGATATTCAAGTCAGAACGAGATGCGGGATACTCAAAGAGGGTATGATTATATTATATGAACCAGTAGTGTGGTTGCAATGCAACCATGAAGCTCGACTTTACATCTTTGCAATGAACTATGAAGCTTGAATTAAAAACATAAAATAAATATAGAAGGACAAGAGGCCCAAGGGCCTGTAGCGCTAACCTGGACCATTAGCATTTGAACCATTTGCACAATAACATGATGGATAATTTTCAAAAAATCCAAGATGGCCACCAAAGAAATTGACCAATCAAAATTCTCGTTTGATATGTTGAAATTGGCCCACTAATTACCCAGTAAGGGGTAGCATTTTAAATGGTTCTGTAAAGTTTTCAAAAAATACAAATGGCCACCAAGAAATTGACTAACCAAAATTCTGGATAGAAGTTCTAGAGCCTACCACAATTGAATCCTTCCTGCCAAATTTGGATAAAATCCACCAAGCAGTTATGGAGAAGATGCATTCTGATAGTTTCGGGTAAATTTTTCATAAAATTTATAATTTTCACCAAAAAAATTGACCCAATAAAATTCTAACATAATAGGGTCTGTCTAGCCCACTAGGGTTGAAATCTGTCAAGCGGTTAATGATGAGTAGCGTTTAGACAATTTCCAGTAAATTTTTCATTAAATATACCATTTTCAGCAAAAAACTTGATCAATCAAAATTCTGTATATATATGTTCTGAAGCATATCCACATAAGATCCTTCCAGCCAAAGTAAGTTGAAATCTGCCAAGCGGTTAATGAGGAGGAGCGTTTTGACAATTTCCGGTAAATTTTTCATAAAATCTAGTTTTCGCCAAAAAACCTGACCAATCAAAATTTTGTATATAATCTCTGAAGCATAGCCCCATAAGGTCATTCCAGCCAAAGTAAGTTAAAATCTGCCAAGCAGTTAACAAGGAGCAGAGGTTTGACAGTTTCCGGTAAATTTTCAAAGATATTCACACAAATAAATTGACCAATCAAAATTCTGCATATATGTTCTGAAACCGAAAGCAATAGGGTCCTTCCAGCCAAATTAAATTGAAATCTGCCAAGCTGTTAATGAGTGGTGTTTTGACAATTTCCGGTAAATTTTTCATAAAATATATTTTAACCCCTAAAAATTTACCAATAAAAATTCTGTATAAAAATTCTGAAGCCTACCCCCACAGGGTCCATCCAGCCAAATTAGGTTGAAATCCGCCAAGCGGTTAATGAGGAGTAGCATTTGCAAAGGTTGACGGATGACCAAAACATTGTGTGTCGCCATGTGTATAAGTTACCTTGACCTTTTGACCAAAACATTGTGTGATGCCGTGTCAGTATAAGGAGGCATGTGTCCAAGTTTGGGTCCAGTATGATTAACCAAACCTGAGATATAAACAGAAACGTCTAGCTAAACAGAAAATGTTAATGGTTTTTTTACAGTTTTTACCAAGGTCACAGTGATCTTGACCTTTTGACCTTTGTGTGATGTCGGGTCATTATAAGTTTGGCTCCAGTATGATTATCCAAACCTGAGATATAAACATAAAATTTGAGCTAAATGCAAATTGGGTGACGACAATGCCACCACCGCCGTTGCCAGATGACGTGCAGGGTATTGCAATAGCTCGTTTTACATTGGAAAGTTGAGCTAAAAACAAGCTCAAACTATTTATTCAGGTGATAAAATGTGGCATGTACATAAACCAGTATTTTTTATGTATGCAATGTCATCAAGGAAAGCTATTCACCCAGGTGGCTCCTGCAAAGTCGAATATGCCTAATCGTAAAGATAATTAATAAACAAGAGGCCCAAGGGGCCTGTGTCGCTCACCTGGAGCACCATCAATTTTTGTCAAAATTGTTGGTGGGTGGTTTAGCAGTCTTTTAAATGAGTTTGTGGCCTTTTTTGCAAGTGCAATATGGCCGCCAAACGCACTACATTTTGATTTCCCCACAGCGCCCATGTTTTTTTTATGGATCAACTTCCTTTGAACAAATTTTAATGGCCCAAATTTCGGCCCGATCCCTTCAGCAGTTCTGGAGGAGTCATTTTCGTGAAAACCAGGTCATCCAAGATGGTCGCCGATCCATTTGGTCAATCAAGTCCTCTTGAACAAACTTGGCTTACCTCTTGGCTTAGATGAAGATTCCCCAAATGGTTTCGGAGATTTTTAAAGACATTTCCTGAAATCCAAAATGGCCGCTGGGCAAATTGGCCAATCGGGTTCATTTGAACAAACTTGGATCCTTATGCCCTAAGGATGCTTCCTGCTAAATATAATTGAAATCAGCCTAGTAGTTCTCAAGAAGATATTAAAAATTTCCCATTGCTTTAGCATGGGAGCTTTTGACGAGAAAATTATCCAAGATGGCCACCAAACCGTTTATCCGACAGTTTTGAAAATTGCAAATTTGAGCTCAGAATACCCAAAAACATATATAGAACCAATTTCGGCCTCAAAATCCATCAAATAAAAAAATCCAATATGGCCGCCAAACATGCTATATTTTGATTGGCCCACGGTGGCCATGTTTTTTTTACGGATCAACTTCTCTTGACCAAACTTTACTGGCCCTTAGTCCCTAATCATATCTGCCAAATTTCGGCCTAATCCCTTTAGCGGTTCTGGAGAAGTTTTTTTCGCTAAAACTAGGCCAACCAAGATGGCTGCCGAACTATTTGACCAATTAAGTTCCCTTGAACAAATTTGGTTGAGCTCTTGCCCTAGATCATATTTCATGAGGTTTCCTTCAATCCCTCAAGCGGTTTCGGAGATTTTAAAACGACGGATGGTTGCCTCGACATAAGCTCACTTGGCCTTTCAGGCCAGGTGAGCTAAAAATGCTCTAATTATATTCTAACATACGGTGGCATTGCTATGATGGTAGATTGCTGGGCAAGTATTTGTAAATGTAACTAGCAAAATAAACACGTTTGAGGTAACTGTTATACTTGAATCAACAAGAGGCCCAAGGGGCCTGTATCGCTCACCTGGACAATAGGCATTTCAACTAGAATGCTCTTTATCAACAAGATGGCAAGCAAACCATTTATCCGACAGTTTCGAAAATTACAAATTTGAGATCAGAATACCCCAAAACACATAAAAACAATTTCGGCCTCAAAATCCATCAAATAAAAAAAATCAAATGTGGACACCAAACATGCTATATTTTGATTGACCCATGGTGTCCAGGTTTTTTGACGGATCAACTTCCCTTCAACAAACTTTAATGGCCCTTAGGCCCTAATCATATCTGCCATATTTCGGCCCGATCCCTTCAGCGCTTCTGAAGAATAAGTAATTTTCACTACAACTAGTTCAACCAAGATGGCCGCCGAACCATTTGACCAATCAAGTTCCCTTGGCATAAATCATATTTCATGAGGTTTGCATCAATCCCCCAAGCTGTTTCGGAGAAGATTTTTAAAGACGTTTCCTAAAATCGGTCTAAATCCAAGATGGCCACCGGACAAATTGGCCGATCGGGTTCATTTGAACAAACTTAGATCTCTGCCCTATGAATGCTTCTTCCCAAATATAATTGAAATCGGCCCAGTGGTTCTTCAGAAGAAGTCGTTTAAAGAATTCCCCATTGCTTTACTATGGGCCCATTGCTTTACTATGGGAGCCTTTGGCGGGAAAACAAACCGCGATGGCAGCCAAAGCATTTATCCGACAGTCTCGAAAGTGGCATATTTGAACTCGCCACACTGATAAGCATATATAAAGCAATTTTCGCCATCAAAATACATCAAATACAAAAAAGCCAATATGACCCAGAAACGCTGAATTTTGATTGGTTGATGGCGGCCATGTTATTTAACGAACAAACTTCCCGTGAACAAACTTGAAAGGCGCTTGATCCCTAAGCATATTTACACAATTTCAGCTCTATCCCTTCAGCGGTTCGGGAGAAGTCGTTTTCGCGAAAACTAATTCATCCAAGATGGCCGCCAAGCAAATCGGCCAATCCGGTTGCCTTGAACAAACTTGGGTCTACCGCTGCCACAGATGATGAGTTATGAGGTTTGAATCAATTCCTCCAGCGGTTTCAGAGATTTTTTAGTTTCTAAAATTCAGCCATTTTGGCCGATGGCCATCTTGGATTTTGACCCATCCGCTTCGTTTGAACAAACTTAGATCTCTATGCCCTATGAATGCTTCCTCCAAAATATAATTGAAATTGGCCCAGTGGTTCTTGAGAAGAAGTCGTTTAAAGAATTCCCCATTGCTTTACTATGGGAGCCTATGGCGGGAAAACAAACCAAGATGGCAGCCAAACCGTTTATCCGATGGTCTCGAAAGTGGCATATTTGATCTCGCCACACTGATAAGCATATATAAAGCAATTTTCGCCATCAAAATACATCAAAGACAAAAAAGCCAATATGACCAACAAACGCAAAACTTTGATTGGTTGATGGCGGCCATGTTTTTTAACGTATGAACTTCCCTTGAACAAACTTGAATGGACCTTGGTCCCTAAGCATATTTACCAAATTTCAGACCTATCCCTTCAGCGGTTCGGGAGAAGTCATTAACGCGAAAACTAGGTCATCCAAGATGGCCACCAGGCAAATAGGCCAATCAGGTTGCCTTAAACAAACTTGGGTCTACCGTAGCAATAGATGATGTGTTATGAGTTTTGAATCGATTCCTCCAGCGGTTTCGGAGAAGATTTTTTAATGTCTAAAAATCGGCTATTTTGGCCGGTGGCCATCTTGGATTTTGGCCGATCGGCTTCATTTGAGCACACTTGAATCTCTATGCCCTAGGGATGCTTCCTGCCAAATATAATTGAAATCGCCCAAGTGGTTCTTGAGAAGTCATTTTAAAGGAAAAGTTTACGGACGGACGGTCGCCACGACATAAGCTCACTTGACCATTAAAGGGTTAATTATCCAGTTTACTGTCACAATTTTCAAAGGAAATACTGTAACCCTTGAATAGCCAGTGTCTCAATTTTTCAAAACAACTATGCACGAAATCTTCCAGTCAAATTAGTTTCAAAATTAAAGAGTTCATTGTCAGTGAAATAATGTTTCTGTTTCAAATACAGTACAGCTCATAAATGACTTAAAACATTTCCAAAACAAAAACAGAATAATGTTAGTTAGTAAGAAATCGTCTTGAATATTTTGAACATAATTGGATTGGAAGTTCCTAATTATGTTCAAAATATTCGACAGTACCTTTTATTTTGTTTCGGAAACATTTTAAGGTAATTCCGAGCTGTACTGTAGCTGACCAAGCAAACATTGCATTTTCATTTGACTGGTTCGCTAACAAATTCTGTTAACAGTTACTACTTTCAAACCTACACGACTGCATTAATGAGGATTACCACTAATCAGTTAAGTAGTTATAGCATTAATAATGATTACCACTAATCAGTTAAGTAATAACAGTTATAGCATTAATAATGATTACCACTAATCAGTTAAGTAATAACAGTTATAGAATTAATCGGAATTACCACTAATCAGTTAAGTAATAACAGTTATAGCATTAATCAGAATTACCACTAATCAGTTAAGTAATAACAGTTATAGCATTAATCAGAATTACCACTAATCAGTTAAGTAATAACAGTTATAGCATTAATCAGAATTACCACTAATCAGTTAAGTAATAACAGTTATAGAATTAATCAGAATTACCACTAATCAGTTAAGTAATAACAGTTATAGCATTAATCAGAATTACCACTAATCAGTTAAGTAATAACAGTTATAGCATTAATCAGAATTACCACTAATCAGTTAAGTAATAACAGTTATAGTATTAATGAGGATTACCACTAATCAGTTAAGTAATAACAGTTATAGCATTAATCAGAATTACCACTAATCAGTTAAGTAATAACAGTTATAGTATTAATGAGAATTACCAGTAATCAGTTAAGTAATAACAGTTATACCATTAATCAGAATTACCACTAATCAGTTAAGTAATAACAGTTATAGCATTAATCAGAATTACCACTAATCAGTTAAGTAATAACAGTTATAGAATTAATCAGAATTACCACTAATCAGTTAAGTAATAACAGTTATAGTATTAATGAGAATTACCACTAATCAGTTAAGTAATAACAGTTATAGAATTAATGAGAATTACCACTAATCAGTTAAGTAATAACAGTTATAGAATTAATGAGAATTACCACTAATCAGTTAAGTAATAACAGTTATAGAATTAATGAGAATTACCACTAATCAGTTAAGTAATAACAGTTATAGAATTAATGAGAATTACCACTAATCAGTTAAGTAATAACAGTTATAGCATTAATGAGAATTACCACTAATCAGTTAAGTAATAACAGTTATAGCATTAATAATGATTACCACTAATCAGTTAAGTAATAACAGTTATAGCATTAATGAGAATTACCAGTAATCAGTTAAGTAATAACAGTTATAGCATTAATGAGAATTACCACTAATCAGTTAAGTAATAACAGTTATAGCATTAATGAGAATTACCAGTAATCAGTTAAGTAATAACAGTTATAGCATTAATGAGAATTACCACTAATCAGTTAAGTAATAACAGTTATAGAGTTAATGAGAATTACCACTAATGAGATGAGTAATAACAGTTATATGAATTATTTTCAGGACATTGTGCTTCGTAACTATCGGTGGAACTTGACAAAACGTCGGTGGTATGAAGGTGTCTACAGTAACCCAAGCAAATACTCTGATCTTCCAGATCACCACTTCTGCATCATGGATGTCCAAGCATGGGGTGACATTCTCGAAATAGAGCTACAACGTCAGTGACGATCATAGACGCGTCACTGAATGAAGAATCTTTGATATGAGTGCTTCCAGAATGTAATAGCTACATGGCGTAAAGTACAGACATTGATTTTTTATAAACATCCAAAGCAGCAAGATGTTCTATAGTGAAATTACATAGTGTCATGAAAACATATATGAGAGCAGTGGCACTATTATTACATCTAGCCACTTAACACGTAACACTTAAATTTGTTCAGGAAATTACAATTTTTAATTCAAAATGTCCATCTGCAGACCAAGAGAAGACTATTTTTGAAAATTTACCACTGGAATGACTGGCTCGGTTATCGAGCCAGTCATTCCAGTGATAAATTTTCAAAAATAGTCTTCTCTAGGTCTGCAAAAGGACATTTCTCAAGGCCACTGCAGAAGCCGTTTTTGGCCGATTTGAGTGTTAACGGTTTAAAACTCTACATACTTCTGGAATGTGTATACAGAGACAGCTCACTATTATAAACATGCAACGCGGATTGTGTCAAATGCGCTAAACACATTAAGCATGATACAGCTTTTTGTGTTATCTCGTTTGTGACACAGAAATGGTCCTGTTATTATTGTACAAGCGCCGCCTAAGTGACATTTGTTTAGAGAGGTACAGCCGGTACTGTAGTCATTAAATACCTGAACATTAACTTTGATTATGATCCTGGTCGAATAGATTTTATTTACTCTAAACATGTTGTTAAAAATATATTATGAATATATTTGATTTATACATCAAGAATTTAAGATATTATAAAACTATCTATAGTTTAATGTAAATTATTTTTAACACTACAGAAATGATTATTTAATAATCTATTTATTTTTAAAGATTTATAATGTGTTAAGTATATATATATATATGCAAAATGTTTTTATGTACATAAACCATGAAACTAATTTAACTATTATAATTTGACAATAATATACTTCATCAGCTGACTGCCAGGAAGCAGGACAGGTTACTGAAGTGTGTTTGTGCGTGATTGTGTGCATGTGAGTAACATGATATGAACATGTACTAAAAATGCTGCTAATGTGTTATTTAAACCTTTAATAGTTAAATTTGGTCACGAAAAATCTATCATTTTTGATTAGCAAAAGTGAATGCCAATTTTCAGGCCAAGAGAAGACTATTTTTGAAAATTTTATCACTGGAATGAGTGCCTCAGTTTTTTAGCCAGTCATTCGTCGTTAATTTTGAAAACTAGTCCTTGTGGCCATTCCTTAAGATCACTACAGTGGCTGGTTTTGGCCGACTTGACCAGTATAGGGTTACGATCATAGAGGTAGTATAGCCGTAATGATCATGCACATATCTTCACTATGGGGCGAGTTATCCCGACCGACGGTGATGTGAGTTCATTAAATCGCCAGTGTGCCTGATCAGGTATTTTCAGATTTTGGCACGTCGTACCAAGCTGTCAATAAAAGCTGTTCAGTGAATGTGTTCATTTCACCTCTAAAATCAGAAGAGATATCGAACATCTAATTTCTAATGTTGCCATGTGCTCTCTATAGTAGCATATATTGGCTACTAGTTGGCAAGCAGAAGCACACTCATGACCTGAATTTAAATATTTTTATCGTAAATAAAATTTGATTTGATGTATTAATGGCATTTTATTCGACTAGGAAATGGAATTTGCAACAAAAAATATGATTTTATTAGTAATATGAAATTATCATATAAACAAGATGGCCAAGAAAATACTGAACTCTCAAATGTTGTTTTTGAGAGGGTTATGAGCGATCCATGCTTTTCAGATACGCCCTGTGTTCTGTACCAAAAGACATGTAGTCACCTAAGCAGGTTCGGGTGTACATAGATATCTAATATATTGATTTGTGTTATAAAAGTTAATGGAGCAATCCATGTCAGCTGTGGCCTGCCCATTTCTAGCCAAGCTATGCCCATCTTTTTAAGCACATTAGAATTGATTTGAAACCTAAAATCCCAGTCTAAATTTCAATGTAAATATACATCTAAGTTATTGACTATTTTAAAACTAATTTGACATTGGGATGTTGATGACTATATGAATAACATCTCCAAGATAAATTGGCTTCAAGATATTCAACAGAATGTTTATTAAATTGTAAATTCACCAAAGACATACAATTTGTACACTTTCATGATAGAGTTTTAGAATTTCATAACGAAACTACGTCATTATGATTGTGATATAAGCTAACAAGTGTCAGAGGTAATTGATTATGATATCAGATACTTGAGTGACAGATATGGTCCCTCCATTTGTGCCTTAATATTCAGTCCCTTGATGCATTGTATAGTGAAACTTGTCAATAGTGGACAATGGAGGATTTCCAGTTTTAGTTTGCCCCGCCCATCTTTAGCTAATCACCACCCACACTTCGTGTTGGGATCGATCGATTCCTGAACTCCCCGGCTATCAATTTCCAGAAAACTATACAGGTAAGCTGTTGAATATTTTGAAATTAATTGGCAGCAACAGTGCTCAGTCAAATTATTTAGAAAATATTCAACAGCATCTTTATTAAATAATAAAGATATACAATTCGTACAACAATGCTTAGTCCGTCATCGATTAAGCATTCGTGACAAACTTTTCATTAATTATGACATCATGCTATGCATCACACAGTTGATTATGACATCATATGATTGATGAATAAACTGGAAAGGCCATTGCTTTTCGGGCCAAAAAATGGTGGGTATTTACCAATTTAATGGTCAATATCGGTCAACAAAATCAAAAATATCCCCCACTTGCTTATCGAGCCAGTCATTCCAGCGGTTTTATTAGTTAAGCTTTGAAATAATCTTATGGTCTCGGACCTCATCCCAGCGGTGAATAAAAAAGAATTGTATTTTCCTGGTCTATAAATGGACATTTCTAAAGACCAATGGAGAGACGAGTCTCATCTAGCTTGAACATTATGGACTTGTGAAGTGATGACGTATTTCCGGGTTCAGCTCAATTGTTAAATACACAAAACAATGTTTTTGTTTAACAACAAATGATGACATCATAAACACGTACTTATGATGTAATAAAGCAAAGTACACACTTCCGGATTGCGAATCACGCGCAGTGATGTCATACTTAACAAGCCCATAAAGAGTTAAGACATGTCATCATAAGGCCACACATTAACTGCCATTTTGTGGCCTCCAAAAGTCTGACTTTTATTAAGCGACCATTTGTCTTAACCATCTAACACTTGAAATGACAGTTATTCAATTCAAAAGTCTGTGACTTTTATTAAGCGACCCTTTGTCTTAACCATCTAACACTTGAAATGACAGTTATTCAATTCAAAAGTCTGACTTTTATTAAGTGACCATTTGTCTTAACCATCTAACACTTGAAATGACAGTTATTCAATTCAAAAGTCTGTGACTTTTATTAAGCGACCATTTGTCTTAACCATCTAACACTTGAAATGACAGTTATTCAATTCAAAAGTCTGACTTTTATTAAGCGACCATTTGTCTTGACCATCTAACACTTGAAATGACAGTTATTCAATTCAAAAGTCTGTGACTTTTATTAAGCGACCATTTGTCTTAACCATCTAACACTTGAAATGACAGTTATTCAATTTCAAGACAACTATACAGGAAAGCTGTTGAATATTTTGAAATTAATTTGACTGGAACCTGTTACTGCCATAGGCAGCAGCAGTTCACATTCAAATTAGTTTCAAAATATTGAACGGAACAGTTCTTACTTCATAAAGAATTAGTTGTTTTTGATCTGTGAGGGTTAAATGGTCGAGTAATAAGTGACCATTATAGACAGGTTAACTGAATATCATTAACTATGCAATTTAACCTCTTCATTCCTGTTTCATAGAGCAACTATAAAATAAATTATAGGATAACTTGAATATTTTGAATGTAGACTGACTGGGAGATGGTGCTGCCTTAAATTCTTTCAGTGTTATAAATTTGGTGTATAATTAGGCTTATAGAGAGGAAAGGTTTATCTAAACGTGAAACAGACATGTTATTAATTCAATATTAACCCTTTCAATGACAAATCCCCAAATAAATCAAGTTCTTTCCGATATAACACATATTCTATTAAATATTTTGCAATTAATTTGACTGTGGGGAAGTCATCGTTGAAAGGGTTAAAACATATGTGTAAAAGTAGTGATACCACTAAATTTGTCTTTGGTAACTCAATGGACCTTTCCAGTTTTAGCTCTGCCCCGTCCATCTCTAGCTAAGCACCACCTACACTTGGCCTTTGTTGGGATCGATCGATCCCTGAACTCCCTATCAATTTCCAGAAAACTATACCGCTAAGCTGTTGAATATTTTGAAACTAATTTGACTGGGTGCTGTTTTTGCCTATGGCAGAATAGTAAAGATAGTTCATTAAATAGTAAAGACATATAATTCGTACAACGTATCAGACTATTAAAAGTTTAAGATGGACTAAATCGAGTTATTCATGCTGTAATTGATTATGATGTCATCCTATGTGCCATGTTTTCCAAAGTATGGTGTTGACTAATGTTCTAAATTTCTAGCTATCACACCCATTAGGAGACAATGAGTTAGAGCTGGGGGTTTGTTTGCTATAATAAAACAAAGATTTTGTGAAGATTTTTGCTTTATTTTTAACTTAAATATTTGAAAATAAACAAATTCAATATAATAAATAATATTTATTAACATTATTTATAGATTCATGTTACCAGTGTCTGTACAGACCTGGGTCTCGACAACCATTCATGATTTGGTCTGTGTTGTTGCATAAACACCTTTCTCACATAGTCACCAAATATGGTGTATGGATGCATTTTAGATTAAAGATACGGCATGTATGAAAAATCTGTGTGATTTACTTTTTGTCAAACGTCGGAAAACAAAATGAAGAAATTTTTTGTTCAGCCCATAATCTTAACACTTCTACAAATGGTCAGCAAATTTATAGGTATTGCCATATAGGTGTATCTTAGTCTAAAGCTCATAATGTTTATTACCAGTTTGCCAGAATCTGTCAACGAAACTTACACGCTGTTTGCTTATCATTCATTCTCCTTCGCTTGTGTGCGTGTGGCTAACATTTCGACAATCTTGTTGGTGCCTTAGTAATCACCAACTTACTGAAATCTATGCCGATATTTTAGAATATTTAGACTGAAAGCTGTTGCAGAAACAATTTCCATTCAAATTTCTATCAAATCTGCAGCAAATAGTAATCGCATTACATACTAATTATTTTGACAATGATTTGACTGACTGCTGTTGCTGTCATTGATAGCAACAACTTTCATGCAAATTATTGTCAAAGTATATGAAAGCGTTCTTGTATTTTATCCTGGAAATTGACACACTTGCGCAGAACAGTTTTGATATACAGGTTGTTGCCTGTACTGTCGTGAACATGTCCTACATGCATGGTGACCATTTGCATGCAGATGGGTTCTTTTTGTTTGAGAAATCCTGGCCTGTACAGACAATAGACTAAACGAATATGGTGTCCAATAATTACAACGATTCATGGAGTCAGGGCACCGCATGCTAGGTAAATTGAATAGAAATCAATAGGAATCTCACATCTTGTGCAAAAGTGTCTATATTAAATGGGACATGAGAATTTTAAGAAATATTATGTTGAATATTTTGTAACTAGTTTGATTGGGTGCTGTTGCTACCATAGGCAGCAACAGCACCCTGTCAAACTAGTTTCAAAATATTCAACAGTCTTCCAATCCAATTATGTTCAAAATATCCAAGAGCATTTTTTATTAACTATAACTATGTTTCTGTTTGTTTTCAAAACATGTTAACTTATTTCTGTATCTTCTAGGAGCAGTTTTCCTCCCATAAGCTTGATGTTCTAGAGAATATAAATGTGGTATGGAGGGTTAAAAGTTAAGCACGCATAAAAAATAGCCTGCAGATGCAGACCTATAGTGTCCCCTTTTTGTCAGATTTTTTTTATATTGCAGAACTTTTCGTATCATGCGCAAAGTTGTGTGTAATACTAGTGGATGGTCACACCCTTTCCTGTATTAAAATTGGATCCAAATGATAAGCGTACAAGTAGTCTCTCAAGATATCCATAGATCCAGCTTTTTACCCAAACCAGATCCTATTTTTATATCCTGATCATCGCCAAAGTCTAGAAATTCTATTCCACTGTAATATCCTTTGTCATGTTAAAATCGCGAGCCAAATCACATCAGTTCTTTGTTAGATACATCTCTGGACACACAAACACACAGAAGACAATACTTATAGGGCAAGCATAATATATGACTCTAATGCTTTCTAAATAGGCAGTTATTGGAAGAGAAAATCGATCTTTTGACAACTTCACACTTTCATATCAGTCAGATCAGTGGAATGGCACATGGGTGAACATTTTATAATAAATCATTCCCTTCCTATTGCTGGTTATGAGTTATTGCCCTTGATTCATGTAATTAGTAAACAGCCAATGCAATATGATGGCTGGCTATACACCACAACGGCTAACCCAGTCAGAAGACTTGGCGAGCAGCGCACCACTTTTAGCTTGCCTGTTTCTCTTGGTCTTACCAACATGATCTGGTAACAATTCAGCACCTAGGTGCCCACTGGCCAGCATACTAATCAGTTGATTCAGTGTCAAAGCTTTCACTCTGTACACATTGTAAGTATGGGATTGTCTTCTGGGAGTCATGACCCTGCCGGATGTCTTATATTTCCGAGTAAGTCCCGAAGAAATTATACTTTGAAAACACCAGGTGAGCTAATGGGCCGGTTGACATTTTATACTTTATATTTAACTTAGTAATTACATCAGCAGTGCGGATGATGTTAAATTTCCAGTAAATGGATGATGTGTGAATTTAGCACACTGAAACTTGTTGGATATAGTTTTATAATCATAACTGAAATAGTCGAATTGATTAGAATAGATCCCACGGTTCTGAGTTGATGTGTATTTGGAAATAGTTTAGATGAAAGTTGTGGCTGTGCAGTCGTTTGGATCAATAGTTTAGAAAATAATCGAAGCATAATAATCAGTGGAATCGAATGTGACAAATGTACGTAATTGATGACGTAGGCAATCTAGATTCTCACATGAGAATGAAACAACATCAGCTGGCAATGAGAACATACAGCTCAGGTGCCTATTCACCCTAACATCCTACAGGCTTATCCATCAGTAGGCAATGGACAGGACATGGACATTGTAGCATCCTGTAGGAATTAATAACATAATCGAAATTTGTATATCAACTATATATCACTCATACAATGGTATGCAACAACAACACATTCTGTAATGTTGTTAGTGAGCTGACAGATCGCATCAAATCAGAACCGGTTACCACCACTTTGTCTATGTGAGGCATCATCTCCATAGAAGAATAGCACAGAGTTTGATTGGTCAGAATGACATCACGATCAATGAGCGTCGATCAAACTCTGTAGCAAAGAATTATATAGAATAGATTTTGTAGTTAACATCGAAATGAAAGGGATCATTGATTGGTTAGAACGACCAACATTTGTTAGATAGGAACTTCTAGGAAGGGATAAGCAGAAGTTGATTGATGGACTGATTGTCCGGGCCAATCAAGCTGCGCTTATAACGTACCTAGAAGAATCATTAAAACGGATTCATCAAGAATCGCATTATCTAGATATGTATAGAACCTCAGAATCAGAGATTCTGAAGACTATAAGAGATACACTTTCAGTTATAGGTAGTTAATCAATCCACCATCTCGATTCACTGAACATATCGTTGATGTTCAGTTTTTGTAAGTAGCTATAGAATAGTAGTAGGAACTTACTTGTTTTGTACTGGTAGGTACTAGTCTGTTGTTTGAGCGATATTGCTCCCATCTAAATTACCGTGTAAAATTCTGTACAGTTAGCTTTAATAAACACATCATCTTACATTTATGTGAGACAATAGTTTGGTTTACTCTATCCAGTAGCAAGTAGTATTAGGAATCTGAACACTGAGTCGGAAGCAACATCCGATCCTTGCCTGATCTTCTTAGTCAGAATAGGCCCAGCAGTCTTATAATAAATATCGTCATTATCATCTTCGTGACGAGGCGAGCCAGACTGTCCTGAATCCTTCTCCGCCATCGGCTAGCCGGTTGTCGCAGCAACCGTTACATCATAAGCTTGCCGATAGCGAAGCGGGACCACCGAAGTAATCTTGAGTCAGAACACGGAGATCCAAAATCTTCAACATGATCAGTAGTTTGCATATACCATCTTCGGTATCCATCGTCAGGTATGGTGCATTTTCAGAATAGAACTGGTTATTGTGTTCATATAGCGCTCCCAAACCGTTAACATATGTGGGTCAACCCTGTCAAGAAAGCGTACAATAGAGCTAATCAATACATAGGGTAGCATAGTACATCCATGTTTAATCCATCAGTCATGTCAGTACTTGTATGACCTATGGCCTGAAGCCGGTTGCCGAGGGATTAATTATGTTTGTAGAGTACATACAATACAGCTCGGAAATAAGTTAAAATGTTTTCAAAATAACAAGAGAAACATTTTAGTTACTAAGATAAATGTTCTGTTAAATATTTTGAACATAATTAGACTGGAAGACATTCCAATCCAATTATGGTCAAAATATTCAACAGTGTTGTTTTATTTTTGTTTTTTAGCTGCCCTGTATCACATATATAATCATCTTGCCTGTGATCAACACATTTCACTACATGTTGTAGGAGATATATGCACCAGACCAATAAGTCATAGGTAAAATAATGTAGATTATCTTCTTCAGCTCTATGGACAAGATAGAACAGATTATAATGTACAAATTCTTATGTTGGAATTAATTCAACTGGGAGCTATTGCCCAATTTAGTGTTGATATGGCAAAAATAACCTAGGGTGGCATCATGGTTTAGGCTTCGTATAAATAGACAGATAGTGATCACTCTGTTCACTTCTATAAATAAGCTGAGCAAGAAACTACATAGTTAGAAATGCTATATTCCAGGCTGGAGTTAACTCTTTAATCCTCGAATTTGGTGAAGAAAATTTAAATTTTCTCATACAAAAATGTCCATTTGCAGGCCAAGAGATTATTTTTGAAAATTCTACCACTAGAAAGACTTGCTCAACTATCAGGACAGGCACTCCAGTGATAATTTTTCAAAATTAATCTCTGCATGCAAACAGACATTTCTAAAGACCATTGCAGAAGCTGTTTTGGCGAGCTTGGGTGTTAACAGGTTAATCAAAGATCAGTGCTGATCACATATGGCCCACTCCCACTCAGGTACTTTAAAATAAACCCACGTAAAATAAGTGCCTAATCTTTTTAAGGGAGACAATCATGGAGCATAAAAAAAGCATCTTTGTTTCTACGAGAATTGTTAATACTTACCAGATGTACTATTATGATAACGTCTATTATCTAGTCTAGCTCAAAATAAACAATTAAAAACGCTGCACTCTCCATGGTCCTGCCCATACTGTGTCTGGGAATTACCATAGCCCAAGGTACCAAGTCAGTTCCCAATCAGTCAGATTCGTCTTATATTTGTCTTGACAAACAGCGAAAGCAGCTCAGCCTCACCTTAGCATGGCGGCTGAGGCAGCCCATAGTACATCTGGTAAGTATACACCTGTGCAAAAGTTAAGCACCACCCTATTTTTACGCACATGCGAGGGTATATTCATGTGCTATGAAGAAAGCAATAGCATAAACATTTATGTACCCATCCATCTTAGTGCAAGAGGTAATAATGCAACTAGAGGAATGCTGATTATGATGGTGGGGAAACACTGTATGTTTTTGTTTGAACTTGAAAACGAGGCCTGAATATGGTTACGTTGACACAACTGACAACTATTGCCCTACAGTTGACACACGTGGCTAGATTGTCATTAATGGTGTCTGAAAACGAAGTTTAACATCTGTGCACGAGTTTGAGACTGTCATTATTAATACCGGGTATATCCACCTTGTGCCTGGATGACGGCCTGGACACGACGTCTCATGCTGGTCACCAACCGACTGATACGCCATTGTGGTATTCGTTGCCATTCAAGATGGAGTGCGTCTGTTAATTCCTGTAGGTTCTGCACAGGAGGATCCCTCCTTCTCACCATGTTTCCCAGAATGTCCCAGATATGCTCAATAGGGTTCATGTCAGGGCTCCTTGCTGGCCATGGTAGGGTTTCGATGGCATTCTGGCGGAGGTATTCATGTACAGCTCTAGCACGATGTGGTCGGGCGTTGTCATCCATGAATATAGGGTGGGTTCCAGGTGCATGATTTACAAAATGAGGGACCACAACTCTATCCAGTATGGAATCTTGATATCTTTGTCCATTTAGTGTTCCAGGTACAGTCAACAGATCCAGCTTACAATCAAATGAGATGCACCCCCATATCATAACCTCCACCAAATGGAACTTCTTCCATGATGTTACGTTGGTCGTACGCCGTGCGTCTGGACCTCCATACACGAGTTCGACCATCTGTGGCATGAAGCAGGAACAGACTTTCATCGGACCAGTGTACCCATCTCCAGGATCTCATGTTCCAGTGTCTTCTTTCGTTGCACCACCTCAGACGCTCCTCTTTGTGGTGTGCAGTGAGGAGAGGACGTCTGACAGGTCTCCTAGCTTTCATGCCAGCAGCATACAGTCTCCTTTTGACGGTAGACATTGACACTCTATTGCGCGTTTCCCATTGCTGGCTGAGCACTCTGCTGTTGGTGAATGGAGATCTAACAAGGCGTACTAGGGCTCGATCATCACGGGCAGTAGTCTTCTTCGGTCTTCCAGATCTAGGCCTGTCCTTCACCTCGTTAGTTTGCCCATGTTTTGCAATCAAACGACTGATTACAGTATGGTTAATGTTCAGCTGTCTGCCAATCTCTCTGCATGACATACCAGTGGTATGCATGCCTATGATTTGCCATTTCACACGATCACTTAACCTTCGTCTTGCCATAGCGGTTCACAATCAAGAGCTAATTCTCTCTGTACAAATAAACCACGGTCATGAACACAAAATTCCTAATCTATCGCCTAAATCTGTATGTAATGTTCTACACCTCAAACTGGACTTTTACATAACTGAACACGTGTGCTGTTTCCCGCCACGCACGGACATCAAGCGGCGTGAAGTCATGCATGCATGTGCATTTCGTACTTGGAATTATGTCAGCTAACGCGGGGACAAAAAGTATGGCAGCCTAGTTGTACCATCATGTTTCTACGTTCTATTGTTTTTGCTGGTGCTTAACTTTTGCACAGGTGTATATTAACAAGTCTCGTAGAAACAAAAGCGGATGCTTTTTTTATTCCACTTCGAATAATACTTACCAGATGTACTATTATGATAAACTCCGGATTTCGACAGCCAAGAAACTCCGGTGGGAGGAGGTGAGGCTCGAACAAGCTCTCATCTACTACCTGACAGAGAAGGTTGTGAAGCGACTAGAACCCTGGCATACGCTTGGGTTCCGCCATCTGACTCTGAGTGCTAAACTTCCATGGTCTAGACCGTGCTCCTCCCCCCCCCCTCCCTCATTTGTCCGCACAAATTTCATAGGGCTGTCAAAAGGGGAGGCAGCACCCACCAGACCCATGTCAGACCCAAGTCTCAGCTAGAGCAGTCCAGGAGAGTGAAAAAGAAACTACTACAATTTCTAATTTTGAAAAAACTCAGTATATCGATTAGATTTCCAAATTTGAATGAATTTAATGTCTGTTGCAATGAATAAGATACTCTTGAACCAGACTTTTACTTAATCAGTCTGGGAATTTGACTGTAAGTAAATTAATATTAGTCACTTAAATTAAGAAAACACTCACCATTTTCTGAGTGCTTGGTCGTTCTTGATCATCATTATCTGCTTTCCTGTTGCGATCTTATGCGACATCTGAATAGCATCGACTATCCAACGAGAAATGGTGTCTTTCGAGGCGCGAAGATGAGCTTTGAGACATAACCAGAGAGATTTCGGGTCATCTCTCCACTCCTCAGTACATTTCTTATACGTTTTCAGACATCTGACAGGACACCAAGCAGAAGAGTTTGGGTCATGTCTAATTAAACTTGGCAAATTAATCAGCTGTCCTGGATATTTAAGTGACTGATTCTTTGCCAGGAAACAAAGACGTGGTAGTAGTCTTAAACCTTCACCCGTAACGACAAAACGGTCTTGTTCGGCAGAAAGCGCATGAATTTCACTTCTCACCGATGCTGCTGCAACCAAGAAAACTGACTTAAAAGTTAACAGTTTAATATCTATAGATCTAATTGGTTCAAAGGGAGCATGCCCTAAAACCTGTAGAACAAGAGATAGATTCCATGCTGGGATAGGAATTGGCTGTCTAGGTCGCAAATTGCTCATTCCTTTAATAACTTCATTTAAAGTGTTGTTCTCCACTCCTACAATGGTCAGACTGGGAACAACTGCAGATAATGCAGGCTTATATGCTGCTAGGGTTGAAGGTACAAGTTCGTATAAATGACAAAAAATCTGCTACGCGTCTAACAGATGCAGAAAAGGGATTAATATCTCTTCCCTTACACCACTGCAAATTTGTTGATTCTATAATTATGTCTTGGTGGTTGACCCTCTTCTGCTGGCTGAAGCGACAAACTTCGCTGCTTGCTCAGAAAAGCCACCCTCAATTGTTCGCTGCTTGATAACATCCATGCAGTCAATTGGAGCATCTCAGGTCTGCCGTGCAGATACAGACCTTTGATCTGAGAGATCAGATCCCTTCTGTCTGAAGAGGGATTGGATTGCAGACCAGAAGGTCCAGCAGATCCGTAAACCATGATCGGCCTGGCCAATGAGAGCCGATCAGTAGTACTTGGCATATGCCCTCTTATCTTTCCCAGAACTTTTGGGATGAGAATCGTTGGAGGATACGCATATGCGTACATTCCCTTCCAACTTATCACCAGTGCGTCTACTGCTAGAGCTAGCGGGTCCGGGATCGGTGACATGTATGTGACCATCTTTGCGTTTCCTTTCATCGCAAATAGATCCACATTTGGCTTGCCCCAATGTTTGAAAAGAACCTCCGCTACCGATTGGTTGAGCTGCCATTCCATCGGACGGCAAACTGTCATTCGACTGAGAGCATCTGCTAGGATGTTCAACCTTCCTGGAATGTGTGCTGCCCGACGAATAATATTCCTCTCTTGGCACCACAGCAGAAGGTTCCATATCATCATACACAAGCCGCATAAGGAACCACCATCTCCAGAGATACTAGTAAACCCAGTACTCTGAGAAAATATCGCACCGTCAGATAAGCTCCTAGAGAAACTGACTCCAGTACTGCAATCAAACTCTTGACTCTGCCGGAAAAGCCACACCATCCCTGAGATTGAGTCAATTCTGATTTATCTAGATTCACAAACCATCCTAGGTCTTTTAATAAGGCTAGGACTAACTGGAGATTGTTGCACAGAGTGACTGGATTTCCCGCCTTCAGCAGCCAGTCATCTATGTAAGTATGACCAGCTATGTTTCTCCTGCGAAGATAAGAAGTCATGGCGAGAACCACTTTGGTGACGACCCTCGGGGCTGTGGTCAGACCGACCGGAAGCACATTGAATTCCCAAACATTGTCTTGGAATGCAAAGCGAAGGTATTTCTGAAAAGGAATTGACATTGGAATACGAAAATATGCATCCTTCAGATCTATCGAAACTGCCCACATGCCCTTTCTCAACCCTGTCATCACCGCTGCTACAGTCTCCATCTGAAATTTTGGTGAAATAATGAATTTGTTCAGCAGTTTGAGGTTCAGAATCAGTCTCCAACCTCCGGTGCATTTCGGAACGAGGAAAATTATCGAATAGAAGGCCAGGGAGGACTGATCGCGGACTAAATGAATCACATTCTTCTGCTGAAGATCTATGTTTTCTGAGCAAATGGCATCTAGACGATCGGATTCTCTTGGAACGGGAGTCCATACTGGAGTCGATGTTAACAGAACTAACGATTGACGGATGAGCCAGTCCGGTTCGTAGCCATTTCTTAGCCAATGACAGACTAAACAATCTTGCACGACCTGTTCCCACTGGTTTGAGAACAGCTGAAGTCTGCCTCCGATGGTAGGATTCTGCACACAGCTCGTGGCCGATATTGTGCGATAAGACGTTAATTCATTTGGCTGAAGATTCTCGACTCCCTTCGTTCCTGGCATCACCGGAACGGGTCTTGCGGCTTCTTGGAATATGACGACCTGGGACTGCCGCCACGGCTATCCTTACGGTAGCCACCCCGACCCAAGCTGCCACCCTTCTTATCATCATACGGCCTCTTATTAGAGGACTTGTATGAGAATGAACGGCCAGGTACCTGTGAACCGGATGCCTGATGGCCATCATGGCCAAAAGGACGGAAGGACGATCTCTGGCGCTGCCTCTGTTGCTCATGTCGATGCTGCTTGTAGGACTGCTGTGGCTGAGTCCTCTTCGTCGACTTCCACGACTTGCCGACTACTTCCTGCTCTGTGACCATTGATGCAACCTTGGAAAGAGCTTGTCGTGCCGAGCCGCCAAACATGCCCGGACCAATGAAGGGCATCGAGGATAACGCAGCACTCATCTCTGGTCCTGGTTCTACGCAATCGAGAACCATTCTCCTCCGCTCCGCCAATGATCTAGTTATCACCCTGGCCAGGCAATCCTGGGATAAGCGCATGGTGTCCCGGATAACTCCGGGAGCAGCTTCTGGCACTTCCCCCCTTTACGCCACGCAGGTCAGCATACCCTGCAGGATGGTGAATCCGTGCGAGAGAGCAGCCATAGCCGCTCTTTCCACATCCTCAATGAGAGTCAACTCATTGAAAGGATCTTTGTTAGCTTGGGAAACCAAGGGTCGAGAACGAACCTATTCAGCGCTTCTCTTTCCCCGACTGAAAGCCAAGGCACAGGAGCATACTGATGATAGGCCTGCTCCGGAAAGCGGACCCTACTCCTTATCCCCTTAGGGGCCTTGGGCAACGAATAATCCGGCTGAACCAGACGGTACGCCGCAACTTCCAACATGTCAGAAGTCTGGGTGTCCAAGGGAAGTCGGCCATGAAGTCGGCATGGCCGAAGAGCCACTCGACAGAGCGCTAGGCGCTCGCTCTGAAATCCGCTCCATCGCCGGATCGCGCTGAGATCCTTGAACCGATGCCAACCCGAGACGGTCGGACACCCAGCCAAGGGCCTGCACCCTTTCAGCTTCTGTTCAAAAGGATGATTTGTCCATCAATGGACTACCATTTTCATCCTCCTCACCCTTGGATGAGCAGGCCACCGACGATCCATGCTGAGAGCTACGGACCAAACTTCCAATACGAAGCGGATCCGTGGCTCGACTACTTGTGGCTCCATCATAACCGCCTCTGTGATACCGACGGGAGGCTGAGCAAAATCCGGGTGAAAGATGCCCAACGGAACGTCGATATCTCCACCTGGCTGGCAAACCCATACAAAACCTGTGGGCCGCGGGAGGTACCGGCATCTGCCACCTGAGAAAGCTCCGGCATGCTAGTTTTCCATCAGGAGGATATCTTCCTCCTCCGCCGTCGGCTCTTGAGCCAAAGCAAGAGGAAGGACAGGTCCTTGTCCCTCCGTATAACTGGCCGGACCACCGATAGGTAATCCCGCACCAGCCTGCATCATCAGGATCGTGGACTGGAATGGCTCAAACATCGCCTTGAATTGGGTCACCCAAACACCCAAGGCCGAGTCCATCCGCTCATTCAGACGCTCTTCTAGACCCTTGACCGACACCTGATCCACTTTGGGCGCCTTGTCCCTCGCGATCCTCTTCAAACGCACACGCCGATCACAATCAAATTCTGCCACCAACTCCGACGACCACTTCGCACATACATCGCAAGGACTCCCAACCTTGCACCTCACGCAGGCAACACAGTGATGACCAGTGAACTTCCGCTTCATGAAGCGGTTGCAGCGAGAGTATAACGTATCAGGAGGGGATTTTCTTTGCCCCTTCACCAAGAATACTTTTAAATTAATGATCATCAAGAATTAGGCAGGAAATATTTGAAAATTTTTTTAGTGAAAATTTTATAAACACGACTTGGTAATTAACTAACATTAAAATAGCCAAGAAATAAAGACCGATCGCTACATACACCCTTGGCAATGAAGCGAGAGCTAAAGAATGTCCTACAACAGAGTGCATAGACACGCCAAGCCAAACAAACCGTTAATCATGGACGCCACCATCTTGGCTATGGGCGCATCCATCTTGGAAGGAACCGAGTCAACAAGATTAAACAGTTAACGGGTAATGGAGCGACTCCAACAATGGCTACTATTTTAAAACAATGTGCCAATTTAAGGAAATTTCAAACAGTCATTACGGCATGAATGTATAAATTCTAGATTGATACAACCTGCCCCTGTGATGATTTTCCTTTGCCTTCCATGGAACCAGCAACGATTTACGCAAACAACGCTTAACTTCGTCGAAAATTGCAAAATTTTAGAGCTAAAAAAAATGTGACTGTAAAGTCCAGCAAAATAGATGAATCTGACTGTGATTGGGAATTGACTCGGTACCTGGGGCTATGGTAATTCCCGGACACAGTATGGGCAGGACCATGGAGAGTGTGGAGTTTTTAATTGTTTATTTTGAGCTAGACTAGATAATAGACATTATCATAATAGTACAGCTGGTAAGTATTATTCGAAGTAGAATATGTAGTCATCCCAAATGAGGTCTTGTCACAGAGTACTTATGTACAAATTTTGACGTAAATCTGTCCATGTATGCTATGCACTGAAACAAATTCTGATAAACACATAGATGTGGCATAATTCCTCACAGACGATGGGTAATGAGTGCACAGTAACTGTTCATTGGACTGTCACCGTCACATCAAGATCAGCTTCCCAGCTGCTAATTCATGCTGCCACCAACTATGAGCCTGCTATAGCTCAATTATGTCAATGTGGCATGTAAAGAAGGACAACATCAACAACAACAACAACAACAACAACAACAACAACAACAACTGCTTTGTCAGTTCATCTATCCATAAATACATGTACACCTTAAATAATCTGAATCAATTATATCTATGTTTAACGCAACAATTCGAGCCCTAATCTTGTAACAACATCCTTCAGTTAATGTTTCAAAATAATCATCACTAGTTGATGCCATAGCACACCGCTCTGACACCCGACACACTAGCTACATTATTGTCTCCCACCCTGATGCAAGATATTGCACCCCTAGACCCCACTCAGTGGGTGCAGCTCAAAATCAGCTCCTGTGCCACATAATCGGCTCCTGCTCCTCAAAATTTGCAACTAAATCACCGCCTACTCAAATGATGACATGGAAATTCTATCTTTACCTCATTTAATACAACAATAACAACTTTCATTCAGGTCTGCATAATGGACCCTTCCAGTTTAAGCTATGTCCCGCCCTTCTCTAGCTAAGCTCCACCCACACCTCGCTTGTATTGAGATCGATCGATCCCTGAACTCCCTGACTCAATTTTCAGAAAACTATACAGTTAAGCTGCTAAATATTTTGACAGGGTACTGTTGCCGAGTACCCAGTCAAATTAGTTTCAAAATATTCGACAGAATATTTATTAAATAGTAGCCATACAATTCTTACAATGTTGGACTATTAAGCGTTTAAGACGGACTACATCGAGTAATTCATGCTGTAATTGATTATGACGTCATCCTACATGTCACATAGTTGATTATGACATCATATGACGGATGGATAAAGTGGAAAGGTCCATTGTCTGCTGACTACTTAGTATTTATCTCTGCTCTGCTTTCTGGAAAAGTATGATGAACAGGCAAAGACTAGAATATCTATATCATATCTAGACAAAAATATGATAAATCATGTCTACTCACTGAGCCATTTGATGACATGCTTCTTTATAGACCACAAGAAATATATGTGCATCACTGATACGCCAGTGCAGCTGCTGTAGAGGCTCTATGAACTATGGACAAAACAAAAGCTATATTAATCATTATGTCACAAAAATACAATGTTTTAGCATGTTAAAGCTTTTGTAAATCATTTTAACCAATGCTGCAATATGCTGTCACACTGTAACAATAAACAAAGCCGCTTTGCTAAAACAATGGCCTGTGGTGCTTTCTTGGAACAAGAATGGCAAGGACCTGTGGGGCTCTCTGGGAGAAAGATGCCTAAGATCCTGTGCTGCTTTCCTGGAGCAAGCGGCCTAAGGGCCTGCGGTGCTTTCCTGGAGCAAGCTGCCTAAGGGCCTACGGCACTCCACTGTAGCAAGCAGCTCAAGGGCATGTTGTACTCCTGGAGCAAGATGCTCAATGTCCTATGGCACTCCCATGTAGGAAGCAGCTCAAGGGCATGTGGCACTCTCCTGGAGCAAGATGCTTAAGGGCATATGGTACTCCCGTGTAGCAGGCTGTTCAAGGGTCTGTAGTGTTCTACTGGAACAAGCGACTCAAGGGCCACAGTTGGTCAACGGTCTGTAGTCTTCTACTAGAACAAGCAACTCAAGGGCCACAGTCTGTAGTGTTCTACTGGAACAAGCGACTCGAGGCAGGCCCTCTCCTGGAGCAAGCTGCTCAAGGGCCTATGGCACTCCCCTATAGCAAGCTGTTAAAGGGTCTGTAGGGCTCTACTGATGGCTGTAGTGCTCTACTGGAACAAGCGACTCCCAGGTCTGTCGTACTCTCCTGGAGCAAGATACTCAAGCCGCAAGGGCCTATGGCACTCCACTGTAGCAAGCTGTTCAAGGGTCTATAGTGCTCTACTGGAACAAGCGACTCACCAAAGACGACCTCTGCAGTGGTCTTGAGACACGTCCATTTTCAGACCAAGAGATTATTTTTGAAAATTTACTACTGGAATGACCGAGCCGGTCATTCCATTGGCAAATTTTCAGAAACTCTTCTCCTGGGCTGCAAATGGACATTTTCTATGAGAAAATTGAAATTTACTCGAACAAATTCGAGCTTAAAAGGTTAGAATTAATAATTTTAGTATACCTGCTCAGTGCATTTAATTAGTTAATGTCTTAATAAAATGAAATTATAAGATTGGTGCACTTGAATGATAAATTATATTATTCGGACTCTTTGTGAATCATAATAATATATTATACTAGAAGTTTTAAATTATAAAACAAATACTTTCTGTTACCTTCTCAACAATATCAATAAAGATGTCTTTCACTTCACGAGAGTTGTTCAAGCCTGAGGCAATATTCACCAATGCCTTGCTAAATGTCTGAAATAAAGATGAAAACAAGATTTTGTATCAAATAAAACAGCATGTTAAGATTATATCTGATTCAGTATAAAATGCTGGCCTTACATAAGCTGCTTGCTAACAGATCATGAACTTTGCAAGTAGCATTTCAAAGATAATGGATCTTTCCAGAGCAATGACATCATATGAGGTCATAATCAGCTAGAATGATTATATACCGCCTGTCTTTAACTCTCAATAGGCCGACACGTTGTACAAATTGTATGTCTCTACTACTTAATAAACATGCTGTTGAATATTTTGAATCTAATTTAAATTAGTTTCAAAATATTCAACAGCTTACCTGTATAATTTTCTGGAAATTGAGTCATGGAGTTCAGAAATCGATCGATTCCAACACGATTGAGGTGTGGGCGGAGCTTAGCCAGAGATGGGCGGGGCATAGCAAAAAATGGAAAGGTCCATTCCATCTATAAATTTATCAATTGTTGTTTGTTCAATACTTGTGCAATTATTAAAGCATGGGGTAAGATATTGTTATCTGGATATTGTGCACATTAATCATTTAATGAAAATTCAGATTTTTTGCTTGGTGAATGCCCATTTACAGACCAAGACAAGACCATTTTTTTTCAATTTAGCACTGAAATGACTGACCAAGTTAAGGAGCCAGTCATTCCAGGTGTCAATCTTCAAAAATAGTCTTCTCTTAGACATTTCTCACGATCACAACAGAGGTAGTTTTGGCTGACTTGAGCTTTAAATGGTTACGTTGAGAAGGACATGTTTTAGAAAGACATGCATTTCCAATGGACATTTCCAGTTTATCCATCAATCATATGTCATCATAATCAACTATGTGACTTGTTGGATGACATCATAATCAATGACATCATGAATGACATAGGCAAGTTCGTCACGAATGCTTAATTGATAACGGACTAAGCATTGTTGTACAAATTGCCATATAGGCAGCAACAGCACCCAGTCAAATTAGTTTCAAAATATTCAACAGCTTACCTGTATAGTTTTCTGGAAATTGATAGTCAGGGACTTCAAGGATAGATTGATCGCAACATAGGAGACGTGTGGGTGGATCTTGGCTAGAGATGGGCAGGGCATATCTAAAACTGGATTCCTCCAGTGATGATTAATGATTAATCATGACTGAGACCTACCTTAAAGTTGCTCTCAGCTTCAAGGTACACCTTCTCTGATGACACCTGCTGCTTCATATTCTGCAGGACCAAACTAGAAATTAAATGTCCCTTTTAATGGTCAACAATGGTAATGAAAATTTAAATTTATGCATTGCTCAGTGAATATCCATTTGCAGACCAAGAGGCTACTTTTGAAATTTTACCACTCGAATTACTGTCTTGATTACCGAGCCATTTCAGTGGTAAATTGTCAAAAATAGTCTCTAGGCATAAAAATTATAGACACTTACGAAGCAAATATTTAAATACCCATGACTAATTATGACCATTATAGGCTTGATAGACGGGACCCCTAAAGTGATTACATATTTGTGCTCTATAATGTCACTTCAGACATGTCTTATAGAATTTGACAAGTGCTATCCCATAGCGTAAACATTGACTATATCAGCATTTTTTATCACATAACAAAGCTTATATTCCATTTTGTAGCATTACTTAACCCTTTAAGCCTTGAATTTGTTCAAGAAAGTTTCAAATTTCTCAAAGAAAATGTTAATTTGCAGACCAAAAGATTATTTTTGAAAGTTTAGCACTGGAATGACTGGCTCGGTTATCGAGCCAGTCATTCCAGTGGTAAATTTTCAAAAATAGTCTTCTCTTGGTCTGTAAATTAACATTTCTCAAGACCATTGTAGAAGCCATTTTGGGCTGATATGAGTGTTACAGGGTTAACATTTACAAAAACATAAAAAGATTATCTAACATTCGTTAAACAATTACATAGCATTTAATCTCTAACACGGGTTAGATAGTAATAGTTCAGGCAAACAGGTATTAAGCCATGTATTACTACACCCAGTCCTGTTGTTAAAAAGCAATGCACAGGGCCTTTCTTGGTCAGCTTGAGTGCTAAAGGGTTACTATAGCATTAGTCAAATCTTCATAATTTCTCGTTTACTTAAACTTGCACTGATCTTGAGAAATGGTCAGCAGTAGACCAAGATAAATTTATTTTAGAATGTTTATAAAAATTAATCACCTGGAATGCCTGGTTCCTTTATCGAGCCAGCCATTCCAGTGGTAAATTTTCAAAAAAATATTTTGCTTAGCTTGCAACTGGACACTGACAAGGCGAGACATTTGGTTTTCTTGACGAATCTTGACCATTAAAGATTGAAACAATGCTCACAATTTATGCTCCTCCATTACGTCTTTCTCAATAAGGATTTTCAAGTCACGTAATTCATGAAGAAAGTTGCGGTCCAAGTCAACATCCATATCTTCAGCTTGACACTCTATAAAGCATATGGAAAATAATCATATAATACATGATATTAACCTTTTAATTGTCAAGATTTGTGGTCTTGAGGAATGTCCATTTTCAGGCCAAGAAGACTATTTTTGAAATTTTACCACTGGAATGACTGGCTTAAATTGCTCCAGTGGTAAAACATTTAAAACACTCTGTTTGACCGGCAAATGGACATTCGTCAAGACTACAGCAAAGTCTGGTTTTAGTCATCATTTCCATTACAGAGTTAAAGAGTAGTACAGAGAGAATTACTTGTTACTGTTGCTAAACACCAAGATATAGAGTAAATAATGACATTTCAGGTGATACATTTATAGTGCTACCAATCACATAGTATGATTTTGATCTTTGAATTTGAAGAAATTAAATACTTTTCCAGATTTCAGCTCGTCATGTCTCAGGCACCTTAAGACGTTCGTACTTCTTTTTTCACCTACAAGTGTTCAGAAACTGCATGTTATTTTCACGGGATTTTCCTTAAACGATATGACATCTTGTAAATTCAAAAGTTGACAACTTTGACTGTAGCTCAAAGCTTATAATGATAAACTTGTCAATTTTATTAGGCTTCTTTGTAGTTGTGAGCTGTGTGTGAATGCTGAGAATGTCAGACCTATCTCCTTTGCTAAAAGTAACACAAATTTGAAAATGGTTGAAAACTTAAAACTCATGTTCAGATAAAAGATTTGGTGTGCCCCCGCAGACTTCCAATGAGCATTACTCTGAAAATATTAGCAATTTTTCCTTTAAATTCTGCATACCTTTATCAGATATATTTTCAGGCAAATCTGAGTCAACTGGGAACATATACCTGAAAATCGATTGATTTCACATGCCCATATAGAGAGCATGTACTGTCACACATTTTGCAGGCCTCACCATGAGAATTTTGAAGTGCAATAATCACTTGCTCTCCTGAATTTTTACTTAACCCATGAAGGCGAGCAGTGTCAGTACTCAGCTATATTCTGTCATTGTTACTAAGCAATGTAGGAGAGCGCGCCTAAAATTAACTTTAGGTGAGACCGAGTGTAGGCGAAAGGAGAGCAGTTGTCACGTAGTTGATTATGATGTCATATGATGGATGGATAAGCTGGAACGGTCCACTGATTCACATGCATGTACAAAGTGGGAAGATTCTCGCTAGAGATGTGTGTGGTGTGGCTAGAAACAGATATCATTATCATTCTCAATGAAGCTGTGCCATAAGAGGACATAGTGAAATGATCATCTACTCACCAACAGCACTGTAAGACCAGTTTATAATCATCTGATTAGCGCAGTATAAGAAATCCCCCAGCGTTAAATAGGACAGTTTCTTTTTCCCTGTTTCAAAATGATGATTTGTGATGAACACAACAGCAGCATACTTTCTGCAGAGAAAATGAGACAGACTAGTTAATATAATTTGCCATCATCAATCAGATTCTATATTGTATATGCTTGCAAGAATTCGAAGCAAGAAAATAAAACATTTGCTACTGTAGATTCTAATATTGAATGGCCCAGGCCCAACGGCCATAAATATAAATATATATATTCCTCCCTATAAGTTTGTCTCTACCACAGTTGGTGAATATCTATCCAATAGAACTTTAGCTATATAAGCAAACAGGTTGCCTACCATCATAGGTTCAGTCCACCCGTCACATTTAAATTGGGCCATTGATTAAGGAGCGTAAAGCATTTCCAGAAATTTTTTTAACCAATCAAAATTCCAAAGAGAAGATCTGAAGCCTACCATCATGGGCTCATTCCAGCAAAATTTGGTTAAAATGCCCCAAGTAGTTTAAGATGATACACTTTAAAGCAAAAGTTGATGGAAGGGCGGGCAATAGACAGTCAACATGGTATACGTTCACTTGGCCATTTTGGCCAGGTTAGCTAATCAGGGTAAAACATTTCTGTGAGACTGTCTAGTGTATGGCGAAGGCAGCTCTTGAAATCATTGAGAAATTGAATTCAACAGTGTGTGTGTTGTTGGTTTTATTAGTAGCTCACAGCTAAGTTTATTTGAGCCATGACACTATTATAGTGGTGCTTCCCCGAAGGGTTGCTCGTATGATGGCTTTACGTCACCTCCGAAGGATGTGTCATGTGAATGACGCAGCATCAGGGAGTGAAGCAGATTGCCTATATTTTCACTGACTGCCTGTCAGCCATCCGATCACCTGCCAGTCGACGGGGATTTGAACCCCTCCCACCTGATTACCAGACGACTATGATACCACCTCGGCCAATCATCCCCCTCATTCAACAGTTTCCACACACAGGGCTTAAATAGCACTGGATTGGAAAGTAACTTGCCATTGAAATGAGACAGATGGTAAGATGTGGGGATGAGGCGACAGAGAACCCCCTGAAATGGTCCAGAATAAACTGATAAGCCAGAGAAGACGGATGCAACAATGAAGCTATCTTTATTTCTGACTGAACATCTGTCTTAGAATTTGGTGATTTCATAGAATCAATAGAAGTACATGGTAGTCAACTCAAATATCACATTTCTTAGATTTGCCTGCCTATGAACTTGAACCCTGGTCATGAGGATAATTCTGTTCTATTCATAATCAAGAGCATTATCATCAACCTCCATAGCCTTTGATACTGCTTTCAAACCAGCAGCTGAATTCTTTGAGTACCCAGATTTTGGCAATTAGGAAACTGACTTGGTGACCAATTCTGATTTTGCAATAAGCAACGCTAGTATGGTATCACCAGGGATCACCCTCCCCTATTGAAGTTGAAGATTCTATAGCATGTATTTTAGCATCAGCAATCGGGGACTAGAAAGGGGACTGTTTTTTATCAGACCCTAGCTTGATAAACTTGGGCACATCCTTCAAAGACGAAGCATGGACGATGTCTGGTGGCCAAACCCAAGAAACAGCGCTATAAATTTCAGGAATGCACTAGGTGCAAAATATGCATGGATGCATTTTGTGGTCGATCTTAATTAAATCCCTTTCTTACACAGATTTATTGCATAGAACAGCCTTATTCAGTCGTCTAACCACTGCCAATAATAGAAAAGCGGTTTAATATCACCAGCTTAATATGGCAACGGCCAAGGAACACAACACACAAGAATCATTGCAAGTCGCCACGAAATTAAATAGGCAGCCTTTATTTACATTTGTCAACACTAAACAAGAAACTCCGCTATTTAAAAATAAATGAGCCTTATGTCACAGAGAACAACTCCCAGGATAAAAAAGCTCAGTACATTACTCTAGATGATAAAGATACTCTAGATGATAAAGGATCTATAGCCATTACCTTGTCTGACTTGGGAATACGATATTTAATTAACTCTGCCAGAAAAAGTACTGCCAAAAACAAAATGTACGCACTAAATAGAAAGGCAGAAATCGTCTAGCAGATGAAATGGTCCACTAAAACATCAATACTCCTAAATGGTACTTCACTTGCATAGGTCAGACCTTTACATCTAGCATATATGAACTGTTATATGTACTTTAGTAGTGTACACACCTGGCTAATGACTCACACAGCAGGTAATTAATCTGAATGTTTTCAACAAGTGATCCCTTCATCTCCTCGACTGTCTTGAAAACACGCTTCATATTATCAAACTGAAATAAAGTGCATTATGAGAAATGATTTAAGCAACAACTTCCTGTTAAAGATAAATTTGCAGCATACAAATGTAGCTAATTCTTACAATGGAGTAGTGATCCCTTTTTACCTAGATCTTCCACCCACTTTGTACATGGACTTGGATCAATTTTAACCCACAAATTTGTTTCAAAAAATTTCAAATTTCTCATAGCAAAAGGTACATCTGTTGACCAAGAGAAGACTATTTTTGATAATTTACCTCTGGAATAACTGGCTCAGTTATCTACCCAGGCATTCCAGTGGTAAATTTTCAAAAATACTCTTCTCTTGGTCTGCAAATGGACATTTCTCAAAAACACTGCAGAAGCCGTTTTTGGCTGATATGAGTGTTAAAGGTTAAACAATGTTTGGTCAGACAAATTTAATATTTTATTTTAGAAAAATACCAACCCGAAACACAAGCTGGGTGGAAACATATAATGCAAAATCCCATTTTTCTCCTGAACATGCAAATACTTCCATCAACCACAGAACTGTGTGCACGAATACGCCCTTAGACTGTACAGTCATTCTATTCACTCCAACTAGACACACATATTTACTCTACTTCCAAAGTTGTTCTCTTTCTAGCCACTGGCTTAATATTTCTATATTTCCTATCACAATAGATAAGAAATAATAAGGACTACCACTTTATGTATTTTTGTTAACAAGATCTAACCTTGTAACAGCAGTATGAGCAAACATGGTGGACATGCGCTTATTGAATGGACAGTAATTCACCTTTCCAGAGTATCCATATAAAAATCTGACGTCATATGACATCATAATCAGCTAAGCGGAGTGTAGGATGATGTCATAATCACTGTCGTAAATGATTCTATATTGCCCGTCTTTAACTCTTAATAGTCTGACACATACGAATTGTATGTCTCGACTATTTAATAAACATGCTGTTGAACATTGTGGAACTAATTTGACTGGACGCTTTTGCTGCCATAGGCAGCAACAGCGTCCAGTTAAATTAGTTCCAAAATATTCAATAGCTTACCTGTATAGTTTTCTGGAAATTGATAGTCAGGGAGTTCAGAGATCGAGTGATTTCAACACAAATGATGTGGGTGGAGCTTAGCTAGAGATGGGCGGGGCATAGCTAAAACTGGAAAGGTCCATTAACACTAATGGTAAAGCTGGATATAAACAGCTTCTGCAGACAAAGATGTCTTTTGTTTTAACCATTTCATGGTCAAATTACGTCAAGAAAATTAAAATTTTCTCTTAGAAAATGTCAATTTTTCATGTCAAGACCATTTTTGAAAATTTATCGCCTCATTCCAGTGACAAATTGTCAAGAATGGTCTTCTCTTGACATGCAAAATAGATATTTCCCAGGATCATTGCAGAGGCCGGTTTGGGCTGGCTTGACCATTAAAGGGTTAATTTATCACTGGAATGACTGGCTCAATAACACAGCGCAGTGATAAATTAAAAAAAACCATCTCATGGTCTGCAAATAGACATTTTCTATGAGAAAATTTAATTCTTTGTGACCAAAATTTATCATTAAACATTAATCTAGGTTATTTTTAACCCTTTATGCATGTTCAAGATTTTAATGGAAATAATAAACATTGCAAGCTGTACATGTTTCTAAGCTGAATGATGGGTTTTCAATGCGGCATCTTATCTTACTTTTTGACTAATTGATCCGCCGTGTAACCAGTGCTCAGAACATGGTTACCTGCAAACGTTCACTAACCTGTCTTCGGCAGCTTTTCAATGTACAATGTGTCCTCTCACTGATATCATCTAAATCTTTCCGATTTCGTGACGATAGTTTTTTACCGAGCAGTTCTCGCATCACAGAATCATCAAAGTGATAGTATCTGTGAAAAGAAATGAAATCTGCATTCATATCCTCAGAGTTTTAACCTTTTAACACTCGTATCAGTCCGAAATTACTTCTGCAGTGCTCCTGAGAAATATCCATTTGCAGACCAAGAGAAGACTATTTTAGAAAATTTACCAATGGAATGACTGGCTCGATAACTGAGTCAGTCATTCCAATGGTAAATTTTCAAAAATAGTTTTCTTGTGATCTGCAAATGGACATTTTCAATGAGAAAGTTTTCTAGCCAAGCTCCACTCACTTTCTATGTGCTTTGAATAGATTTTAACGCGCTGAGCCATGAATGCACAGAATCTCAATTTCAAGGTAGCTATGATACACGTACATGGAACTTCGGAATAACGGTGTTCTTTCCCGCAAAATCATGCAAGAGAGGGATTAACACTTCAAACAATGAATTCCCTATACATCATTTTCAAGGTAAACATAAGGAAAACTGTTGAATATTTAGAAATTAATTTGACTGGAAGCCGTTGCTATATTTAATTTGACGAAGTTTTAGAATTTACTTTTTCAGTGATTTGTCGATGAAAGGGTTAATGTGCATCAATGCATATTTTGCACTTCATCCACACACCCTGATATTTATCTAGCACTGTGTCTGGCTTGAACGAACACTCATCATCTTTTAACGATCTACTCATATTAATCAAGCTAGGCTTTGCAAGAAACAGTCTCCCTCCAAAGTCTCTAAAACACGTTCTATAGGATCTTCAACTTCAGGAGGGGGAATCCCTGGTGATATCATACCAGCGTTGCTTATTTCAAAATTATATCAGATCTCTGACTCTTCCTTATCAATTATTATCATTATTATGGATTTAACCATATTTGGCTGGAAGGAGCCTATGGTGGTTTCGATTGAGAATTTTGATTAGTCAATCCTTTTCAGCAGTCAATTGGACCTGTCAGACTTAGGCCTTAGCCAGCAACAGCTTCCAGTCAAATTAGTTTCAAAATATTCAACTCCTTTCTTATATATTAAGATCCTGTATTCTCTGGACTGTAGAATTGATAGTAATAACCGATGATGACTGACTGCAAACATGTTCATAAGTGATATTGAAGCAAAGATCTAGCTAAAATATTTTGGCTAAGAAAATGGTATTTGGTTATCTATTGGCTCAAACATTGCAAAAGCCCGATCTGTCTGTTATCTATGTAAAATGAATAGACGTATGGAAGCAAGCAGCTATTCCATTCTGAAAACAATGGTGTTATAAGTTCCAAGCTATTGCTGTCTTAGCCTCTTTTCTTTTTTCACTAATCATGTGCATAGGAAGGACAAATATTTACAGTCCAACTAGTGAAATGTTGATAGTCAGACTGCCTCCTGAACATGTTATTTGGAAACTAATCTCATTTCAAATGTCACATTTAATTTAGATTATGACCTCGAAATATCCATTCCATTCATGTTCAAAACTGGCTCTATATTTATATCACAATTATTACCATGGCCACTTAAGGGAAGAGAGTATTATAATCATGTCTGTTTGTCTGTGTCCTCAGTTGTATCTCAAAAACTACTGATCTGGTTTCGCTCAAATCTTAACACAACAAAGGAACTTGTCATGGATCTATGGATATCTCAGAAAGTACTGGTCTGATTTGTCTACAATTTTAACGTAAGATATTTGTGTGCCCATACCCTAGGATTCTACATCTTTGGGTGTGACATGGAAAAAATCAAAGAAAATCTGACAAAATCCAAAATCATAATTTTACTTTTTACAATGCGACAAAAACAGGAGGGAGATGTTCGGCAATCTCCAATTGCTCAAGTTTGCATTTAAATATTGGATAATGATGATTTATGGGTGCTGTCATCTTGTCTCCTTATGGGATCGTTTGTGATATCATGCAGGTGTTAAAATAGAACATACTTTTTCATGTTAAAAATAAAGAATAGAAAACTAAATATAACAAGAGGCCCAAGGGGCCTGTGTCGCTCACCTGGAGCATTATGCATTTTTGTCGCAATTGTTGGTGGGTGGTTTAGTAGTCGTCTTCTAAAAGAGTTTGTGGACATTTTTGCAAGTCCAATATAGCCACCAAACATGCTACATTTTGATTGGTCCACTGCAGCCATATTTCTGACGTAGCGCCTTCCCTTGAAAAAACTTTAATGGCACTCATTGTTTAATCATACCTCACAAATTTCGGAGTCATTTTGGCAAAAATTAGGTTATCCAAGATGGCCACCAAACCATTTGGCCAATCAAGTTCCCTTGAAACAAGATGATTTTTCATGCGTTTTGAATTGATCCCCCCAAGCGGTTTTGGATAAGATTTTTAAAGACATTTAAAGCGGCCAATTTTTTTGACGGATCAACTTCTCTTGAACAAACTTTAATGGCCCTTAGACCTTAATCATATATCACAAATTTCGGCCTGATCGATTCAGTGGTTCTGGGGAAGAAGTCGTACGAGGTCATCCAAGATGGCTGCTGAATGATTTAGTCAATCAAGTTCCTTGAACAAACTTGGGTCAGCTCTTACCATAGATCATATTTCATGTGGTCTGAATTGATCCCGCAAACGGTTTTGGAGACAATTTTTAAAGACAGTTCTAAAAATCAGGCCAGGTGAGCTAAAAAAACTTTAAAAAATAAGAAATTAATAAAAACAAGAAAATTCATAAAAATCTTTGTTTTTGCATTAAAAAGCCCACTTTCACCAAAAATCTTGGACCTATAAAGGTGAATCCTCTAAGAGGCACATCTAACCATCATAAAGAAGCTACCTCCTAAGTTTCATTACATTATTTTAAGCTATTTCATATGATATGCCGTGTATGAGAATATTAACAAAAATCGTGAGTTTTTGCATTAAAAAGCTCATTTTCACTCAAAATATTGGACCTATCAAGTTCAATTCTTCAAAAGGTACATCTGCGTATCATAACTTCGGTATACACCAAGTTTCATTAAAATATATGAAGCGGTGATTAATACTGTATAGATAGAGCTTCCAGACTATCATGTTGAACATTTTGTAACTAATTTAACTGGAAGCTGTTGCTGATTTTGATACATAAGGTAGGAACAGATTTCAGTTAAAATAGTTTCAAAATAGTCAACCGCTAAAATTACCAGGATATGTATTTTTACACTAGACAACACAGCCAAACTATAGATCATGCCTATGTAATTGAGCACACTTATGCCATGGCAGACATTGACAACCTAGGCTTTTCAGATTAGTTGGAAAGTAAGTCATGTCAGCTTCAATATACTTGACAAATTTATTAAAATTGAGCTATTAGAGACAAAATATATCTTTCTTTTAAAGCATGATAAAAAAAACTAAAAATGCCATGCCTAGATTAAATGGCAAATTCTATCACATAAATGACAACATAAGTTGAGGTGAGATTTTCTTTATAATTAACAATATTTATCAGACTTAGATGAAGGGAATAAAGGTTTGATGTTTTAACTACTGATTGGTGAACAATTATAAAGATAATTTATGTATGCTATTTTTATCAGATTTCAATCCATACCTATCTATAAGTGATTGTTGATTGTTCCCTTCCAGCTGATATGGAGTCTGCTCCGAAAAGCGAGTAGGAAATTTCAGAAAATATTCTAGACTGTTGAAAGCACGATAGTGGTCCATGGTGTCACTAAGCAAGTCTTCAAATGTTGCATCAAACTCCTGCAATACACCGCCACTCTGTAGAATACGAGATGCTTCATGTGCTGAAAGGTCAGAAAATGCTGTACATAAGACCAGAGCCATTTAATATTTTGCTTTATGAAGGTTTCCACTCAAAGTACATGATCAGAGGATGGAGAAAAGATACAAATAATGCACAATTTCAAGTTCAGGAGAATTAGACAGTATTAACCCTTTCACTGATAAATTCCCCATCTCTCATTTTAACGATACCTTACAGGAAAACTGTTAAATATTTTGAAATTAATTTGAATGGAAGCCCTTGCTGCCTTAGGCAGCAATGACTTTCAGTCAAACTAATTTCAAAATATTCAACAGAGTATGTTTTATATCGTAAGGATTATACTTATTCAGGGATTTGTTGGTGAAAGCGTTAATCATTTAATGGATTAAGATTGATCAAGAAAATCACAATTTGTGTTTAAATGAATATCCATTTGCTGGCCAATAGAAGACTATTTTTGAAAGGTTATCGGAGAATATCTGGCTAAATAAACATGCCAGTTATTCCAGTGGTATATGCTCTCATGAACACTGAAGTTACATTTTTAGTCGTCTTCGCTATTAAATGCTTTGACAAAGCTGCAAAGATTAGAGTTACGGAAATGTATGACATGTGTAAAGAGTTCCGAGTGATAAGGATTGGTCCTCAAAAATTATACGGTGAAAATAATGATAAAATAATGTCCTAAAAATCCAGCTTCTCTATGTCTCGTTTCTACTTTGCACGCAGGACAAAAAAACTGTAGAGAAAATCAGCAAAAATTTAATTAAAAAAGTTAGAAGAAATCTCTAATTGCTCTGAAATGACTAAGAAGAGGGCCTGTATTGCTCACTTGGAATATAGGCATTTCACCCATAAGTAGTGTGTCCAGAATTGCAACAAGAACAGGGATGCTTCTTAACAAATTTGGTTAAAATTGGTCCAGCAAATCTCGAGAAGACATTTTAAATTTCCCATTGCTTTACTATGCAAGCTTTTGGCATGAAAAAATCCAAGATGGCTACCAACCCATTAATCCAACAATTTCGAAAGTTGAAAACTGAAATCAGCATACCCAACAGGTCTGTATTGCTCAGTATTTCCCATGGCATCTAAACTTTGGAGGTCCCAGGGACCACACACCCTGAAATCTGGGAGTCCCAAACTAAAAATCCAGGGTTGCTCAAAACAATGCAGTTTTTCTCATGCCTGTTAAAAAGACATATTAGATTTCTCATTGCTTTACTATGGGAGTATTTAGTAGGAAAAAACCCCAAGATGGCCACCAACTGGGAATCTGTTTATCCAACTGTTTCAATAATGGCAAATTTAGGAGTTTTTGGCAGGGAAAAAAAAATCCAAGATGGCCAACAATCTGTTTAAATCCAAACATTCAGAAAATGGAAAATTGAAATCACAATACACAATAAGAGGCCAAAGGGGACTGTATTGCTCACCTAGAACATAGACATTTCAAATAGAAATGCCATCACCTATAAGTAGAATACTAAGGTTTTGGATAGAATTGCAACAAGAACAAGGATTTGTTCTACCAAATTTGGTTAAAATCAGTCCAGTGATTCTCGAGAAGACATTTTAAATATCCCATTACTTTACTACATGTATGGGTGATTTTTGCAGGAATAAATCCAATATGGCTGCCAACATGTTTATCCGATAGTTTCAAGTGGAAATTTTTAAATCACCATACCCAAACACTTATATAAAAACAAATTTGGCTTCAAAATCGATCAAATATAAAATTCCAATATGGCAAACAAGATGCTGAATTCCGATTCTGACAGGGTAGAAATAAGAAATTTGATTTACATGCACATTGGGCATCTAAAATTGGGAATTTCCCAGCACTACAAAAAGTTTGTATGCGCATTATTTGACATTATAGCATATTAGCCAGAAATGCACATTCACTCTGTGCACCCAGGATTACACATTTATCTGCAACAACCATTTTTCACCTGTATTGTGCATGGATTCTGATCGATGGCGGAAACTTTTTTAACGTACTAACTTTCCTTGAACAAATTTGAATGGCCCATAGTCCTGAATCATATTTCTAAAATTTTGGCCCAATCCCTTCAGCAGTTTCGGAGACAAAGATTTTTAAAGGCATTTTTAAAAAATAGTACAAAATCCAAGATGGCCATTACAGAATTGACCGATCGGCTTCGTTTGTACAAATTCTGCTAAACAGTTTTCCAAATAGTCAATGCTTATAGGTATACTGTCATAAGTGTCCACTCCAGTTGTCTACTATCTAACCATTATAGATCTATGGATTTGTTAGTCTCTGCAAATTGGTTGGTTTTCAAACGCGAACTCTCTCAATCAGTTGAGATTCTTGTTAAACGTATTGATCATCCTGGTTTTAAATACAGATCTTGAGTTTATTTGCGACTACTCGTTCCTATAGATATTTTGTGCTCTTCTGGTATTGATTTTCAAGAGTGGAAATTATGGGACTATGGCCCAGGTTTTCATGTTTCTTATTCCTTTATTTTTTTTGTTCTTTTGCGAGGCCTGTGGAGCCAATGGATTCTTATGATTGGCATATACTCAGACATACAAGTTCCTGGTATGTAGGTAAGGTTATCTATGTACAGTTTAGTGATGACAGTCTAGCTGTATCTGGGACCCAATCTAAACTTGCCGACTAGCATGACTAGAAAGTCTCACCACAGTCCCGGGATATTGTGACAGGCGAGATTTCATGTTTGCTGACATTTGATCAGAAATTGGCTGTAGCGAGAATTACAACTGGCAATATTTTAATTTTCCATGGCGGGAATGCAAAATCTCAAATTCTTCATATGCTTCAAGGCCTGGAAAAGGTTTTTAATTTCCATACTTATTCCAAACTTCCATAATTGCGTACAAATCCAGAGGAAAGCTTGGGAAACTGAATATACCATTTCAGAAGGCCACCATGTGCCAGGCGTATCATAAAACTACAGAAGACAAAACTCACTCTAGGTGAGACTTTCTCTCTCAGGAACATGAGACAAAGTGGGAGCAACAGGAAAACCAATGATTCAAACACGCAGTGAACTCTATGAAAGATTATCTTGCCTATACACCAATGCCGACTCACTAAACAACAAGTTCGACGAATTTCGAAACCGAACAACAAACCACTGCAGTAACAGAAGTTAAACCAAAGCATTTCAGATACAAATTAGACAAATCAGAATATATGCTGAATAATTACAAACTATTTGAGAAAGCCATTGAAAATGACAGGGTATATTAACTTATGTTCACAAGTCGGTCACGGCCCATCAATTTATAGCGCAAGCTGGAGTGGAATCACTCTGGAGAAAACTTGTCAAACTAAATGCAAAAGATATGGGTGTTACCAGTCTGCATGATTTCTTACCACTGGATCCATGGTTGTTGGTGAATCCAAGAAGATTCACACTCCTTGCGCGAAGGGGTAGTTTCAAAGCTGTCAGGATCGTGGCGAAGGACTTCTATGACTCTGTATTGGATGCTGCCTATTTGGAATATTTTCTCTTTCTCTTGAAATCGGCAGAAAGCACAGCTCTGTTTCTGGCATTTTTCTATCTTGTATGGGATATCTCTTAGTGTTGGGATATGAGAAATTTAGTCACCTAGGTTGACCAGAGTTGGGTGAATCAACAGGAATGGCTGGGATGCTTCCAGCACTGTTTGATAGATTTCTCCGCATACCCATTCCAATCATCCTATGAAGTTTCAAAGTGATCCGATAAATGGTAGCAGAGTTATCGTGCAGAAACCAATTTTCAAGATGGCCGCCAATGGCTGGCAACCATCTTGGTTTCCGGATCATCGTCAATTTTGATAGGTTTCTTCCTCAGACCTAGTCCAACAGCCATATAAAGTTTCAAAGCGATCCGATAAGCGGCAGCGGAGTTATCGTGCCGAAGCCAATTTTCAAGACAGCCGCTAGTGGCTGGTGGCCATCTTGGATTTCGGATCATGGTCAATTTTGATAGGTTTCTTCCTCAGACCTAGTCCAACAGCCCTATACAGTTTCAAAGCGATCCGATAAGCGGCAGCGGAGTTATCGTGCGGAAGCCAATTTTCAAGACAGCCGCTAGTGGCTGGCGGCCATCTTGGATTTCGGATCAGCATCAATTGTGATAGATTTCTCCTCAGACCTATTCCAATCATGCTATGAAGTTTCAAAGTGATCTGATAAATGGTAGCGGAGTTATCGTGCGGAAACCACTCTGCCGCCAGCCCGTAAATGGCATCACATAATAGCCCCCAAATTTTTGGGAAATTGTGTCATGCCGTGTTATTATGCTGAAGCATGTGTCCAAGTTTGGGTCCAGTATGATTAACGAAAGATGAGCTATAACCTGCTGAGTTGAGCAAAACACAATATGTTATTGCCGAAATCTAGTCATTGATTAAGTAGTACCGGTAGTAGCGATTTAAACTCTGATGGAAAATGTCTGGAAAATCCAAGATCCCAATTGAAAAAATTTACCAATCAAAATTCTCATTATAATTCTTGAAGTTAATCATGACAGGAGCAATCAAACCAAGTTTCCTTGAAATCGGGACATTTATTAAGGAAGAGTAGCGTTTTAAAGGATTTCCAGAAAATCCAAGATGACCACCAAAATATTGACCAAAATTCTGTCTATATATTCTGAAGCCTAGTCACATATGGCCCATTCGGTGGAATACGTCGCTGTACGCCGGAGTGGCCCGGCCGGAGAGGGGTGGGTGGGTGGTGGCGCTGTGCACACTCCTACAGCGTGTATCTCAGATCGGGATACGCTCGATAGAAATCAAGTTTTAATCCATAAATCCAGACCAACAGATAAACTCGTAGCGACCGGGTCTCCCTCCTCGTTTCTCTTTCGCTTCACCTTCGAGGAGAGGACACGGGGCTGGTGGGCTACACATAAAAATATGAGTGCTGCAATGAAAATATGTTACCCATTAGCATACTGAAGACAAGAAGGCATGGAGGACAGAGTCGGTGGAGGGGGCGGAAGACTCGGTGTAATTTCGGTAATTTAATGACATAAAATAGAACTAATAATGATAACGTTTTAATAACAAGAGGCCCAAGGGGCCTGTGTCGCTCACCTGGAGCAGTATAAATCTTTGTCAAAATTGTGGGTGGGTGGTTTAGCAGTCTTTTAAATGAGTTTGTGGACATTTTTGCAAGTGCAATATGGCCGCCAAACACACTACATTTTGATTGCCCCCACGGCGCCCATGTTTTTTTGATGGATCAACTTCCTTTGAACAAATTTTAATGGCCCAAATTTCGGCCTGATCGCTTCAGCGGTTCTGGAGGAGTCATTTTCGTGAAAACCAGGTCATCCAAGATGGTCGCCGAACCATTTGGTCAATCAAGTCCTCTTGAACAAACTTGGCTTACCTCTTGGCCTAGATGAAGATTCCCCAAGTGGTTTCGGAGTAGATTTTTAGACATTTCCTGAAATTGGCAGAAATCCTAAATGGCCGCTGGGCAAATTGGCCGATCGGTTTCATTTGAACAAACTTGGATCCTTATGCCCTAAGGATGCTTCCTGCCAAATATAATTGAAATCGGCCTGGTAGTTCTCGAGAAGACATTTTAAATTTCCCATTGCTTTAGCATGGGAGCTTTTGACGAGAAAATTATCCAAAATGGCCACCAAACTGTTTATCTGACAGTTTTGAAAATTGCAAATTTGAGCTCAGAATACCCAAAAACATATATAGAACCAATTTTGGCCTCAAAATCCTTTAAATAAAAGAATCCAATATATTCGCCAAACATGCTACATTTTGATTGGCCCATGGTGGCCATGTTTTTTGATGGAGCAACGTCCCTTGAACAAACCTTAATGGCCTTTAGTCCCTAATCATATCTCCCAAATTTTGGCCTGATCCATTCAGCGGTTCTGGAGAAGTCGTTTTCGGGAAAATTAGGTCATCCAAGATGGCTGCCGAACCATTCGGTCAATCAAGTCATCTTGAACAAACTTGCTTACCTCTTTGCCTACATGAGGTTTCAAAAGTTTTGAATCGATTCCCCAAGCCGTTTTGGAGAACGAGATTTTTAAAGACAAAATCGGCAAAAATCCAAGATGGCCACAGGCCAAATTGGCCGATCGGCTTAGTTTGAACAAAATGAAATCTCTATGCCATAAGGATGCTTCCTGCCAAATATAATTCAACTCGGCCTGTAGTTCTCGAGAAGACATTTTAAATTTCCCATTGCTTTAGTATGGGAGCTTTTGGAGGGAAAATGATCCAAGATGGCTGCCAAACCGTTTATCCGACAGTTTCGAAAATTGCAAACATGCCATATTTTGATTGGTCCACGGCGGCCATGTTTTTTGACGGATCAATTTCTCTTGAACAAGGTTTACTGGCCCTTAGTCCCTAATCATATCTGCCAAATTTCGGCCTGATCCCTTCAGAAGTTCTGGAGAAGTTATTTTTGCTAAAACTAGGTCAACCAAGATGGCCACCGAACTATCTGACCAATTAAGTTCCCTTGAACAAATTTGGTTGAGCTCTTGCCATAGGTCATATTTCATGAGGTTTCCTTCAATCCCTCAAGCGGTTTCGGAGATTTTCAGACGTTTCTAAAAATCGGCCAAAATCAAAGATGGCCACCGGCATAATTGGCCGAGCGGCTTCATTTGAACAAACTTGGATCCCTATGCCCTAAGGATGCTTCCTGCCCAATATAATTGAAATTGGCTCAGCGGTTCTTCAGAAGAAGTCGTTTAAAGGAAAGGTTGACGGACAGACGGACAACGGATGGTTTGCCACGACATATGCCAGGTGAGCTAATAATAATAATCTGATGTATTGTATAGTCGTCTACGCATATAATTGTAACTAATAGATCCTCATATATCGCTGAGTTGTGATCTGAGTGTAAATAAAAACCTTGAAACCTTGAACCTTGCAATCCAATTAAGTTGAAATCCACAAAGTCGTTAATGAGGAGTAGCGCTTTGACAATATACGGCAAATTTTTCAAAAAATGTAAGGTTTTCATGGAAAAAATTGACACATTAAAATTATGTATACCTTTTCGGAAGCCTATCCACATAGGGTCATTCCTGCCAAATTAAGTTGATACCCAGCGGTTAATGAAGAGTAGCGCTTTGACTACTTCCGGTACATTTTCCATAAAATTTAAGATTTTCACTTTAAAAATTGATCAATCAAAATTCTTAATAGAATTTCTGGAGTCTACCATGATAGGGTTCCTCCAGCCAGATTTGGCTGGAATATGTCAAGCAACTAAGGAGAGGTAGCATTTTGACAATTTCTGTAAAATCTTTCACAAAATTTAAGATTTTCACCCAAAAAATTGATCAATCAAAGTTCTGGAAAGAAGTTCTAGAGCTTAGCACCATAAAATCCATCTAGCTAAATTTGGTTGAATTATGTCAAGCAGCTAAGGAGTAGCATTTTGACAATTTCCGGAAAATTTTGTCATAAAATCTAAGATTTTCACCAAAAAAATGAATAGAAATTCTGGAGGGTATCAGCATATGATTCTTCCAGCCAAATTTGGTTTAAATTGGTCAAACGTTAAGGAGAAGACGCGATTTAAAGGATGGATGGGCAGCAGATGGCTGCCATGGTATAACCTCACTTGACCTTTCAGGGTGGGTTAATATAAGGAAGCCTATGTTCAAGTTTACGTCCAGTATGATTAACCAAAGATTTCTTTCACGGTCCTAATGACATTGACCCTTAATATTTTGATACCAAGGTCGTTGTGTCATGCCATGTTATTATGATGAAGCATGTCTCCAAATTTGGGTCCAATATGATTAACGACAGATGAGATATAAACTGCTAAGTTGAGCTAAACGGAAAATGTTAATGTTGAAAAAAGCCATGAATTTACCAAGGTCATTGACCGTGACCTTTGGCTGGTGGCCATCGTGGATTTTGGATCATCGTCAATTTCAATAGATTTCTCCTCAGACCTATTCCAATCATGCCATGAAGTTTCAAAGCGATCCGATAAACCGTAGCGGAGTTATCGTGCGGAAACCACTCTGCCGCCAGCCCGTAAATGCCATCACATCATACGCCGCCAATCTTTGCGAAATTGTGTCATGCCGTATTATTATGCTGAAGCATGTGTCCAAGTTTGGTTCAGTATGATTAACGACAGATTAAATATAATCTGCTAAGTTGACCTAAACGGAAAATGTTAATGTTGAAAAAAGCCATGAATTTACAAAGGTCATTGTGCGATGCCGTGTCATTATAAGGAAGCATGTGCCCAAGTTTGCGTCCAGTATAATTAACCAAACCTGAGATATACTGTAAAGTTGAGCTACACGGAAAATGCTAATGTTGAAAAAAACTAAGGTTTTTACCAAGGTGACCGTGACATTTGAAGGTCATTGTGAGATGCTGTGTGATTATAAGGAGCATATGGCCAAGTTTGGGTACAGTATGATTAACTAAGCCCGAGATCTATATAAAGAGAAAATTTGAGCACAACAATCGGGAACATTAATGTCAAGCTAGACATAATATCTCCACCACCCACCCCCAACCCCTCCCCTCACCTCTGGCTCACCCCTCCCCCACACACACCCATCCCCACCAGATCCCTCTGTTTGGCCTTCACTTTGTCATTTCATTTATCATTTGCGCACGCACACCAGCACACACACCATGGATGGGCTCAATTCCATTTTATCAATTCCAATTCTGCCTCAATTCATTTTATCAATTCCAATTCATTTTCAACATCAATTCATCTTATCAATTCCAATACCATAGAAATATTTACAGAAATGTTGTTCTCCGGAGTTTGAAGGAAATTTCAATTTCCATTTCTCTGAGATCTTACAATACTTACCATTACATTACTTATTGAATAACAGCTCTACAGAAGCTGTGCCCTAAGAATCTTCAGATTTAGAAAGCTCTACCGGCTCCTGGAACCGGGTACCCGTCCCTAACAAACGGATACCCGCAACCATAAGTCGCCATATTGTTTGCATAGCTACCAAACAAGAGAGAACTCATGGCTTGCCTCTGTGGGGCTGGAAGGCAGGGTTCGTAATGTAATGGTAACTATTGTTAGATCTCGGAGAACTCTCGTGTGATCAATCCTTACCATTACAATACTTATTGATAACACCAGATTTAGTCAGTAACCTGGTGGGAAGGGGCAAGCCAAACAAAGCCTCTTTTGCCCCTAGAGAAAGAACTTAAGACTGCAGGAAATTTCAATTTCCCTTTCTCCGAGATCTAACAATACTCACCATTCTGTTACTTCTGATATACAGCTGGCCTTGAGAGCTGGCTCTAGGACTATAGACTTAGAAAGCTTTACCGACTCCTTGGAACCGGGTACTCAGCTCCCAACTGCCGAGTACCCGTCTACCATAGAGCTCATATTGTTTGCATAGCCACCAAACAAGAGAAATCCATGGCTTGCCTCCGTGGGGCTGGGAGGCTGGGTCCGTAACAGAATGGTGAGTATTGTTAGATCTCGGAGAAAGGGAAATTGAAATTTCCTGCATTCTCATTCGATCAATACTCACCATTCTGTTACTTCTGATATACACCAGATTTGATCAGTAACCTGGTGGGAAGGGGCAAGCCATAAATGCTACTTTTGCCGCTTGGAGAAAGATTTAGACTTAAAACTTGACTAACGGAGACCTAAAAGGACCGTCAAGTTAACGGAACCGAATCACATTCGCATCACCGCCCCCCACCCCTTTTTTCTCCTAAGAAAAGAGAGAGAACTCACGAACATGTATCTCGCCTGAAAACACAAATATGCCAAGAGGGTTAACTGCTCCTTGCATATTCACATGTATTAGCCTGGGAATGAGCATGAATATATAAGATGAATGAACATGATATATAGACATAATACAAAAAACTCTCACTATTGAATTACCTTATGATAATTGGACTTCAGACGTACCGCCTCCAACCATTCACAGGTCCAGCCATCAGTGACACAATCTGGTTGTCATCCTCACGCTCGACCATGCCTGCTTTAGGTTCTTTTCTTACCAAAGTGAAAAAAGGGTGAAGAGCAGTGTGGTCACTTAACTATCGTCTCAAAACAGCTAAAGCGAGTGGATTGGCTGAGTCTGACACATCCCTCATATAGTAATCTGTAAATGAGGACTCACAGTGCCATTGTGCAACGGCCATGATGTCCTCTAACGGAACACCATTGTAAAGTGCGGTCGAGGCGGCTATTCCTCTAACATTGTGTGCCCTTGCGCCTTGCACCTGGTGCCCAGTCACCATCTCATGAGTAGTCTGAATGCATTAAACTACCCAACGAGAGATAGTATCCATGGATGCGGCGCCATAAGGCTTCTTATGGCAGATCCACAGATGTCTATTGTTCGACCATAACGAGTCAGTCCGTTTCCTGTACTTAGTCAAAGCACGGACCAGGCACCAGACACTGGCATCACGATCAAACCTAGTTAACTTCGGTATTATGATCGGTTTGCCGGGATATCTCAAAGATTGATTCTTTGACATAAACTCTGCTCTTGGCAGAAGATGCAGACCCTCTCCGGAGACAATAAATCGGTCCCTCTCTGCCGAAAGCGCATGGATCTCACTGCGCCTTCTAGCTGAGGAAGCTGCCAATAGAAAGACCGCCTTTAGAGTCAAATGCTTTAGACTAGCCGAACGCAACGGTTCGAAAGGGTGCTTGGCCAGTACATTAAGAACTAAAGATAGACTCCAGGCTGGAATGACTACCGGTTGTCTCGGTCGGAGATTGCTCATTCCCTTCACCATCACATTTAACTGGGCCACCTCTGGACTATCCCTGTTGGCTAGACAAGGGATAACTGATGCCAAAGCTGACTTGTATCCAGCAATTGTGACAGGAGCTAGTCCTGAAAAGAACAGCTCACAGAGTCTGCTATTTGCTGAATAGTGGATTGAAAGATATCAATACCCTTTTCTTCACACCAGTCTGCAAATCTGTTAACCTTGTTGTTATACGACTTGAAGGTTGACCTCATTCTCGCAGCCGCGATGAAATCAGCAGCGTGTCGAGAAAAGCCTTCCGACGTGGAACGTTGTTTGATAACATCCACGCAGTCAATTTAAACATTTCGGGACGCTCGTGTAGGAAGCGTCCCTTGGCCTGGGAGATTATGTTCGGAATCTTGGGCAACTGCACTGGGTTTTCCACCAGATCTAGCAGATCCGTGAACCACGCCCTACTTGGGCAATACGGCGCTATTAGCAGGACCAGACATGGTTCCTCCCTGATCTTCACCAATACCTTCGGCAGAAGGATGGTGGGTGGGTACGCGTAAGCATGCATCCCTCTCCAGCTTATTGCCAGAGCGTCTGTATCGACGGCATTTGGATCTGGAATCGGCGAGACATAAGTCATGATTTGAGCATTTTCCCTTGTGGCGAACAAGTCCACGTTGGGTTTGCCCCAATGCTCGAAGATCCTTCGTAGAACTGGAGGGTTGAGGTACCATTCTGTTGGCAGAATTCTCTGTCTGCGAGACAAAGCATCCGCCAGAATGTTCAATTGGCCAGGAATGTGAGCTGCTTTCAAAACAACCGAGTAATTCCTGCACCCTTGAATCAAGTGCCACACTTTGATACAAAGTGTGGGTGACCTGGTCCCGCCTTGGCGATTTATGTATGATACTACCGTCGAATTGTCCGACTGTATCAATATCACCTTGCCCCTGATCATCGGAAGAAACTCTTCCAACGCCAGTTCCACTGCCATCATTTCCAACAGATTGATATGCAGCTGACTCTCCAGGAGAGTCCATGTGACCGAGACCTGGTGTTCTCCCAGGCAGGCCCCCCACCCCTCCAGCGATGCATCCGTGTACACGGACAGCTGGGGGTGGGGTAGGTGCAGCGAAACCCCTACTAGGAGATTCTGACGCTGTTTCCAACATACAAGATCCGATATTATCGGCTCCAAAACTGGCACCAGTTTTGACAGGGGTTCTGTTCTCTGTTTCCACAGAGACATCAGATACAACTGGATAGGTCTTCGCATTAGAGCAGCGTACGGGATCACTTGCTCCATGGAAACCATCATGCCCAGCATCTGAAGAAACCGCCTCGCCTGAATGTGGTTTCCCAATCGAAAACTTTTAAGGATGGCTATCAGAGACACCACTCTGGGCTCTGATGGGTAAACCCTGCCCTCCTCGAGATCAAATCGCATCCCCAAATAAATGAACCATTGAGTGGGTGTCAACTCAGATTTCTCCTTGTTGACTATCCAGCCTAGATCTGAAAGTAACTTCAGAGTCAGAGCAGTATCCACCTCTAACTTGGCTGATGTGTCTGCTTTGATCAGCCAGTCATATATGTAGGTGTGAAGCGCCACATTCTCTTTTCTGAGAAACGCTGTCACCGCAAGGACCACTCTGGTGAAAACCCGTGGAGCTGTCGACAGGCCAAATGGGAGGACTACAAACACCCACACTTGATTCTGAAACGCAAATCTCAGAAACCTGTGACAACTCCTGTTCATTGGAATGTGGAAATATGCATCTTTCAGATCGATCGATACACACCACATTCCCTTCCTCAATCCTGCCATTACCGACCTCGGAGTTCCCATCTGAAACCAAGGTGTATGGATAAACCAATTTAATGGCCTGAGATTGAGTACGGGTCCCCATCCCCCTGTGCTCATGGGGACAAGGAACATGTTTGAATAGAAGCCTGGAGTGTTCCGGTTTGCTGGTTTTATTGCTCCCTTCAGAAGCAAACCTGACACTTCGTTTTGAATGGCTTCTAACTTGTCTGGTTCCCTTGGTACGGGTGTCCAGACAGGTGCCAAAGACAGATTCTGTTGTGGAAAGTCCCACCACTCCGGCATGTAACCCTGGGATAACCATCCCAGGACCAGATTGTCTGACGTCACACCTCGTCAAGCCTCTACGAAATGCATGAGCCTTCCACCCACTATAGATGCATCGACTCCTAATGCGGGTGTCTGGCTCACGATCCGCTTCCCCCCCCCCCCCCTCTCTTGACGAGAGAGAGTGAGAACCATTTTGGTCTTGGCTTGGCCGGTCTAACTGGCACCGCTGTTCCTGTCACACAGGTGTGGTCCAGGCAGATACGAAGGGAGCCCTCGTACCCTCAGGTACGATCCGCTCCCTTCTTTCCGCCCTTAGAGGACTTACCCTTCCCCTTGCCCTTCCTGGCAGCTGAAAAGACCCAGTAGAAGCAGAAGCAGCACTAGGCTTAGCTTTCGCCTTGCTTTCGTGCTTCTGCTTCTTAGAAGGTTGCCCAGTTAGCGGCTTGGCTATAGCCCCTAGTGTGTGCGCCTGACGCACTAGCTCTAGCTGCAGATTAACCGCCAACCGATTCTGCACGATGTTGGCCGTCTCTTCTAAGATGGCCCGCGCTTGGCCACCAAAGATGCTAGGGCCAGTAAGGGGCGTCCTAAGAAGACGCTCCCTCACGGCAGTAGCTGGACGCATATGCGCTTGCACCCTTGCCAATGCATCCATAGACAGCACCAGGCCGTCATTAGCACATGAAAGCACCACAGGTGGCACAGGGTGGCCTGCACCCCGCATCAGCCCACACCGACTGAAGGCGATGAGAATGGTTGACAGCACTCATTGCTACCCTCACCCCCTCATCGCATAGGGACAGGACTTCGTATTGGTGTACTTGAGACTTGTCCACCAGCGCTGGGGCGGGGCCACCCAGCACTCAGCGGTCATCCTCGGTGACCGTTGGGACAACACCATACCTGTCATATTATCCCTGTGGAATACAACACCTCACCCGCACCTCCCTGGAGGCCGCAAAAAGCTGGCCCTTGGTCAGGAGTTGTTTGCTATAAATAGCATCCAATAACTCCATAAACCTTGGATCCAGTCCAATAGACTGGATCTGGGCTGCGGGCAAGATCCCCGTCCTAATCGATGCCACCGATGGACGGGGTGCATCCTCCTCGGCCGTGGTTGAAACCACAGGCGAGTCTACCCTGGCTAGCCAAGCCAGAGCCTCTGACAAGTCTGTCTCCGAGGAGGACACTCGCGTGAACACGTCACCCGTTGACGTGTTCACGGCCCTACCAGCAACGGCCTCCCGGCTAGGAGCCATTGCTGATATGCCAGGATACAGTACGGTTCCGCCGCCACCCCATGAAAAACACCAGTCCATGGAGTAGGCCCACACGGAAAACCATGCGGACCAGTAACGGTTGAAGAGCCGTGGCCAAACATGGGCGCCAACGGCACCCCCTGCCTGACCGCCGGACCAGGCGAGATAGGTGAGTACCACACCTGGCCAGCCACACCCGTCACTGTGCCGGTTGGCGGCAAACCAACATCACGGGACCGGTGCCCGGTACCGGAGTGGCCTCAACAACAGGCGGAGCCCCTGCCCTGGCTTGCGCCAAGCCAGACAGATGAAGGGCGGTTTCGTCCAGGACGTAATCGACCTCCATGCTCTCCACCCACGGCATCTCAGGCCGCACCAATCTCTCCTCCTCGGCTTCCTCATCTTCAAACCCCGAAGAGTCGTCACCAGACGAGGAAACCGTGGAGCCATCCTGGCGGACGGCTCCAATGCCTGACGGACTGGCCACCGCTACTGGACCACCCGGAGGTGGCCGTAGAGAGACAGAGCCCATCAGGCCAGAGCCCGATGGGACTGTCAGGGGGCCGTACGAGACGGCTCCCTCGGTGGCCAGTCCAGAACCCTGTCCAAGGACAGGGTCCGACTCAAACATGGGAAGAAGCCTTGCATAGCAGGACCAAACCACGCTGGCGGTGCCATCTTCGCCACCTCCGGTTGCAGACATGGAACGCCCCCAAGGGCTGACTGACGCTTCACGATTTGCTTTCGGACCACCTGACCCCGCGTCAGACCCTGCCAAGTCCTTCTGGGCAAGGAACTTAACTATCATGTCGGACGACCACACTGCACAAACGTTACACCTACCCTCAAGATTACATTTGGTACAACGGAAACAGACATGGTCCTTGAATAGAACCCTCACGAATTTATGGCACTCGTCACATGATGGCGGGGCTGGCTTGGCCTATAAACAGGGTTGATAAAAATCATGATTTTTTTATAAAAATCAAAAAAATCGGATTTTTTTGATTTTAATCGATTTTTTTGATTTAAATCAGATTTTTATAACCATGTTTTTTATATTACTAATTAATGATAAGATATGCAATTTTAAGTCAATTTAATTAATTTATTTCAAATCAGATCAATATAGTTATACATGTATATGATGATTCATTTGTTAAGTAACTTGTAAACAAAAACAAGCTTGCCAGCTTTCTCAGTACCAAGACGGTTTCTCACTTTTGAATGCACAAAACCAAAAGTTGAGAATATTCTCTCAACACCTGCACTAGAGGCAGTAGCACCAAGTATTGCATATATCATGTTTAGCACATGGTCACTGACTCTGTCTGATAGAGATTTCCACCAGGCAAAGGGAGACACAGATTCCAGAACAGATGAACTAAACAAGTAATCCTTAAATGGATCTGCTCTGGCCCGGTAGTTCATGATTATAGGTATCATGTCTGGGGATGACACAGACACATACTCCATCACACTGTCAGTTTCCTTGGTAGACAATCCTTTACCAGCAGTACGCGGATCCAAAATATAGGCGAGATAGTGGGCAGGAGTGAGTGCCTGCTTACATCGTTCGTGGAACTTCTTCATAATGCTTAATGATACCCCACCTTCTTCAAAGTCTTTTTCCAACTTCTTCCATACACTAACTGCATCACTGAGAAAACAGCTATCACTCTGTACTATATCCAGGGCAATGGAGATTGGCTTAAGGAGCCTCAAATAGTCCTCTGCTTGTCTCTTTATCCCAATATTTTGCACTTTACTAGCCACATTTGTGTCTATACTATCCCTATTTTCCTCACACACTTTCAAAATGATGGACCAGTTATCCAGGTAGCACTGAAGGCAGTCAGCTAGCGTATTCCAGCGGACATCTTGTGGTAGGACGAGTCGCTTGCCTCCCTCTGCCTTGTACCATGCTGCTGGTAAATGTGTATTGCGAAAGTACTTCACAATCTGTGTGACGTGTTCCTTAACACCCTTGATCTCTATGTCATGAGCAAGTAGGTTCATGAGGTGGGCTGAACATCCATGGGCAATAATGTCTTTGTGGTCTTTCTTCAGTTCTTCACGCATCTTACGCATGTTAGCCGCATTGTCAGTTACAATGCTACCTATGTTACATTTAAACTGTTCTTCGCAATGTTTAATAGCACTACTAGCAACCTGTTTCATGTACTCAGCAGTGTGACTGTGGCCTGACGTATCCAGTCTCAGTAAGATAGGAATCACCATCCGAAGTGGTTACAGAGACACAAACTACAGGTTCATTATGTATATTACTCCAACCATCTAAACACATGGAGACAGTCTTGCCTTCAAGCCTTTCTTTACACTCATCCTGCAGTGACTGCTGAACCTTGTCCAGTAAACTACCGGCTACTTCATACCGACTTGGTGGGCAGTAGCCTGGTCTCAGCATCTGGACTAGTTTAATGAACTCTGGATGTGTGACTGCAGAGAATGGTGTGTTAGTAGCGTACACGTAGCGACCGACTTGCTCATCGATGGCGTCTTTCTCAATTTGGGATGTTCTCAAAACATAGTGGTCTAGACCTGCAAAATAAAATATTACTGTATCAGCCAGGAAAGGTAGACACATGTGGGATAATGTTGACATTAGTGTGCTAAGGGTTAACTGGCTGACTGCTCTGAGCTACTTGAGAATAGTTTCAAGCTGCATTACTCAAAACCTGCTAAATAGTGTGAAAACAATATAACTCAAAGTTGTTGGTGATTTATTCACCAAGAAGTTTCAGTCAAATTGTTTTCAAAATATTCAAGTAAATTTTTTTAGTTATTAATTTAGCAATATTACTGTTTCAGCCAGGAAAGGTAGACACATGTGGGATAATGTTGACATTAGTGTGCTAAGGGTTAACTGGCTGACTGCTCTGAGCTACTTGAGAATAGTTTCAAGCTGCATTACTCAAAACCTGCTAAATAGTGTGAAAACAATTTGACTGAAAGTTGTTGGTGATTTACTCACCAAGAAGTTTCAGTCAAATTGTTTTCAAAATATTTAGTAGTTTTTAGATGAGTCTCACTATAGTTTTCTGACATAAATCTTTTTAGGAATTTGGGATTAAAATTACAGTACTATGCAGTGATAAGGTTAATGTGTCCAAATTAAGCCAATTAACTACCTGACTGCTTAACTGTTATGTAACACCACAGGTGTTATCACCTCACACAATCAATAAAGGGGTCTGCTCTTGAACAACACTGCTGTCCTATAAAGATCTCACAGTAATAGACTAACTAAGGTGGTAACCCTTTGATTGCCTTGTTTATTTAATTTATTTTTAAATAAGGCAGTGTATTTGTTTGCAAAATTATTTAACTGTAGAAAACATATAGACTGTAACTGAAGGATTAGCTATTAATCAGTTTTAATTACTTGGTCAAGAGTTAGGCTGAGTTAGTGTGTGGTCTGTCGGTCAGATTATCAGTCTGTTTGTCAGTTAAATTTTTATTCACAAAATATTATATTCTCTTACCTCCACTGATTTTGGTTCTCTTGGTAGGCGTACACAACGGTGATGACTCCCCTGCCTCTGGGGCAGGGCGCTTCCTAGGCGTAGAGACTGTTATTGCTGGTGTATCTTGTGTATCAGTCTTACATTCAGTTCAGTTTACGTAGATCCCTCCTATGTACAGGAGCACCTCCGATTGGAGTATAAAAGACCACCGGCTCACGCACACGATTCAGGTCAATCTCATTTGTCTTAACTGTTCGTATATGGTTTAGTGTGTATAGATACTGTCGAATCAGAGCTTCTATTCTGGTAAGGCAGGGGCAGGACTCCCTCACACTTGTCAGGTAGATGGATGGATCCAGAAGGAACGAGGTTATTGTTTTGCTATGAGTCCAAATATGATGAGTTAGCGGAGTACACATATCACACAGGTTCGTCTGGATTAAAGGCAGGTATTTTCGCCTAGCGTCTTCCATGGCACTGCACGTGGACAGGAAATGTGTGCTGTCTTCTGGTCCATCATGACACAGGAGGCAGGTAGGATTAACCGTGTGCTTGTTGAACTTGGCTCTATTCGATTGCAGGATGTAGCAGCCCGTTAGGAGCCGCAAACGTACAGAGAGAGTGCGGATATCGCGAGGACATGTAGTTAGTGATTCAACAGATGGATGCGGAGTCATACAGCTGGCTGGGTACGCGTGAAGATACTGCAGTGTCGAATATAACTGTGATTGCTGATGTAGTTTGGTGGACCATAGCTCATTTACGCGTGTCTTTACGATCCTCTTCCAGGGTCCTTTGTCAGGTGGGTTTTCAATAAGGTCGTGAATGGATGGTAAATTGTATTTAGCTAGAATGCTGCGTATCTCAGCGAACCAACTGTTTTGGAAGAATCCTTTCATGATAGTTTGACGGACTGCGATACGGAAGAGAATACTTGCTGGATCTGATATGATGTTTCTGAAGAGAGTAAGCTTCTGTGAGTCGATACGTCCTTCAATAGGCAGTGTGCCAAGGAGAAGATATGGTGATGGATATGCTACTCTTTCTGGTAACCCAAGGATCTGAATGAGCGTTCTGTGGAAATATTTCTCCATCAGTTGCAGCTCTGTTTTATTTGGAAGTAGGACGTCCATGCCGTGCAAGAGGATCGGGAGTACGTAGATCTCGAGGAGATGCAGAGAGACAGTTGGCGTTATCCCATTGATGCCATGCAACCCAGCACCCATCAGTGAATATGCCGCTCTTCTGGCCTTTTTTATGTTTTCCTCCACTGATACCTTGGCACTCGATAGACGATCTGTTCGCTGTATACCTAGGTGGGAAGCCTGTCCTGGAGTTGACAACTCTTTGCCGTTCAGTAAGACTGCTGGTTTCTGAGATTTACAGTCAGACAGGAGAGCACATTTAGTGGGTTGAAGCTCATAGAATTCATGGGTACTGTAATGGTGCGCAATGTCTAGCAGTGTCTGCATTTGGAATTCGTCGTTTGCAATGAGGCTGACATCATCTGCACATGTTGGAGAAGGACACGATATGGTACCGATTCTAACATTGTTATCTGTCGAGTCCAGATGATTCAGCAGATCATTGATATAAAGCTTATAAAGGTCCGTAGAGAGGATCCCACCTTGTCTTACACCTTGAAGGAATGGGAGCTCGCTGGAATATTCGCCTGACCATTTGACCTTTGTTGAGGCATTTCTATGCAGATCCGTAATGAGAGTCCAGAGAGCACCATCGATCCCTGCGAAATATAGCTTTCGTGCAAGGCTAGCATGATTGACCACGTCAAATGCAGTTTTGGCGTCTAGAAGTGCGACATACGAGTCTAGGTTTTTGGATCTGGATTCAATACAAGCCTCCTGTAGCAGCAGAGCACTATACATTGGAGATATCTTAGCTGTGAATCCATATTGAAGTGGGTGTTGAGCATCAAGGATTGTTTGCTGGATACGTAGCTTTAGGATCATCTCTAGCATCTTACATACTGAGGATGTGACGGTTATGCCCCTGTACGATGTAGCCAAGTTGTGATCACCCTTCTTTTTGTACACTGGAGTCAGTATGCCTGCTTTCAGGACAGTTGGGATAACTTTCAACCGTGCAATGGCATTGAGAATGTGTGTGAGCAGAAGTATAATCATGTGTCCTCCTTTTTTCAGATGTTCAGCTGTAATCCTGTCAGAGTCTGAGGCTTTCCCACTATTAAGGCGATTGACAGCATGCTCAACCTCTAGGTATGTGAATGGAGGAAGATCTGGCTCGAGGCGACATATGTCCTGTAGAATAATTTCGTCGAACTCGACTTCAGCTTTTCTGGTGGCATTTACAGAAATATTAGGTGTTCCCAGCTGCTTGAAGTGAGAGAACCACCCATCTAGAATCTCGTCCTTAGGGAAGAGTGTCTCATGGACTCTAAGTTCAGTCAGTATTGGGGTCTTGGTACTGCGCTGCCGACGAATTAGCTTGAAAAAGAGTTTCTTGTCACTGGTCTTTGCTTCTAGTAGCATTTGAATGTCAGTATCGCGTTTTCTGGCTGCAGATCTCCGCTGTGCTCTGCGCAACTCTTTTGCTGATTGATGACGCCGTGCTGAAGCTAGGTCATGTTTATCGCCTTGCTCATTGCAGGCTTTCCACTGGTGGAATGCTTTTTTTGAGTCGGCCACTGCCCTCGCGATCTCATCATTCCATAGACGGAATGGCTTTAATGGTTTGATGGTAGTAGTTGGAGAAGAAATCTCAGCTGCAGATTGCAGAGTATCTCGTAATTTGCTGTAAGTGCTACATAGATCAAGCATGCTATTTATTACTGGATTGTAATCAAGGAGTGCCTTCTCGATATGTTCTCTATATAGCGGTAGGTTGACCTTCTCCCACTTGATGCGTGGTTTTATACAGGTTTCTGGCTTAGAGATCGATTTCTGAGATGCTACTGTAATGTTAAACGCCCCGATGATCGGGTAGTGATCAGAGCAATTAGTGGCTGATTCAACTCTGCAGATAGTGGTACATGTTTGAGAGAGGAAGTCCGACAGAAGGAAATAGTCAATTGTGGAGCTGCCACAACCATTTACATGAACAAAGGTTGGCCCCTGCGTCCTGTAGTCAAGGTTTTGTTCGCACAAAAAATCATGCATCAGATGTTGTCGCTTGAGCTTGATCTCCGTACTCAAGTCGCAATTGAAATCGCCTGCGAGAAGTATGTGATGAGAAACGCTATATTTCTGGTAGATTTCATGCAACTGGTCTAACATTTCTGCAAATTTCTGTTCGGCCTGCGTGTCTTTTCTGGCTGGCATGTAGACAGATGCAACCAGGAATGGTGCATTCTGACATCGCACTTCGATACATTGAATTTGACAGTCACCGTCTGCGAGAGGTGTAACCGCGTGATTTATACTTTCTCTCCAGAAGATAGCAGTCCCACCGTATCCTTTTGGCTTATGAATTGGGAGAATTGGTTCGCTATCATCGACAGCTTTCGACGCGACACAGAATTTGGGGTTGAAGCTATTTAGGTTTTCTAGCTGAAAGTTAAACAACCAATGTTCTTGTATGCACAATATGTCAACAGAATTAAGCAGTTCTTGAGCACTGATAGAATTTGTTACAATGTTTTTACAGTTGAAAGTAGAGATGCGTAGATTTTGCGATTCCTGTACGCATGCTGTTACGGATAGAGGTTGGTAGTTGTCCATGGGCTGCATGGCTATGGTGTGCGGGTGTGACTCACTCCTTTGTCTAAAAAAGGGTTCGATGATTGGTCACATTCTACGGCGATGATAGGCAGGTTTATAAGTTTGTATTGTTTGAGAAGGTCTGCATTGTCAGAAACAGTGGTTTTGTCGGTTCTCGTAATATCAACTATTAATGGTTTTGATGGCTTAGTGGACGATTTTCTGAATGAAGATGGAAAATTGGCTTCGTTTGGCTGACTTAGTCTAGTGGTAACTATCGGCTTAAGCTGTGCCAGTGTTTTTGTAGGAAGAAGAATGCACGGTTTCGTGACTTTGCTACTCGGTGCATGCTTGTTGAGTTCCCTAGCAGAAGTAGAATTACCAATGGCAGTTGCCGAAAGACAGTTGTTAGTCACGCTGTGCGTTTGTGGCTTTGCGCATGGTGGAGGAATATGTTGTGATGGTTGCGCTCGATATCCTGGAGGTGGAACATTTGTTGGAAACGTAGTCAGAGCTGTGGGATATATGCCCTGATCATGTGGAGCACGGAAATGAGAGAAGCCCGGTGGCTTACCATAATGAGATGGCGGAGGGCAAGGTTGATATGTTTGATTCATCCTCATTTCCAGAGCGCTAATGCGAGTATGAACTTCTCGGAGCTCTAGCAAGTGTAGCCGCTGAGCAAGATTTACTAATCCTGCGTCTGGATTGCCTGGAGAGCCCTGTGTTCCGGTGGCTGATGACTGACTATAAGGACACGAGTTCGTTGCCTCGTTGCGGTTTGGCTGTGACTCACCGTTATTCTCTGCTTCCATGGTTGTGATGCGCATACGCATAAGTTTATTGCTCTTCTGAACTTCCTCAAGCTTTAGTTCTAGCTGCGAGATCAGGGCCTGAGCTGTAGATAGGTCGCGGCGGACATCTTGCGTTGCTGCCACTTTTATTTTCAGTTCAGATTCCGCTTTTCGAAGCTTCTGTTCTCTAGCACGAAGTTCCTTGGCACTACAGTTGGCAAAAGTGTCTGAAGTGTATTGAGTCGCCGATTCACTAGCGTTGAGATTGGTAGGGATACTGACTATTTGACATGGGTCTGCGTTTGCCGATGCGGATGATTGACTAGTCACTGTTAACACTGATTTGGTGTGCTCTTTAGTATACTGTAAGTTTCTAGAAGGAAGGGGTTGAGTATGTTGGTTAGCGGTTGCCGTTTGGATAGCAGGGTTACTGACTGTGACAGATGGTGCTGAGCCTGGAACGATGCGGCATGTGGTGCATGAGGAACAGGTGTAGTCTTCAACGTTATCGATGCGGTTCAGACATGACACGTGAAATGGTGCACCACAGCCCTTACAGAAAGCATGAGAGCTCTCCTTAATGGTGTTAGTGCATAACTGGCATATTGTTTGTGGCACTTCGCCCTGTGGTGGGGAGCTCTGGTCCTGGACTATGGCATTGTCAGATGCGTCAGCTCTCGAGTGGTGTCGTGTTATAGAACCGTTTCTGTGTGATTTGGAGACGCCCACAAGCGGGGCAGTAGCACATATGACATTCCGAGCTGGAGGTGGCAGGTAGGTCGCGCTCATGGTGCCCGCTGTGCTCAAAGTGCTAACTGGGGGAATCTGAGTCCGAGGATTTGCGTACGTCAGGTTCCTGACAGGAGTATTGTTCGGCATATGGCTACTGCATCTAAATGAACTGTCCGTTGTCTCGATGCAGTGAATTTCATCAGATGTGAGTTTTAGGCAATTGTAGTGAGACCAGTGTTGACCTGCTTCGCAAAACACTGCTCGGGAGGCACAGACTCGCTTACACTTGCTGCATTGGGCGCGAGACATGTCAGGGGTTTGTTGCTTCTCGGTATGTCTACATGTGGGCTTCTTGCTGTGTGATGTCGGCGTACTGCCAGTTGTTAGCGCTAATTCACATAAGAGTTTTAGATGTTGGTTCCATGCTACGAGGTCAACAGTCGAACCGTTAAGCTTAGTTGAGCCTATCTGCTTGAGAAGTTGATTAAAGTCATTGTTAAAGAAGTAGTTCACTCCAGAAGCTGTGCCGTTAACTAGCACTGACGCTCTAGTGTGGTGCAGATTTACTGTGAATGTGGATCCACATTGCGGTCTTACTTTGTAGCTGACCTGGACCTCAGTACCGTTTTGATCTTTTGACGGCTGCACTACCACGTGTCCGGCAGAAGGAGAATAGGTGTCGTAGAAGCAGGCGGCCACGTTTCGAAGCAGAAAGTACATGCCGGCATCTAGTTCGATAACGACTCCGCCTCCGGTCTTTTTCACGTTAACATTTGTAGTACGATTTGCGGCAGTAATTTGCTTAGACAAGCAGCGCTTCGCATTGAGCTCAAATGGTTTCTGGATGGGTATCGTGACCTGGCTGGTAGGGTGCACCCTTTTACTGGACATGACTGGTGTTTTGACGGAAATGTTTGTATTCTTACTCACGGCACAATTCATATTTGCGGTAGGCCAACACGATGCCAGATGTTGATAAGAACACAGTCTATGGCTCACAATTGAAAAGCAGTTCGTGAATATGATGAATGTTGAAATGATGAGAATGATTGGTTTATGTAGTCTGTGACACATCTGTATCTATGTCTGTTCATCCATGGCGAGGGTAAATGTTCGAGTATTGAGAATTGACGCTGAGTCGTGTAACGAAAACTGGTGACTTAAAAACGATTGTTAATATATGCTAAAATCATGACGGTATCACAGTAAGCAGCAGACAAAAACGTTAAAAGCACAATTAGCAGTTCATAAAACACAAAAATAACAGTATATATGCGATAAAACTTGTCAAACAATGATAAAACTTTTTCCTACTATCTAGGAACACATAAGCAGATCACTGATAGCGACAGTCTGATTCACTATGATGCTGCTTCATACGTGCTACTATGCCTTGCATAGATTTGCCACATTCTTTACACTTAGCCTTACAACCAGATTTACCAATCTCAACATCCTTATCAAAGTACATCCAAATGCGATCTTGCTTTCTTCCAGGCATCTTAACTTATTTTGAACAAATGATGAGTTAAGAAACATTCTATTTGCTTATATGTACTGTGGGATTCAATGTGTTTTCTTAACCTGGCTGCATGTAAACCAGATCTCTCTTACACGAGTGCTGTCTATGTTTTTTTATCCATCAAAGTCCATCAGTTTACATACATTGTTTATCAAAGTCAGAGAAAGGAGTTAGCCTGAATGTTTTGATAATCTAGCAAAGTCTGGGCAGTAAATGGGGATAATGGGGTTATAGTATCAGGGACAGAAGCAACACCTATAAAACAACTGTGAGGCAAGGTCAAAACAACAGTTTTTAAAGGTTATTGGGTGTATACAGATGAAATAAAGCAAGTAATACAATATGATGATTTTATTAAAAAAACACTGACTTTTAAAAAAATCGCATCATGATTTTTTTGATTTTTTTGGACTGATTTTAATCATGATTTAAATCACTGATTTTAATCATTTGATTTAAATCAAACAACCCTGCCTATAAATAGGCACAAACCTACAATAAGCAAGCAGAACGAAACAGGAATGGAAGGCAGGCAATTAATTTTCAAATATTTTGATCATAAAGTAACTGTTAACACTCCCGCACCCCACCCCGCAACGCTACAGCAAAGATCGCAATGATTATGATGACAAGAATGAAGCGGGCAATAATACACCCATAAACTGATCCTTAAGGATGTATAACGGAACCAGGAATCATATCGCATAGCATTCGGGGTATATTTACTAATCAATATAAATTATACTCCTAACGAAGGCCAAAACGATATGTGAAGAAACAACAAAATGTAAACAAACTGTTGTAGCACACGGTAAAACCGCAGACCACACATCTAAATCAAGAATTTTGAAACCACCGATCATTGCAAACAGATCGTGATAACACGCAAAACTTGAAAATTCCAAAGTTTTTCTGGTACCAATAAAGTACGCAGCAACCAGAATCAGATGCGCGAATTAATGAAACATTTCCTTGACATAAAAATATGAGACAACATGGGTGTGACGTCACCCGCTCGGATCTCACGGAGAACGACCTCAGCCGATTTTAGTGTTAGAACACCGTAAAGCCAACACCTTATTTCATATCTGCCGATCGCCTGTTGGGGTTAAAGGAAGGCGATCAATCTGGCATATTTCATTGTTAACACACGTCCCAGATTCGGGGTCAGAAATTGGAACATGCGACACAGACAAAATTTTGAAGACCTAAGTCTTTTAACTATGGAATAACATGGAATTATACAACCTGGTTGATCATCGGCTCCATCCATGGTAATCCAATATAATCCTTAGAGAGCGCACAAAGCTATCACAATTACACAGAAAAACTTAGATTAACTTAAGACTCCAACTGCACAAAAAAGCATGTAGCTCTTGTTGCTATGCAAACAAGAATGAGCTTCATGGCAAATGGGTACTTGGCAGTTGGGAGCCGAGTACCCGGTTCCAGGAGTCAGTAAAGCTTACTAAGTCTATAGTCCTAGGGCCAGATATCCAGGATAGCTTGTATCAGAAGTAATAGAATGGTGAGTATTGATCGAAGGAGAAACTGGTGTACATTCTTCAACAACTTCCACCAAATCTGCCAAAAAATTAACACCAGTTAATCTTTTAATTTAATTTGAAAAAATAAAATTTTGTCACCAGAGTGGTATGGGTTAACTAACATGTTCTATTTTTGTATTGGAGACATGTCCACTCACCCAAGAGCTGCACTGCACTTGCAATGGTGACTAGATATGCTCAAGGCTAAGGACAGAGCCATGGGGGATTATCCTAACACAACTCATTAACACAAACACAGAATCAAAATGCCAAAAGATTAGGGGTTTTCTGTGTGGTCGTGTTGAAATTGAGATACATTTCTGTGTATTTGTCTGTGAAAAAAAGGGATTAGGACATGTACATATAGTATTAATAATTATTTATAATTTTCTGCTTGATGGTCTTCTCAAAGGAATTTTGTGTAATGATTTGTTTGCATACGGTTATGTCTGTATTGTTCCATAGTTTTATGGCTTGTACAGAGGGATTAGATTTGGACAATTCTATTCTGTTAAATGGTATATGTAGATTGTGACATGTTCTCGTGTTATATGAGAGAATGCAGGAAATGTCAATTTCCCTTTCTCCGAGATCTAACAATACTCACCATTCTGTTACTTCTGATATACAGCTGGCCCTGACAGCGGCTCTAGGATTATAGACTTAGAAAGCTTTACCGACTCCTGGGAACCGGGTACTCGGCTCCCAACTGCCGAGTACCCGTCTACCATAGAGCTCATATTGTTTGCATAGCCACCAAACAAGAGAAAACTATGGCTTGCCTCCGTGGGGCTGGGAGGCTGGGTCCGTAACAGAATGGTGAGTATTGTTAGATCTCGGAGAAAGGGAAATTGACATTTCCTGCATTCTCCTTCGATCAATACTCACCATTCTGTTACTTCTGATATACACCAGATTTGATCAGTAACCTGGTGGGAAGGGGCAAGCCATAAATACTAATTTTGCCCCTTGGAGAAAGATTTTAGACTTCAAACTTGACTAACGGAGACCTAAAAGGACCGTCAAGTTCACGGAACCGAATCACATTCGCATCACCGCCCCCCCCCCCTTTTTCCTCCTAAGAAAAGGGAGAGAACTCACGAACATGTATCTCGCCTGAAACACATATATGCCAAGAGGGTTAACTGCTCCCTGCATATTCCATGTATTAGCCTGGGAATGAGCATGAATATATAAGATGAATGAACATCCACGCAGTCATTGAACATTTCGGGACGCTCGTGTAGGAAGCGTCCCTTGACCTGGGAGATTATGTTCGGAATCTCGGGCAACTGCACAGGATTTTCCACCAGCAGATCTAGAAGATCCGTGAACCACGCCCTGCTCGGCCAATACGGCGCTATTAGCAGGACCAGACACGGTTCCTCCCTGACCTTCACCAAAACCTTCGGTAGAAGAATGGTGGGTGGGTACGCGTAAGCGTGCATCCCTCTCCAGCTTATCGCCAGAGCGTCTGTATCGACGGCATTTGGATCTGTAATCGGCGAGACATATGTCATGATTTGAGCATTTTCCTTTGTGGCGAACAAGTCCACGTTGGGTTTGCCCCAATGCTCGAAGATCCGTCGCAGAACTGGAGGGTTGAGGGACCATTCTGTTGGCAGGATTCTGTCTGCGAGACAAAGCATCCGCCAGAATGTTCAATCGGCCAGGAATACGAGCTGCTTTCAAAACAACAGAGTAATTCCGGCACCATTGAATCAAGTGCCACACCCTGATACACAGAGTGGGCGACCTGGTCCCGCCTTGGCGATTTATATATGATACTACTGTCGAATTGACCGACCGTATCAATATCACCCTGCCCCTGATCATCGGAAGGAACTCTTCCAACGCCAGTTCCACTGCCATCATTTCCAACAGATTGATATGCAGCTGACTCTCCGGGAGAGTCCATGTGCCCGAGACCTGGTTCTCCCAGGCAGGCACCCCACCCTTCCAGCGATGCATCCATGTAGACGGACAGCTGGGGCCGGGGTAGGTGCAGCGAAACCCCTAATAGGAGATTCTGACGCTGTTTCCACCATAGAAGATGCGATATTATCGGCTCCAAAACTGGCAACAGTTTTGACAGGGGTTCTGTTCTCTGTTTCCACAGAGACATCAGATACAACTGGATAGGCCTTCGCATTAGAGCATCGTACGGGATACCTGCTCCATGGAGACCATCATGCCCAGCATCTGAAGGAACCGCCTCGCCTTGAATGTGGTTTCCCACTCAAAAACTCTTGAGGATGGCTAACAGAGACACCACTCTGGGCTCTGACGGGTAAACCCTGCCCTCCTGGAGGTCGAATCGCATCCCCAAATAAACGAAACGTTGAGTGGGCGTCAACTCGGATTTCTCCTCGTTGACTATGCAGCGTAGATCTGAAAGTAACTTCAGAGTCAGAGCAGTATCCACGTTCAACCTGGCTGCCGAGTCTGCCTTAAGCAGCCAGTCGTCTATGTAGGTGTGTAGCGCCACGTTCTCTTTTCTGAGAAACGCTGTCACCGCAAGGACCACTCTTGTGAAAACCCTCGGAGCTGTCGACAGGCCAAACGGGAGACTGTAAACTCCCATACTTGATTCTGAAACGCAAATCTCAGAAACCTGTGCCAACTCCGATTCATAGGAATGTGGAAATATGCATTTTTCAGATCGATCGATACACACCACATTCCTTTCCTCAATCCCGCATTACCGACCTCGGCGTTTCCATCTGGAACCGAGGCGTATGGATAAACCAATTTAATGGCCTGAGATTGAATATGGGTCTCCACTCCCCCTGTGCTCTTGGGGACAAGGAACATGTTTGAATAGAAGCCTGGAGTGTTTCAATTTGCTGGTTTTATTGCTCCCTTCAGAAGCAAACCCGACACTTCCTTTTGAATGGCTTCTAACTTGTCTGGCTCCCTTGGTACGGGTGTCCAGACAGGTGCCAAAGACAGATTTTGTGGTGGAAAGTCCCACCACTCCGGCATGTAACCCTGGGATAACCATCCCAGGACCAGACTGTCTGACGTCACACCTTGCCAGGCCTCGACGAAACGCATGAGCCTTCCACCCACCATAGATGCCTCGACGTCTAACGGGGTTGTCCGGCTCGCAGTCCGCCCCCCCCCCCCCCCCCCTCTTTCTTAACGAGAGAGAGAGAGAACCATTTCGTTCTAGGCACGACGGGTATAACTGGCACCGCTGTTCCTGTCGCACAGGCGCGGTCCAGGCGGATATGAAGGGAGCTTTCGTACCCTCAGGTACGCTTCGGCCCCTTCTGTCCGCCCTTTGAGGCCTTACCCTTACCCTTCCCCTTCCCGCCTCTAGGGCGGTCAGGAGCAACATTGGGGAGGGTAGGCGCCTCTACAACCTTCCTGGGCTTCTTCGCCGGCGGCGGCTCTGAAACCCCAGCTGAAGCAGAAGTCGCAACAGGCCTAGCTTTCGCCTTGCCCTTATGCTTCTTCTGCTCCTTTGAAGGTTGTCCCGTTAGCGGTTTCCCCACAGGCCCTAGTGCATGCGCTTGCCGCACTAGCTCTAGCTGTAGGTTTCCGCTAACCGATTCTGCGCGATACTGGCGGTATCCTCTAAGATGGCCCACGCTTGGCCACCGAAGATGCTAGGCCCTGTCAGGGGTGTCCCAAGGAGACGCTCCCTGACTGCCGTAGCCGGACGCATATGGTCAATGACCATTTGCCTCCTGGATTTCATCACACGCGCTTGCACCCTTGCCAATGCGTCCATCGACAGCACCAGGCCGTCATTGACACATGAAAGCGCCACAGGTGGCACAGGGTGGCCTGCCCCGCTTCAGCCCACACCGACTGAAGGAGACGATAAGAGTGGTTGACAGCGCTCATCGCTGCCCTCACACCCTCATCGCATAGGGACAGGACTTCTTCCTGGTGTACCTGAGACTTGTCCACAAGTGCCGGACCGGGGTGACCCGGCACGGCACTCTGGACGCCCAGTACCCATCGGTCATCCTCCGTGACCGACGGGACTACACCATACCTGTCGTATTCCCCCCGCGGAATACGACATCTTGCCCGCACCTCCCTGGAGGCTGCAGGGAGCTGACTCTTGGTCATCAGTTGTTTGCTATAAATAGCATCCAACCATTCTATGAACCGTGGATCCAGTCCCACTGACTGGATCCGGGCCGCGGGCAAAATCCCCGTCCTGATCGACGCAACCGACGGACGGGGCGCATCTTCATCGGCCGTGGCCGAAACCACAGATGGGTCAACCCTGGCTAGCCACGCCAGAGCATCTGACCAATCTACCTCCGATGAAGACACCCCCGCAAACACGTCACCCGTTGACGTGCTCACGGGTCTGCCAGCCACGGCCTCCCAGCAAGGAGCCACGGCTGACACGCCAGGCACTCCGGTACCACACGGTTCCGCCGCCACCCCATGAAACACTCCGGTCCATGGGGTAGGTCCGCACGGAAAACCGTACGGACCCGTAGCAGTCGCGGAACCATAGCCGGACACGGGCGCCCACGGCACCCCACGTCCGACTGCCGGACCAGGCGAGATAGGTGAGTACCACGCCAGGCCCGGCACACCCGTTCCCGTGACGGCTGGTGCCAAACCAAGCCACACGGAACCGGTGCACGGTAACGGATTTGCCTCAGCCACAGGCGGAGCCGCTGACCTGGCTTGCGCCAAACCAGACAAATGGAGGCCGGTTCCGTCTAGGACGGAATCAACCTCCATATTCTCCACCTGCGGCTTCACGGGCCGCAGCAACCTCTCCTCCTCGGCCTCCTCGTCTTCAGACTCAGAAGAGTCGTCACTAGACAAGTCAACCGTGGAACCGTCCTGGCGGACGGCTCCCACACCTGACGGACCGGCCACCGCTACTGGACCACCCGGAGGTGGCCGCAGAGAAACAGAAACCCGTCTGGCCGAAGCCAGACGGGACTGCCAGGGGGGCGTACGAGACGGCCCCCTCGGTAACCAGTCCAGAATCCTGTCCGAGGACAGGATCCGTACCAGGCATGGGGAGAAACTGCCCCCCAACCTTTGGTAGCAGGGACGACACCAGCGTGGGCAGAACGCTATGCGGAAAAACCCTGCAGAGCCGGACCAAACCACGCCGGCGGTGCCATCTCCGCCACCTCCAGCTGGGGACGTGGAGCACCCGCACCGGCCGAACTGGGCGCTCCACGATTTACTCTCGGACCGCCTGACCCCGCGTCAGACCCAGCCAAGTCCTTCTGGGCAAGGAACTTAACCATCGTTTCGACGGACCACACTGCACAAACATTACACCTATGATCTATATTACACAGGGCACACCTAAAACAGACATGGTCCTTGAACATTACACGGACAAACTTATGGCAGTCGTCACATGATGGCGGGGCTGGCTTGGCCTATAAAATAAGCACAAACCTACAATAAACAAGCGGAACGAGACCCGCGGATGGAAGGCAGACAATTAATTTTCAAATAATTTGACTCATAAATTAACCGTAACCTCCCCGCACCCCACCACGTTACAACAACGATCGCATTGATTATGACGACAAGTACGCGGCGGGCACAACACACCCATAATAGATCCTCCAGGATGTGTAACGGCTCCAGGAATCATATCGCATAGCATTCAGGGTATATTTACTAATCAATATAAATTATACTCCTAACGAACGCAGCACGATATGTGAAGAAAACAACAAAATGTATAACAAAACTGCTGTCTCACACGGTAAAACCGCAGACCACACATCTACTCAAGAATTTTGAAACCACCGATCATTGCAAACCGATCGTGATCGCACGTAAACTTGATCATTCTAAAGTTTCCGGTACCATTTTTAGTACGCAGCACCCAGAATAAGATGCGCGAATTAATGAAAAATTTTTCTTCACATAAACATCCGAGCGACCGGGTGTGACGTCACCCGCTCAGATTCTACGGAGAACGACGTCAGCCGATATTCGTGTTAGAAATACCGTAGCAAACACCTATTTTCATATCTGCCGATCGCCTGTTGGGGTTTAAAGAAGGCGATCGTCTGGCATATATCGTTGTTAGCACACGTCCCAGATTCTATGGGGTCAGAAATTGGAACATGCGACACAACGAAATTTAGAGACCTAAGTCTTTTAACTATGGATAATAAAGAACAATACAACCTGGTTGTCTTGGGCGGTATTCTCCATAGTCCTTAGTTAATCCTTTCAGAACACACAAACTATCACTGATTAAAGACTTAGATTATTTTAAAACACTAAAATCCTTAATGCAAAAAGCATGTATTGCTCTTGTCGCTATGCAAACAAGAATGAGCTCTATGGTAAACGGGTACTCGGCAGTTGGGAGCCGAGTACCCGGTTCCCAGGAGTCGGTAAAGCTTTCTAAGTCTATAATCCTAGAGCCGCTGTCAGGGCCAGCTGTATATCAGAAGTAACAGAATGGTGAGTATTGATCGAAGGAGAATTTCTGTATTTATGTTAAAGAGTCCTGCTAGTGAGCTTGGTAAATTAGCATTAAAAACATCCCTTAAAATTGTATATAGCTGCAGTTTTCCAATGTCTACAAGTTTTAGTAATTTTTCTGCTTTATATATATATATCTTGGCCCCGTCCTATTTTGGAGAAGAGTTCGCCTTGGACAGAATTACAGCTTGGGCTAATCGCTGGTGTATTACCATCAACAAAGAAAATCATCAGCCATGCTATTCTCACTGTCCACCAAAACCAAGGTTGGCAATCTGACACTGGGCGGTACTCCACTCGAGTATGAGGACCAGCAGACATACCTGGGAGTCACCTATGACAGAAGATTAACATGGAAGGAGCACATCCAGAACGCAGAGGCAAAGGCCAGAAGAAAGCTAAACATCATGAGGAAGCTGGCAGGAACAAAGTGGGATGCCAATGAAAGGATCCTCAAGACCATCTACCTAGGTGCCGTACAACCACACCTTGAGTATGGATCCAGCTCATGGATGACAGCAGCTAAATCTCATCAACAGAACCTCGACAGAGTACAAAACCAGGCGCTGCGCATCATCACTGGTGGAATGAGATCAACACCAATAGAAAAAATGCAGCAGACAGCAGGCATCCCCCCACTTAGCAAAGGAAGGGAATGCAAAGCACTGATCCAAGCTGCAAAGTTCAAATCGTTCAACAACCACCCGATGAAGATCAGGCAAGCACATCTGTCAGCAGGAAGACTTAAAAGATCAAGTTATGTGAAAGAGACAAAAGCACTTCAAAGGAAACACCAAGAAATGTTCCTAGCACAAATAGAAGACCCAAACCACACACTTGATCCTCCACCCTGGGAAAACAAAGTAGAGAGCATAGCTATTCGCACCACAGTACCTCATCTCACAACCAAAGATGAACATAGTGATGTGAACAATAAGGCCCTGACCCTAGCCATGCTGGAAGAAATGTACCTTCAGGAGACATGGATAAGGATCTACACAGATGGATCAGCCAAAGATACAATCAGGAGCGGAGGTGCTGGACTGCACATACAGTATCCAAACGGACAACATGAGTTAGCTGCAATACCGACAGGCAAACACTGCACAAACTACAGAGCTGAAGTCAAAGCACTGGTTCATGCAGCTAATACCATCACCAGAACAGCAGACCCTATTGCACAGATTGTCTTTTTATCTGATGCCCGCTCCGTCCTTGAGGCTATCACCAAAGGTAAGCTGCCACAACTTGAAGAATCCCTACAAACCATCAAATGCTTTCGGATAGCATTGCAGTGGATCCCCTCACACTGTGGAGTCCAAGGAAATGAGGAAGCAGACAAGATGGCAAAGGTGGGTGCAGAAGAGAATCAGACAGAAAACATGGTTACACATACAGAGATGAAGGCTATCATCAAGTCACTCTATAGAACACCTCAATCAGAAGGTGCCTACCATCATCTCTCGAGGCCAGAGCAAGTGACCATTTTTCGTCTCAGAACTGGACACAACAGACTAAACCAACACATGTACAGGCGGTTCCACCTTACGACATCGCCCGCTTGTCCTTGTGGAGAAGCAGAACAGACCACAGAGTACATACTTCAATGTTGCAGTACGCATCAGCTGCTGAGAGAAGCGATCTGGCCTTTGTCAACCTCTTTTCTTGAAAAGCTGTATGGGCCTCTGGAAGAACTGCAGAAAACCACAGATTTCATCTTGAGAACGGCTCGCCAAGTGTGATACCAGCGATCGAAAAGAAGAAGAAGAGGTGGCCCATAAAATGGGCAGTGATCATTGAGAAGGACCTGGGCATTAATATTGACAGCAGACTAACATTTGAGCAGCATGTAAATGAAAAGGTGAACAAGGCGACACAAATCATGGGGATGATCCGGCGAACATTTGTATACCTGGACCCAGAGAGCTCCAATTGGCTGTACACGGCACTGGTGCAACCGGACCTAGATTATGCGAATGCAGTATGGCACCCACATAGGAAATAGATGTAGTCAGCATTGAGAATGTACAGAGCCACCAAATTGATCCTCGGGTGAAAGAACATGAGCTACGAACGAGGATAGGCTAAAGTGACTGGTTAGAAACTGGTGAGTGGACCATACGTTTTATAGTACCAGTACCGGTATCCTATTATCATATAGGGCTTGTCTTCATGCAGTTAGGTGACAAGGTACCTGTTGAAAAGGTTTCCATGAATTTTTGTAAGTATTTACTGGGTGTCAGTAGGTGAACCACTGTTCGCGGTGAACTTGGGCAGTATTCCTTACTGACCACATTCCTTGTGCATGCTGCAAAATTCTGGCAAAGATTGTGAGCCCTAGACTCTGAAACTAGCCTATCAAGCCTACATGGAGTCATTTATGGCACAAGAAACTTATAATTGGTCTGCACATATGAAGATTCTGTGGGCCGAGTTCGGTCTGGAAGAGGTTTGGAACAATCATGGGGTGGCTAGCAATAGGACCAGGTCTACTAAATTACAATGGAAAGCATTGGAAACACGTTTTCAGGCTAACTGGTCAGCCCGTATGCACCCATACGCTATGGATGCATCACAACAAGGCTCATCTTATGGCGACACATTTTCAGTGTGTACCTTATTGTTGCTATATACTTATTACACTGTAAGCACATGTATCTTACAGCGATACATTTTCACTTACATGATATGAAAAATACTCCCATTGCACAGGGACTCCTGTCTGGTCCGGCAATTGGCATCTTATATATTACCATCCACTACACTATTATTGTATATGGTGTGGCGGATGGTGGTATGTATGATGTCAGTTGTTGAACTGGATAGGAGTCCCTAAGGCCCATTGCTATTACTTAACTTCATTATTTTGAATAATTAAATGACTTAAAACCTACTACATGGTATCGAGACACCTCAGTGCTATTAAGTCCCTTACGCCTAATCCATTTTATCATTACTGCTATATAGTGTGTATATATAGTATATATATATATATATATATATATATATATATATATATATATATATATATATATATATATATATTTTATATACACACTATATAGTATAGTAGTAATGATAAAATGGATGGATATATATATATATATATATATATATATATATATATATATATATATATATATATATATATATATATATATATATATATATGTATTGTATTCTAATAGATCTATATATTTATAATTATACTGTATGTATTATTTCCACGTTCTATGTCAGGCTATATCTATTTGTTTATAGACCTTGTGCCAATAAATATTCTGTTTCTGATTCATATTATCAAGATTCAAGATTCAAAATTATTTATTTTCATATAACAGATAGATTTTACATTTACACAACAGGCAGTCCACCAAAGGCTGAGCCTATACAGCGGTGGACCCCTTACATTTAACATATAACAAACATATAATTCAGTAATAGTTGGATCATGGGTGAAGATAATATAATATTTACATGTATACATTTAAGACAATAGACAATTAACACACATGCACGCACACGCACGGGAATGGGAAAAACACATGCATATCTTGTTTACAATATTATTATTATTATTTTTATTGTCATATATAATAATACGGCCTAATTTGTATCAACATTTCTTGGTGCAGCATTATTATTATTATTATTATTGTCATATATAACAATGCGGCCTAATTTGTATCAACATTTCTTGGTGCATTATTATTATTATTATTATTATTATACACAACTGCATCATCCACATAAACAATTACGGATGCATTATTATTATTGCAGATGTGTATTTTACATTCTAGTTGTTATCCTGGCAACTGGGTACATACTTGTTTTTGTACTGCCATGGTGGTGACTTCTGCATTCATGTCATTGGTTTGGATTTTTAATATCTTTCTAAGATTATTTTTTAAATATTTTGTTTAAAAGAGCTTTGTATAAGAATTTGTGTGCGTATATTTATATCTGTGTTGTTCCAGAGTTGTATTGCTTGGTGGGATGGTTTTTGTGTAGCTGTCATTGTTCTGTAATAGGTTTGGTGTAAGTTATTCTTAGTTCGTGTGTTGTGCGAGTGTATATCGGAGTTGTTCCTAAAAAGGTTTGATAATGAGGAGGGTAGATTGCCATTATGGTAGTCCCTTAAGATAGTGTATAGTTGGACAGCTCCAATGTCTTCAAGTTTTAGCATTTTTTCTGTTTTAAAGACATCCTGGCCCTCTGCTGGCTGTGCGAATAATTTGATTGTCTGCTTTTGTAGTGATTTTAGATGTGCTAGTTTACTTTTATGCGTGTTAGTCCATATTACATTGCAATATGTGATATGTGGAAGGATCAGTGTACAATATAGAGTTTTTAGAATATTATGGCTTAAGTCTGCGCATGATACCGATGTTCTTTGCTACCTTGGATCTCACTCTATATGCTTCTCCCAGGTTAAGCTTTTATCCAGATAGACGCTGAGAAATTTGACGTATTGTGCTTCGTGAATTTCTTGATTATTTACATGCATTTTGGGGAGAGCTATTTGTTTTAAATTCTTAGATTTTATGAAAAGTATATAGTTAGTTTTATCGACATTCAGAGATAATTTATTCACTTTAAACCAGTCTATGATTTTTTTCATTTCATTATTTACATACTTGTATACAGTGTCTATGTCCTTGTGACTACAAAAGGCATTGGTATCATCCGCAAACAATATTAGTGAGAGGTGATTACATGCTTTGGGTAGGTCATTCATGTATAGTAAAAACAACAGAGGTCCAAGAATTGATCCTTGTGGAATGCCATAGACTAATTTCCTGTCTCCTGACATGGCCCCACTGAATTTTACACATTGTGTTCTGTTAGTTAAATAGCTATATATCCAATTTAATGCAATGGCAAGCATGGTAGTGTTTTTTTCTGAAGCCGTACTGGGATTCATAGATTATAGAGTTTTTATTAAGATATTTTATAGTTCTATTGTAATATAATCTTTCCAGAAGATTACAGAAAAGCGGAAGTACTGAGACTGGCCTATAGTTAGTAAAATCAGATGGGTCTTTAGCTTTGAATATAGGTGTTACGCATGCACTTTTTAATCGGGATGGAAATATACGCTGTGAAATTGATAGATTGCAGATGTGATTTAGTGGAGTTAGTATTTCTCTAGCACAGTTTTTAAAGATTTTCCATTTAAAGTTATCAATGCCGGCAGTCTTAGTTGGGTTAATATTCATTAAGATTTTGTAAATTTCTTCATTGTCAGTAGGGGTCCGGAACATTGAGGATTGGTAGTCGCCTGTCAGATAGTCTTGCACATTTATTCCATGACTGGTCTGTATTTTTTAAGATAAATTAGGCCCAATATTTATAAAGTATTCATTAAATTTATCCGCAATTTCTTTTTTGTCAGTTATAATTGTATTATTATAAATGAACCGGGATGTTTCTGAACTGCTTTTTTGTTTATTCAATAGTGTTTTTATTAATTTCCATGTTTCTTTTATATTGTTCTTTTGCTCTTCAAATTTATAATGATAATAGTTTATCTTTGCCGTCCTGATTTTCTGATTTAATCTGTTTCTGTACTTCTTAAATTGTGCATCATTATTTCTTGTTGGAAATTTTATAAAATTTAAATACATCTTATTATTATATTATGATATAAGAAGCGTGCATTTGTGCCACATTCAACACAGTTGCACTTAGGTTTTGGCCAGATTTCGCTAGGTTGTTGTTGTTCGTATATCCCTCCTCTTGATAGGAGCACCCACATGTGTGGTTACGTAAACTACAGTTTGATTTATGAACATTATATAATTGTAATTTTAGTCCGCAATTATAGATTAGCTAAATATGTTGTCCGCATACGTTTCAATAATACTAACACAAACACTGTTCAGCACCAGAGTGCATGGACAATTATATATAAATACAGTTCTGATTCAGGATATCAGTTAACAGCAGTTACTGTTCATTAATGTTGTTGTGGAAGCTGGTTAAAGAGGAAGCTTCTACCGCAATGCAGGTTGTAACATAATTTTCTAGTTATACATTCCAATTCACATAATAATGAGAAGTTGTTAGGTAGTAATCCAGCCCTGACTTGACGTGTACAGTCGATAATAAGTTTTACGATGTGATCTTCTATGCTGGAGATATATTTCCAGGAATTCTCGCCAAGGTGGTCGATGATGGTTTTCTTGGGCAGTGATAAATATTGATTTCTATACTGATGGAGTGCACCACAGTGTAGCAAGAAGTGTTAATAATCTTCAGAACTCAACTGACCGAGACGGCATGTGGGGTTCACAATGTTTTGGTTGAATTTACTTAGTGTTGCTTGTATTAGGTATGTTCCTGTGATGAGCCTGGCTTTAATGACACTACGTTTTACATCCTTGTTGTCGTTGTCTACAGTGTGCACGGATATATGGCATTTCCCAATACAAAAGTCTTTAGTGTTACAGTTTTTAAGTGTACTTTTGGTTTCACACGCAAACTGTAAGTCCTTGTTCCATTGGCTGTCCACGGCAGATTTTACTACTGATTTCCATTTTAACTTAGAGGGTAAATTCAGAATAAGCTCTTGGATGTTTGATAAGTTGTATCTCTCTAGAAAATTCTTAATATAAATAAACCAACTGCCCGATTTTGGAGTCTCAAACGCCAACTGTCTTACTAGTATGTGGTTAAGTGGCTTGTTTTGGCATGCCAGGATGTTCCTCAAAAGTGTTAGCTGACGTATGTGTAGCTCTGCACTCTGCAGTGATTGGTCTAGCGCCAGGTAGAAGGAGTACAGCACATTTCGCGGTCCTCGTTGGAAGGGCTTGTATCTTCCTAAGTATGTCAATAAAGAAGCTTTCTAGTTGATCAAGTTCTTGTTTTTGTAGTACAAGGATCTCTAGTCCATAGAGTAGTCGAGGGATGACATAAAGCTGGATGATACGGTATGCAATTTTTGTTGATATACCATTCGAGCCATGCAAACCTGTGCCAGCGAGACTATAGAGTGTGCGTCTAGCACAAGATATACGCTCTTGAACATTGATCTTCGTTTCTTGTTTTGTAGTTCGAGATAACCCCAAATGAGTTGCTGTTGTAGAGACAGATATTTCTAATTCACCAAGACACCATTTAGGCAAGTACTAATAATAATAATAATCTTTATTTATCGAGGGTATATCATCAGTAACTGATCTTCCTGAGGCCCTCCCAAACACAATAAACTATATACAGTTAAATAAGCAGCAAACACATACATACAAACACACTCATAAATGCACTTATACATATACGCATGCACTGACTCAGTCAGTCACTCACTCCTTCACTCACTCATGACTCACTCACTCATGACTCACTCACACATTTTATATTACATATATACATTAATATGAACAAGTTTCCATTAACTCACTAGATATGTCCAGGGAAGAAATGACTCAAAATATAATTTTCAACAGTTATCTCCCTTGAATCCATAATACTGAGTATTCAGTTATTTAGTATATTAACCATTTTTATGACGAAGCCGACCCAAACTGATCCCTGCAGTGGTCTTGAGAAATGTGCAGACTATTTCCGAAAATTTACCACTGGAATGACTGACTCGGTAACCGAACCAGCCATTCCAGGAGTCAATTTTCAGAAACAGTCTTCACCCGACCTGCAAATAGACAGTCACGATTTATTTTGACAAAATTTTTCATTAAAGGGTTAATGTGAATTCATATACTTCTGAATATTATGATAGAATGATGCTTTGAGGTAATGCGTTCCAGAGTTGAACTGCTTCATATGTGTAACTCTTTTTTCCATAGCAAGATTTAAATTTTGGAAGATGTAGATGACCAAAGGTTTTTGAACGTAAATTAAGGGAATGTGTATCTTCTACATATTTGAACAAGTTCTTAATATAACTTGGGAGTAAGGTCATCTAAGGCTTTATAAGTCATGCTATTTGTTTTGAAGTTTATTCTCTTAGCCAATGTAGTCCAATTCAATTGTTTATACAGTTGTTCAGTTGGTTCTCTAAAAGGGGCATCTAGTATTATACGAGCTGCTCTCTTTTGTAGTTTTTCCAGCTGGTATACTAATGTATCAGTTGAATGATAGTAGATGAGAGAGCAGTAATCTATATGTGAAAGGATGTAAGCTTTATAGAATAGATTCCTTTGTTCAACATTCATATAATTCTTGTTCTTTTTCAACATGTATATTAAGGAAGAGACTTTTTTACAGATTTTACTTATGTGTTCTTGCCATGACAGTGTACTATCAATGTGTAGGCCAAGGAGTTTATCCGATTTTACAGTATTTAAGTTTCCATTTTGAGTAGGTATTACAATATCTGTTGTTATGCTCTTCAATTTGTGATTAGTGCCAAGCATCATCAGTTTAGTTTTATCCTCATTAAGCAACATTTTGTTATTTAAACACCATTTCTGTACAGATTTCATATCTTTTGTTAACTGTTCTTGTATTTCAGAGGTGCTTCGGCTGTTAACATGCAAAGTAGTATCATCAGCATACATATCTATATTACTAGATGTACAGAGTGGAAGGTCGTGCGGAACAGATTTTGTGCGTACTGAATTGTGCAGTATTGTAGACTTTTCTGGATGTATTAGGTATCGCTCACGAGTTGAGTAACGATATACAATATCAAGCATACATTGCAGTTCAAATTCTGAGTTGCTCATTAGGGTGAGATCGTCAGCAACTGTTGGGCATCCTGTATACTGAGTTCCCATGAATGTTCCTAGTTGTGAAGATTCTAATTGCTGCAGCAGGTTGTTAATGTAAACTTTGTACAACCCAGTGGAGAGGATGCCCCCTTGTCGGACACCTTGCAGTATCGGGAATGAGTGGCTTAGAGAACCTCCCCACTTCACTTTCGCAGTAAGATCCCTGTAGAGCAGATCAGTAATTTGCAGTAAGTGTAGATTTATACCTTCGTCATACAGTTTACACTTTAAGGATGCATGATCTACCACATCAAATGCCTTCTGAGTGTCTAGGAAGGAGGTATACAGCGGGACATGTAGATCTTTGCATTCTGTAGTAGTTTCTGAGAGTATTAAACCAGCCATAAGTGGCGAAAGTCCTCTAGTAAATCCAAACTGCAGAGATGATTGATTGCATGGTAACGACTCTTCAATTTTGTCAAGGATGACATGCTCAAAGATTTTCCCCAGTAGAGATGTTACAGTGATACCTCTGTAATTACTCAGATTTGAGGGGTCCTTTGCTTTCTTATGTACTGGAGTAATAATTCCCCGTTTGAAGATGTCTGGAATCTGTTTCGACTCAAAGATGTAGTTGAACAACTTGGCCAGTAGTGGTATAATTGACTGTCCTGCATGAATAAAGTGCTCTGCATTGAGGCCAAATTCATCTGCGGATTTGCCAGTGTGGAGCTTTGAAATTGCTTCATAGATTTTGGTAGGTGTTACTGTAGGAAGTATTTCTTGATTCTGGGCATATGTACATTGGATCAAATGAAGGTCGATCTTAACTCGTGCATGGTAATCATTATCAAAGTTTACATGTTGGGAAGGTTTTGCTAGGTCTTCATAGAAGGCTGCAAGTCCTTTCCGGTGCTTTACCATATCTGTAGTGGGAACTCCATTGACAACTAAAGAGTCAGTATCACTACGCCTTGTCTTTGTTCGATTAATAAGCCTGTAGAAATTTGCAGAACCATACTCAACCATTACTCGGTTGTACAGTGATTTTCGCTCTACCGCGGCTTCAGTACGCTGTTGGGAGCGGAGCTGTCATTTCAATATTTTACACTGCATAGAAGTCTCATGCACCCTATCGCCATTCCCCCTCCATCCCCCTCCCCACCCCGGGCTCCAACACCACCATAATACTCTCAGAAACTACTACAGAATGCAAATATCTACATGTCCCGCTGTATACCTCCTTCCTAGACACTCAGAAGGCATTTAATGTGGTGGTTTTACCCGGTTTCATAATTCGTTTCATGTTTCGCCCGGTTTCGATAAAACGTACTTTCTACCACGGAAACACATTAAATATTGTAATACTAAAGAAACAAAATAATTATAAACCTGAATATCCGTTTAACCAAAGTTCAAAAACGTCAAAATCTATAATGGCCGGACTGCCAACAAATATATCAACATCAACCATCGTGTCCTTTAAATATCAACGAAGGGAAAAAAGTTTTTATGTCGATTTCCTTTTTTCTTCTTGTGTTAGTGGTAGTTCCTGTATATCGGGATGAACCCTATCGCCATTCCCCCACCTCAATTTCCCCCCCCCCCCCCCACCCCCACCCCACCCCCCTCCACCCCCACCCGATCCCCAACACCACCACCCCACCCTGTGAGAGGGAGACCCCTGCGCTTACAGTTCAGCGACGTTGACTCAAAATTCAATCTTCTAAAAAATGGACCAAAAATCAGAAAGGTTTACCATAATACAGTAGACTTCAACCATAAAACAATTTTCATCAGCTCTGACTTAACAGTTCTTCAACGTGAAGATGACCTAAAAATAAGAAAGGGGATAGCTGCAAAAAAAGGAGGAGGACCCAAACTAGTACATACGAAGGGGACTGTCCAGCCTTCAAGACTCTCAGTCAGGGACACCAGTCCCGAGACAGGCGAGAGTCTAACTCAAGGAAGAAGGTCAAGGAATGTATATACTGCAAATACGTTTAGTTCAAATAAGGAAAAAACATTCAAATGCATCTCCAAAAACTGTAAAGACTACATACTAATCACAATTTCTCACTTCAACGCGCAGTGTCTAACTAACAAATTCACTGAACTATCCGATCACATTACGGAAACAAACTTTGACATCTATGCTATATCCGAAACCTGGTTAGATAAATGTGTATTCGGCACCGAGTTTTCTCATGACGATTACGTAATATTCAGGAAAGATAGGAACATAAATGACTACCCAGACGGAACCTTTGTGCAAGAAAGCAGAGATGGGTACTATTTATTGTAAAGTCATCACGGAACCCATGCCTTTTGAAAGACAACATCAAAGCCAAAATGCTATGGATCACAATTAACCCATATCCAAAAACCGAACTGACCATAGGCATTGCATACCGACTAGAAATAGGAAAAGAAGCTAACCTCAACATTATCTATGACTCCATCGACAGCATTAACACAGAGAACGTCATATTAGTAGGCGATTTCAACTTCCCAGACATTGACTGGCTCACAAATGAGGCTGTTTCCTCACTTTCAAACAAATTCTTAGACACCTTAGAAGAAAACCAGCTAACTCAACTCGTCAGCTCACCAACACGAGCGAGCGACATACTGGACTTGGCGATCACAGGAAATCCTGACATTATTGAGTCTGTAGCAGTTGAGGAACCATTCAGCACTAGTGACCATATGTGTGTCAACCTAACTCTTAAATTACCTGTTCCACAAATCAGCCTAGCTAATTGGAAAATCTATCTATACTCAAAAGCTGACTACGAGTCCTTAGACAATGCTGTTGGCGCTATTGACTGGAACATGGTGTTAGACAAACAATCTGTCAATGAGAAATGGGAGACCTTCAGATCGTACTACCAAGACTTATGCAACAAATTCATCGCAACAAAGACAATAAAAGCAAGACAGAGACATAAACCTCCATGGTCTCACTACACCACTGTGAAACAAGCAAAGAAAAGGAAGCATAAAGCCTGGGTCAAAGCAAGAATTTCAGGATTATTAGCAGACTACTACAAAGAAACACACAGAGTAAAAGAAGTAACCCATAAGGCACAGGCTGACTATGAAGAATCATTAGCCATGCGAATTAAAGATGATCCAAAATCTTTTTACAACTACTGCAGATATTTCACAAGGTCATCAGTGACAGTAGACACATTAGAATCAAATGGCAATCGTATCACAGATGACAGTAAAAAAGCAAATCTACTAAACGATTTCGTCATATCAGTTCCCAGCCAAGAGACATGTGACCCATGTGCTCGTCCAACGATATCTAAGTATATCAGCAGCTGCGTGTACAACATGAATATTACAGTAGAACAGGTCAAGCACAAGCTCAGTAAACTAAAAAGAAACAAGGCAGCAGGGCCAGATGGCATCCACGTGAATGTACTTCGCGAAGTTCATGAATTTGCTGTACCACTTACAAATATCTTCAACTTATCTCCATGATCTGGCACCATCCTACAAGACTGGAGGGACGCACATGTGACTCCACTATTCAAAAAGGGATCTCGGCTCTCACCAAATAACCATCGAATTGTAGCTTTAACCAGCCAAATATGCAAGCTAATGGAAAGACTTGTCCTCGACGCATTGTGGCAACACATTGACGATAATCAGCTAATATCTTGCCATCAGCATGGCTTTCAGAAGAGATGCTCTTGTATTACACAACTCATTGAATGCATGTCAAATTGGTTCTCGGCTTACGACGACAACAAACAAACCGATACAATTTATTTAGATTTCAGCAAAGCATTTGATACATTACCACATGTACGGCTCATACATAAACTGCAAAATCTAGGAATAAAGGGACACATTTTACTATAGATCAAATCTTGCCTATCTCATAGACGGTAACGAGTCATTTTGAGAAACAGACATTCAGACTGGAAACCCATTACAAGCAGTGTGGTGTAGCGTGGACTGACTGGACGGGTACTGATGAAACATGAAATTCTACTAACTGTAGGCCTTTATCACGCCTCTAACGTCAGGTCTACTTCTGTGTCATAAACAGTGGTGAAGTCTGCTACAGATTCAAAATTGAAACGCAGTGGATGGTCTTTCCATAGTTTATCAAGTCTGTTTTTAATGTATTGATGGATGGTGCAGTGACAATGTTTTCATCTAGACTGTTCCAATGGTCTGTGCACCGTAGCGGGAAAGAAAATTTTCTTAGATTTAATCTAGCTCTGATTTTCTTGATTTTCATGCTATGACCCCGTGTAACACTGTTTTCATCATAAAGTTGGATAAATTTGGATGTGGGCATGTTATAATGGTTGTGTAAAATTTTGTGTATTTCTAGCATATCTCCACGCAGTCGTCTGAATGCCAAGGTCGGTAGAGTCAATATTTGTAGGTGTTTACTGTATGGAAGGTTTTGCATGCCAGGGATAAGCTTGGTGGCTCGCCTCTGTACATTTTCTATTGCATTTATGTGGGGTTTTTAATATGGTGCCCATACTACATTGGCATACTCGATATGCGGTCTGACAAGGGATTTGTATAGATGTTTAAAGCGTTCTTTGTCTATGTGGCTAAATGTTCTTCTAATCAGTCCCATAATTTGGTTAGATTTGGGGTTTTTTTCATTTATATGATAATCAAAACTTAATCGTTCAACAATCACGACCCCAATATCCTTTTCAGTTGATGAAGTCACTATACTATGGTTATTTGGGTCCATTGTGTATTTGTGCGGGATTGTCCTGCGGGTAGAAATACGCATACATGTACACTTGTCAGGATGTAGCTATAATAATGAGGTTTTTGTCCATGCACACATAGCGTCTATATCAGTTTGCAAGGAAATACAATCTGTTTGATCAAATATTGACTTAAATAGTTTGGTGTCATCTGCAAACAGGAATATATCGGATCCAGTCGTAATTGTGTCCGGGAGGTCATTAATATATATCAAAAGGAGCAGAGGGCCGAGGACTGATCCTTGTGGTACACCACTGGTTACATCAGGCCAAGTGAATACTGATCATCCCAGCAAAGCTGGGTATGGAACGGCCACTCCGGATTCGCTCCAGGCATGCCCCCCCCCTGGGTAGGATAGTGCACATACATAAGCCATATGAGCGAGGTTTCTCGTAAAAAATCGGCTAAGTCTGATCTTTCTTCTTTTCGTTCGCTGATCATACCGCCAGTCCTGTAAGTGACTATCGACGTGATCATAAGCATTAAGTGCGTGGATCCATGGTTTATTAGAGTGCGCCGTGTGACCTGGAACCTCCGTCTTCAGCACTCGAGGTTTCTGTCAGGGTTACCTCACCCTTACCTCCTTTAGTCGCTTCTTACGACACGCAGAGGATACAGAAGGTGTATTCTAAGCCCCACCCACAGGGCAAGTAATTGGTCTATACGCTGTCGTTGCATATGGTAGGACCAGCTTCAATTTAAAACCTTTTCAAATTATTCAACAGTTCATCTGTATTGTTGACTTAGAATTAGGGATGCAGGCAGTTCAGGGTTGAAAGGGTTACAAAGTTATAAATTAGGTTGATTCACAGAGATCAATGATACATCTGTCAAGGTTTGTATGCAATTACTAAGAATCCTTTATTCTATTCAGGGACTTACCCAGATACTGATAACCTTGGCTAAGTTTGATAAAATGCATGGTGCGCATGTGCGCGCGCGTCAGAGCTTCACTGACACCACGTCTCAGAATTGGAAGCACGTGCATGCCTATAGTGTACCGAGTAGGTACTAGTAAATGTTTATAATTCTTCCGTCCTCGTTATTCTTGGTACTGATTAGGACCAGAATTAAACGAGCTTTCTAAAACTTTAAACCATTTTAAAATCGGCCCAGAAATGGCTGAGTTATCGTCGAAGCACCACGTTAAATTATACTTAGAATATTGCTATAACGTCGTAATCGTGTGTATATATTAAACCAAATACAGAGTGATTTGTACATGTGGTCGATACATCACTAGTATACCAACACGCTGATTGGCTGGCGCTCGGCCAATGATTGGTTGGGTCCCAGCTCTGACATCACAGCGAGTATAAAAGGGGTGAAAAATCGAGGATCAGGAGCATCGCCGGAGTGGAAGCCGGACCCACGCAGGACGACTGGACCACCAGGATGACAGATGTAACTGCTGACCTACTGTGATCTTCACTTCTACCGGTGTCTTACGGAACCCAGTACATCCACGATGATAGGACGTCCTCGGCTTCCACCAGTTTTTGTATACTCCCGGACGGCCATCTGGGAGTAATAAACTAATTTAAAGGTAGACCTTCCACATCCAGACTTTCCTAACGCAACTTCTGCGGGAGAGGCCGTGTGGGCCCGGGATGTAATCCTACGTGATGTAGAGTTACGGTGATTCTTGGTGGATGACTCGCCGGATCTGCCAGCCATGCTGAAAACGGGACACTAAATTCCGCACTGCATGTCGTGTGTGTTTTAATTAACATTTTTTACCACAGTCTGGTGGACTTTGCTAGGTGCGCCGCAAGAGCTATGCGATGCATCCCGCATCATGTGCCAAGTTATGTAGCTGCTTAACATTGTATACCACCCACTCTGTTAATGGGCAACCTTCAACTTTACTACTTCCGTCACCGGACGGAAAACTTTCTCACTTCCGCATAAATTGTGATTTAGTTACAGAGACTATCTAATAGATGTCACTTCACTTCGCTGCTTCACTCTCCTGAGTGTGTACCATATCTACCCTGCCTGGAGGAGTCAGCTTGTGGAGCTAACCTGCGGAAACCAGCTGTGGGAATTGCCTGCGGAAATCTCTCCAGTTCCAGAGAATGTGTCGACTCATGCTATGAATATGTTAGCACCTCAATTCCAGCAACATAGTAGCCTGATCCGTGCCGATGACTATTAGGTACTCAAGTAACTATACTATTGTACATCTAATTATTATTTCCGTATTTGGTACTGATAACTAGTTTTAGGACCGCAATTTATAATTTCTTTATTACTGTGAATATTATTCTTGTTTACTGTGGTGCTCAGTTTTATCAGTCTATGATACTTAGTTACTTAATTTAATTACGATCTACTCATCGCATTGGTTAGTTGTATATGGCAGAGAGCCATTCTGTTGATATGTTTTGTTTAATTATAGAAAACTTAGACCGCAGTATGCTAGGAAATACTAAACAGCAACGTTTATATCTGCATCACTTATTCCCACCATCATCAATTTTACACTGAGGTCGCTGACCGTGCTCTAATTGTTTGAGCTCGTCATGTCACTGACTAAACCTTACTATTTAGCTCGATAGGATAGGTTAAAGTGGTTAGGGACAATCTCTTCATTAGGAGACATATAGTGTACGCCTCTTTTCCGGTTGTTGCGATAATGTAGCCCGCACTCCGGCAAGGTTGTGTAAAATTGGCCAAATACAGGTCTATAGGGCCTCGTATATATCAAGTTATTGTCTCTTTCCACGATTCACCAGCCGTATGGCTTTATAATTGATTGGATTCCCTATCAGCACGTTGGTCTGCTCTGACCATGGGAAACTATCAGAGGTTTACAAGCAGTGATGGTTAAAGTGCTGATTTACATACATCTCCCCTGTATCCTCGGATACTTGTTAGCTAGATAACCCCACCAACGAAGGAAAGCACTGTGAAAACATATAGTTATAAATGTGAGTTTGATAGTTTATTTACCGACCCGCAGTGCATATCTTGGCACATTGGAACTTAATCCTAACGACAGGTCAAAAGTTAGAACCGTTGTAATTGGTGACTGACGAGATGCGCATCTCCATCCAACTCGTTGGAGTGTCTGGGAAGGATCTTGGAATCCGCCACACCCTCACGGGAAGGACGCTCACGATGGATATTCGCCTCTCTATCCCGCCTTAGCGATATGTCAGTGATCAAACTTGCTTATGTGAGATGTAACCATTGTCCAGGTGATGTTTTATGTGGTTGCAAAGCAAGGTAGCCAGATTTTCATCAAATTCGGATGCATTGCGATGTAACATGTATGCAAACTCTTTAAAAGTGACCTATGGGAAGCTAAGCATATGCGCCCATTTGACAGCTGTATCTAATGATAGGTAGGAATCCCTGCCACTTGCGGCCAAAGCTAGTTTTCGTTTCTAAGAACTAATTGGTAGGTTAGACTGTAGCAGAAGGCCCGCACAAATAAAGCGACATCTACCAATACAGCATCTAGGAACTACATAAGACGGTGACGTGGGAATTCTTTGGAAATCGCTCGTTCCGCCTTCACGTAAACCAGTACGCATCACGTTAATTATGTCTTCACTAGGATTTTCAGCACTTAGCATTTTCTGTTGAACAAAAGAGTGGCCCCTTTTGCCAACTCTTTTCCTCCGCTTCAGCGTCGAAGGCATTTTTCTGTGATGGAGGCCCACGCGAGGCACTTGCCTCTTGCAACAGCAAAAATTTCTGTGATGGAGGCCCACACGAGGCACCTTCCTCTCGCACCATCATGAAACATTCGGTGATGGATGCCCGTGCAAGGCACATTCCTCTCACAGCAACATTGCTCTCTCCGTATATGTTAGGGGTATATTAACTTATATTAAGTTACTCAGTGAGTTCTTATGCGAATGCTTCTCTTGCGGGGATACCTCTGCAGATTCAAGGATCTGTGTGGTACCTCCGCCGACAGCACGTAGAAAGGACCCAGCTAGCTCCACATTGTGTATTATTGTGCTCATTCTACTGTCAAACGATTCACCTTGTTTGTATAGTACTTATTTATATTTCTAGTATATTATTCCAATTGTTCCATTCTCTAAATTAGTATGGATAGACACACCAGTGACACAAATAGTTGGGACGACACCGTGTGGTTCAATCTTGGCGGCAATGGTTACACGGCCCCACTGGAACATCAGTGTTCCACCGGCTCTAGAAGTCGGTCTTTGTACACCACGGAGAGATGTCATACGGGATCCGCAACCCTGAGATCTGCAGCTAACCAGCCATCCCGGTCATCGTGCACTTGCGGTGCGATGGGTGGATATTCATCGGCGGACCAGCGCGTACCCCCGTCAGCTACAGTACCACAAGGTTCTATACTGGGCCCTGTATTTTTTTCTGCTATTTGTTAATGACCTTCCAGACTCTGTAAAGTCAACAGCAAAGCTCTTTACAGATTACACCAAGTTCTACCGCATAATCAATGATGAAAGCAACTGCGAACTCCTCCAAAATGACCTAAACTCACTCGCTGCTTAGTCTAAAATATGGCTAATGAGGTTCAATGCTGAAAAATGTATCATCCTAAGAATCAGATCATTCATACATTTTGTGTACTCATTCAATGGACAATACTTAAAAGAGGAAACAGAACAGAGAGACTTAGGCATTTTAGTTTCTAACACTCTGAAACCATCACCACATATTACAACCATAGTAAACAAAGCCAAGCAGAACATAGGAATGATCAAAAGATGCTTCAACAACAGATCACCAAATATAATCACAAGATTATTCAACTCCATCAATAGACCTTCACTAGAATATGCGTCTATGGTTTGGAATCCACATCTGGTCAAAGATATACAGCCATTCGAAAAGGTGCAGAGACTGTGCTATAAACTGTGCAACGAAATTCCTACCACTACGCTAGAGGACAGAAGAAGACGTACAGATCTCATTGAGACATACAAATACCGTAATGGATATTATGCCACAGATGTAACAACGCTCTTCCAGTGACCTCTAAGGGACCTACGAGGACATTCGTTCAAACTTTTTAAACAACGATGCAACACAGATCTAGCTAAAAATGTGTTTCCATCCAGAGTAGTTGAGGACTGGAACAATCTACCAGAATCTGTCGTATGCGCACCTACTGTGTAAGTCTTCAAAAGAAAACTGAGAGTTCCTTTGGCGAAGACAGCTAACACACCAAGTATCCAAGTAAGTATGCCTGCAGCTTTATCTGGTTTGATTTTGAGCAGTAGTTTTTCAATGATTGTAACAGTGATGACTGGATCTGCCATGAGTGTGTATGGGCTAGGTCCTAGGTCAGGGAGCGGGCCAGGTGGTTCAGATGTGAAGACTGACTCATATTGTTGGTTCAGTATGTCAGCTTTGCCCAATGCATCTGTGATTAGTTGCCCTTGAGACTTTAGGGATGTCATTCCCGAATTGTCCTTTCGAAGGCTCTTGGTGTATTGGAACGCAGTGAGCGATGGCTTCACGCTTTGCACGAAGCCCCCATATCGCGTCTCTCCGGAAGGTACAAAGACCAGCCTCTAGAGCCGGTGGAACACTGATGTTCCAGTGGGGCCGTGCGATCATTGTTGCTGAGATTAAACCACTCGGTGCCGTCCCAACTATTTGTGTCACCGGTATGTCTGTCGATTCTAATTTAGAGCAATGGATAAGGTGTTAATCAAACAGTTATAAATTTAGTAATACTACACAAACAGTTCTATGCGTTTGACCATAAAGGAGCACAGTAATACACAACATAGAGCCATCTGGTGTTCTTTCCACGTGGTTTCGCCGGAGGTACAACACAGATCCTTGAATCCGCAGAGGTATCCCCGCAAGGGAGAATTCTGCAACAAAGCCACTAGATAGTTTAATATAAACTCGTATACCCCTAACACACACACAAAGAAAACATTGTTGTTGTGAGAGGTAAGTGCCTCACGCGGGCCTCCTTCACAGGAAAATGCCTTCAATGCCGAAGCAGAGGAAAAGACCTGGCAAAAAGGGCCACTCTTTTGTTCAACAGAAAATGCTAAGTGCTGAAAATCGTAGTGAAGCCATAATTAATGTGATGCACACTGGTTTACGTGAAGACGGGACGAACGATTTTCGAAGAATTCCCAGGTCACCGTCTTATGTGGTTCCAAAGTTACTGCATTGGTAGTTGTCGCTTTATTTATGTGGGCCTTCTGCTACATCCTAACCTACCAATTGGTTGTTAGTAACGAAAACTAGCTTTGGCCGCAAGTGGCAGGGCTTAATTCCAAAATTTAGATACGTTTATCCGTTGGGCACAGATGCCCGGCTTCCCTTAGGTTGCCCCGCATAGCACCTACCGCCAAGGATAGCGTGTGTACATGTTACGGAACAAAGCTCCCGAATCAAATAACAATCCAGTTACCCAGCCCCGCAACCACATATAACATCACCAGACAAGTTTCAGTTTCACATAAGCAAATTTAAATACTGACATGTCATTATGGTGGGGATGGAGAGATGGATATCCATCACTAGCGGCCTTCCTGTGAGGCCGTGTTAGGCTCTAAGACCTCACCCAGACACTATGAGTTGGATGGAGATCCGCATCTCGTCCATCACCGCATGCTATGGAGCTAACATTTGACCTGTCATTAGGGTTATTTTCCATGATGCCCAGAGATGCACTGCAGTCCGGTATTACAACATAGCAATTAATATTATTATTATTTCGCAGTTCTTCCTACTTTGGCGGGGGGGGGGGGGGGGAGGGGTGTGTGTGTCCACCTAATAAGTATCCGAAGACACGGGGCAGGGGCATGTATGTAAATCAGCACTTTAACTATCACCGCTCGGAAACCTCCGACAGTTTCCCATTTCCCAGGGTCGGATCCGGTCAATGTGTCGATTGGGAATCCAGACAATTAATAAGCCATATGGCTGGTGGATCGTGAAAAGAGACAATCACTCAATAAATATATGAGGCCCTATAGGTAAATGGCCAATTTTACACAACCTTGCCGGTGCGTGGAGCTACATTACTACAACAACCGGAAAAGAGGTGTACACTATGCGTCTTTAACGGATAAATTGTCCCTATCCACTTTAAGCCTATCCTATCAAGCTGAATAGCCATGTTTAGTCGGTAACATGTCAGGCTCAAACATTTAGAGCATGATCAGCGACCTCAGTGTAAAATATATGCTGGCGGGAATCATGATGCGGATATATATGTTGCTGTATAGTATTTCCTAGCATACTGTGGTCTAGAGGTTTTTTTAATAAATAAACAAAACATTAACTAGATGGCTACTTGCCATATACACAACTAACCAATGCACAATCTAACGAATACGATGATTATAAAGTATCACAGGTCATTGGCCCCCTATGGTGCGGCTAGTTGAGAGCACCCACAGTAAACAAGGATAATATTCACAGTAACAGAAATTATAAAGATGCGGTCATAAGACTGGTAAGGTACCTATTAGTCATCAGTACCATTATAAGGGTATAATAATTAATTGTCCAATAGTATAGCTACTTGAGTACCTAGTGGTCATCGGTACGGAGCAAGTTCACAAATTACTGAAATTGAGGCGCTAACATATAAGTAGCGCGAGATGGCACAATCTCTATGGCTGGAAAGATTTCTGCAGGAAGACATCCGCAGGCAGGTCTCCGCAAGCTGACTTCTCCAGGCAGGTCAGATATGGCACATTCTCAGGACAGGTAACGGAACAGTTCAGAAGATATCCATTAGATGGTCTCTTAACTGCTACATAATTTAAACAGTAGTTGTAAAGTTTTCCATCCGGCTGCGGTAGTATGAAAGTTTGAAGTTTCCAACTAACAGAGAGGGCTAATATATTGTAATAAAATAGGGATTTAACAGGCCAAAACGGGTGCTACTAAAACCAGGAACAGGACAGAAACGGGTGGTAAATTATGGGTTACATGGGACCTATGGGTAAGAACTTCCCCACATGCCTTTCCGCCCACCACCCTGTTAATGATCTGCATCTGAAGTTCGCTGATGCCGCAGTATAGCTGCTTCATCTCTGCATCATTGACCTAGTTTAAACCCCTCTTTATACACAGAAGATTTCATCTCCCTGCAGTCCAAGAACCTCTCAAACAATTGACTCGCTTGAAAGATCCACTGAGTGCATTAAGATGAAATGTTCATAATTTAAATAGGGTCAGATGACTCTGTTGGACATCTTGAGGAGCAAAGTGTGCAAATGTGATGTTAGTGCAAAGACAGTGCAATGTAGAGGGTGTTATTTAGTACAAAAGGTTGGGGGTGGCACCAAAATCCAAATGGATTATTTAAGGCTATGCCTGACTGCAAAATTCTAAAGAAGAATCAAATTCTTAAGGGAAGTGTAATGTAATATAAAGGTTCTACAAGAAAAGACGGAGATTGCTAAGAAAAATAGATCTTAAGCCAAAATGTTGTTAGTTGAACAGTTGTTGGCCAGCCTTGCAACTTAATTTGCAATCGGACAGAACAACAGTTCAAATACCAACAAATGGTAAACCTAATGAACTAATAGCTAGCTAACGACTCAAAGGTCAAATTAACCTACTGTGTCCCAGAAAAGTGTAATGGTTATCTGGTAAATCACTTTTTTAAAAAGGTCAATTCAAAACTGACTAAGTGATTGGCATCAAAGTTGAATGTTATAAATAAATGTCACTTATTATAAACAATAGCTAAGGTAGAGACAAGTAACAATCTGTCAAGTAAATGGTGCGCAGATTAAATAATGTAGTGATAGCGAATGAGCACACTATCTGGCAACAACACTCCAATTTAAATTCTATCCGGCTTTGATATAGCTACAAATACTAATGGGGTAACAGCGTTGACACTATCTGGAAACAGAATACAGCGAGTACAATCCGGCAACGACTACAAAATAGAAGGTACTCTGACAATGTTCAAGCACTGAAAATGAAAGGACTGGGCTCAGCGATGTTGTCGGGTATACAAGTACCAAGTATGAATGCAATCTGGCAACAAGTACCAATTGGAAAGCACTAACAACAAACTACTGTCCTGAAATCTAACAAGTGAAAAGGAAAACTAACTCTACAAATTACCTAGAACAACCTGGCATGGAAAGCAATCATGAGCCGCTGATGTGAATCAGCAGAAGAAGATTACTTTGCCTGCAAAGCTATTCAAACGTAATAAGATTGAGGATAAGGACGCCAAAGAACTTAAATTCTAGGGAAGCCAGTTACTGAATTGATTTAATAAGATGATTGATTTTTAGACTGTCCTGAGGCTAACTTCTTAGGTTATAGGAGTGCGAACTCGCTATTGAAATAGCCTGGGCAAATAAAGCAGACTTATAACTTAATCATAAACCCTTAATGGCGAGGAATATTAATCAAATGTGTTCTTGAAAACACATTTAGCCAACATTCATCACAAGAAAGAGTTTATACCCTGCTGCTTTACTTTCGCGCTCACTGCTAACATGGACAAACTTTCCCCTGAGGCCTGGGTTAATGCGATACCGGACTACGTTTTGAGCATCCAAAGGGTGTTGATACATAGAGCCAAATTTGTGGCAATTTGGAACTAATTTTAAAGTACCCAGTCAAAGTTTTACTAAATTAATCAAAAACAGCCAAGACAAAACTGATAAGCACCCTAGGCTGCTATCTAATAACTCCGGTTCACCTATCCTGGCTATAAAGATGAAATGTGTGTGGCCGACTTACTTTAATAGAAATCTTTAGACTATGACATTTTAGTACTGAAGCTGTCGTCAAGAGGGAGGAACGCACCTTTGACAATGACATAGCACTTTAACAAACAGATTTGAAATATTCAATAAATGGCATATTTTAATTGACAATCAGATAAACTCCTAGTGTCGTATATTAGGTAATAACAATTCTCGGTTCTGTACGTGTACTATTGAAGTGTGCCTACATGAATGTAATCTTCATAAACTGGACAACAATTGGTTGCACCTCTAAGTGGTGGAATATCCGCAACAAGAAGAGGTTTCGGTTTCTCTGTCATTTCTATATCTGGAAGCGTGACTTTTATTTTTAGCTCCAAATGCTGATTTTAACATGATGCATTTCAATTCATTTACTACTGGTCAATTTTAACATAATGCATCTCTTAATCTAATGTTACTGGCGAAATACACGACTATCCAATACAGTCTGAAAGTTATACTCTTACTGGATTTTATACAATAATGATTAAATAACCAAGATGGCAGCCGGCCGTAAAAACTTAGTAACTGTTGAAATTTAGCGGATCACGTGACAATGGATGACAGCAGGAAATGAGGGGTATCTGGTTCCATGAACGTAGCCCATAGCCACAATGACTAAATAATGGTTGAGAAAAAACAGCTTAAAAATACAGGTCTTAGTACAAGAAGGCGGAAATGTCAAAAACTAATGTTGCCTGCTATTACAGCAATGAAACCCACCTTCTTGGGTCATGACGTTGAGCTTTCCCTTTCTCCAACTGCAGTATGCAAACTATACACCTATCACAAATAAGTTAAAAATCAAATCTGTGACCAGAAAATAGGTCTTGTGTGCACATTTGGCACTCGATTCTAGCCAGCAAAAGCGCTTTCAAATAAAGTGGCAATACAGCAACTTTCTGCCGTACAAAACACAGCCACGTTTACCAATTAATCAGCTGGTCAAATAGAATCCGAGCCCACTAACATTTCACGTAAATAAAACTTAGAAATCAACACACTGCCATACTGCACAACAGCCGGCAAAAGAGAATGCTAATATTTTGGAAACCTCAACGTCAGACAAACTGCAATTGCCAAAGTAGCAGTTTATAGTCGGATTTGAAATCATGCTAACGTAAAGCTCACGATCTAGTCAGAGCATTACTCCAAAATTGATATGGAACCATTCCACTCTGAATTCCGTTTCGACACACACATCAGAAAGCACCAGTCTGGGAATCTGTGAGAAATCCATTGAATAACTACCGGAAACTGTTGCACTGCACATTTGCAACAACTTCTAGCATCATCATTCAAAGAAAACCAAACAAATTCCAAGACACCAACCTTATGATGAGAATCTAAAAAACAGGCTATCAGAATCGAGTGGTTAACGTGTCGGGCTATCTATTACTTGATATGCAAATCTGGAACCTAACAAAAGCCACCCAGTCTAAAATTCACGTTCGTCTCCTATGAATAGTCTTTGATAACTATTCCTCAAGTGAACACATTCCAATATAAACGTGTAAACATAGATATAAATCTATCCAAGTAAATGCGTGCATCTGATAAGCACTCAAATAAACTCCATCTATAGTAAGTCTGTTGAACAGCAAATAATGTCATTTCACAAAGATGACCGGTAAACAACCTGAAGAAGAATATCCCTCCTATGTAAGAAGGAGAACTGCAATCGAATACTGAAAATTGGTTCAAACTCGCAGTTCAAATGAAATGTAAGGTGACACAATCTCAAAATTCGATCCGGCTGCTGTTTGATTACACCATATTATTATGCATGTACAATAACAGGCACACGGTGCGGGGTACATCGCATAGCTCTTATGGCGCACCGGGCAAGGTTGAAAAGATAATTAATCACACACGACATGTAGTGCGGAAGTTGAAGTCCACTTTTCAGTGTGGTTGGCAGATCCGGTGAGTCATCCATCAAGAATCACCATCAGCTCTACATTCCGTGGAATTACATCTGGGCCCGCACCTCCCTCTGACGGAAAGACTCCCATAGAAAAGTCTGGATGAGGGAGGTTTAAGTTAGTTTATTCCCCCTGGATGGCCCTCCGGGGGTATACAAAGACTGTGGAAGCCGAGGACTCCTTACCACCGTGGATGAGCTGAAATCCGAATGGCACCAGATGATGTTGGCATCACCGTAGGTTAGCAGTTGCACACGTCTATCCCAATGGTCCAGTCGTCCTGCGCGGGCTGGCTTCCATGCCGGTGATGCTCCTGATTTTCGATTTTTCACCCCTTTTATGCTACTCGTGACATTAGACCCAGGCGCCTCAGCCAATCAGCGGCCGAGCAGTGACCAATCAGCGTGCAGCCAGAAGTAGCGATGTGGCTATCACGTGCACAGCCCATTCCTTATTTATTTATACATACCCGCTATTACGACGTCAAGAGAAATATTTTGAAAATAATTTAACGGGATTTTCAACGATAACGCAGCCATTTCTTGGCCGATTTTAATAATTTAAATGGTTCTGAAATCCTCGTTTCATTCTGGTCCTGATCGATAGCAAGAATAACGAGGATGGTATAGGTAAAGTCATTTACGCGTACCCCCTCGGTACACTATAAGCATGCACTCGCTTCCAATTCCGAGACGTGTTGTCAGGGAAGGTCTGACGCACGTGCATGCGCACCACGTGGTTTAACGGACTTCGCTGTTTTTAACGAAAACCTCTCTCATAGGGCTTATATACGCATACTATCCTACCCAGGGGTTCATGCTTGGAGCGAATCCGGAGCGCCATTCCGTACCCAGCTCAGCTGGGATGGCCGATACCCGTTCGGTCGATCCGCGTTACACGTTCCGGGCATGCCCCCCAATGTCTAAGTAGGATAATACGCATGTATAAAGCCCTATGAGAGAGGTTTCGTTAAAATGACTAAGTCCGTAAGAATGTGTAGTGTGCATGCGTGCGCGTCGGAGCCTCCTTGGCAGCACGTGTCAGTATTGGGAGAGAATGTATGCTTATAGTGCAACGAGTTGGTACTTGTGATTTCTACAGATCACACTATTCTCATCGTTCTTGGTACGAATCAGGACCGGAATGAAACGAGGATTTCAGAACTATTTCCCTTTTTAAAATCGGACCAGAAATGGCCCAGTTATCATTAAATGGCTCACTTAAATTATCTTTAAAATATTGCTTTGACTTCGTAATGGTGTGATCGTGTGTATGTATTAAATGAATGGGGAATGCGCTGTTCACGTGATCGCCACGTCACCATTTCTAGCTGCACGCTGATTGGCTACTGCTCGCCCTCTGATTGGCTGGAGTATCCTGCCTCTGATATCACGAGTAATATAAATGGCGCCAGAAATAGAGAATCGAGAGCACCTCAGTGTGGAAACCGACACAGTCAGCAAGGCTACGGGACCAGTGCAGTGCAAGACGTGGGAGAACTGCTAACTGACTGTGGTACCTACATCACAGCAGTGCCATTTGGAATTGAGATCTCTTGCACTGGTGAGCAGTCTTGGACATCCGCAATCACGAATTTTGGAGTTTCTTATGGATGGGCCTTGCGGGCCCGGTGTAATTCTACAGGATTTAGAGCCGAGGTGCTTCTTGGTGGATCCTGGATAAACGCGATCTAAAAATTCTAGCAGATGACATTTCATTATGACGTCATAGTGACTATGAACTTGTTTGTATTTGCACAACTAGCGAGGAGCACCGCGATTCGTTCGTACAAATTTTATAACGCCATTGGACTGGTGCAAATATTTAATGGTAAAAGATGCAACAATACTGGCGGATATCACTGACAATGTGCATATGCATTGTTGTGAATATCATGAGACTAGATTTACCCGAATGCCCTACAAGTATGATGAAAAATTAGCTTCAAATGTACTATACCGTACATCGGCATACGCATTTATGACATTTCGACCCTATACAAATTCATCCTATTTATCTAAGCAATAGATGGTGTCTGCGCTCGCTTATAGGCAATGCCTATTTTCATATTATCTGCTATCATCACTATCATCATCATCAACTGAAAAAGGTCTGTAGAAAATACAAAAAGTGGAAACAATTTTCAAGCAGCAGTGGGCCAATAACTTATCAGATGTACAGAAAGGCTCTCAGCAAGGCAACAACAGCATGCCGAAATGCAAAAAGAAAATTTGAAAGGAAACTATCAGACAAAATTAAACATGACAGAAAGAATTCTTATGCTTATGTAAGGGAAAAACAAAAAACAAAACACAGGGTAGGGCCACTAAAAGATAATGAAGAAAACATCCTTCTGGATACATTTGAGAATGCTGAGCATTCTCATCAGTATTTACCACTGAAGACGTAAACAGCATCCCAACTCCAAAGCAAACAAATATAGATACCGGACTGTGTAACATAGAAATATCAGCCATTATTGTCGAGGAAGCCCATGCTAACTTAAAGCCGTGTAAGGGAGCAGGACCAGAAAATATACACCCTAGGGTACCGAGAGAAGCTTGAAAAAAGAAATTGCTGACCCTATATCCAAGATTATGATCAAATCCATTAGATCTGGAAAAGGGCCTATGTATTGGCGACTAGCCAACAACGCACCAATCTTTGAAAAAGGGGGAAAGGACCAGTCAATTAACTACAGGCCGATAAGTCTCACCTCATGTATAGGGAAAATCTTAGAAACATTACTGAGAAATCAAATCGTTGCCCACCTAGAGAACAACTACTTAATAAACCAATCACAACATAGGTTTAGGGAAGTCCTATCTACACTAACAAACCTACAATAAAAAATAAATCCCCACCAACAAATAACCCTAACATTCTGGACCTCATCATAACAAATGAAGCAAATATGATTAGTGAAATGGAACTCCAAAGTCCATTAGGTAAAAGTGGCCATAGCTTTATTGTATTTGAATATAAATATTCAATTGTACACAAGCCAAAGCAACCCAGGAAATGTTATAATAGAGGAAATTATGATGAAATTAATCAGTATTGACAGGTATGCCATGGTGCCAGATGGCATGGATGTGAATACAAACTGGGAAAGGTTTCGGAAGATAGTGCTGGATATTGAAAACAAGTATATGCCAGTGAAACCTTCAAAATCAGGGCCAAAGAAAAATAAACCATTCCCATTGGATAAAGAAGTACTAGAAAAGATAAAGACGAAAAATGCTGTATCGCGGAAGTTTGCTCGAACTAAGGACTCAAACATAAGGAATGAATACAATAGAATTAGGAACAAAGTTAGCAAGCTGACCAAGAGAGCAAGGAAGGAATTTGAAAAAATAATCTTCTTTGATCTGGTAACTCCAAGAGCAAAACCAGAGCAGGAATAAGAGATCTATATACAGACCCTACAGATCCAAAATCTATGAAAACTAGTGATGACTGGGAGAAAGCTGACATTTGTTCAAAATATTTCAGTTTTCAGTAGCGTCTTCACAATTGAGCCAGATGGGGAGGTACCAATACTAGACAGCAAACGCAATGCAGAGACTAATGTATTAGCAAAATTTCAATAAGTCAAGGTGAGGTATGCAAGCTGCTCAAAAACCTTAAACCAAACAAATCTCCAGGAATGGAAAACTTCGTCCAAAATTTATAAGAGAAGTAGCAGCCTCCATAACAAAGCCATTAACAAAGATCTTCAACTTGACTTGTGGAGGCAATAGTTGGTCTTATTGCTGTTGTTTTCTTTTTCTGCGTATATCGATATCCGAATCTCCTTCTCTACGCTAGTGTCTCTTCATGCTACCAGAAAAATGTGGATGTGGAAAGCAGAAACCTATCTACCGATAATTGGAATCGCTACAGAGTATGTTCTTGTGATACACAGGCTACTCCAAAATCAGTCCACTGTATTGGAAGAATTGCAGTATGACTTTGTAATGGGTTGGTGTCCGTATGTCTGTTCAGGCAAATTGAAATGTTCTTTCTTGGAAGTAGATATCTACTTTGCTCTTGAATAATTTGACTGTTGTTGCTCCGGCTATTATTGCTCGCAGCGAATTCCAATGTGGAACCACTCTGTTTGCGAAAATGTCCTTGCGAATATCGTTGTTGCTACGATTTAAGTTGAGATTGAACTTATAATCCCTGGTCTGTGTGCTGCTGGATGGTTAAAAAAAGGAGTCTTTATCAACATTATATAGGTCCTTTATGAGCTTGAATGTTTCGATTAAGTATCCTCAAAACTATTATATCTTCGAGGTATTCTAGTAGGTGAGTTTTACATGATCTATTATTTCTGAATCCATGCTGGCACTCGGTAAATAGATTGGTTGTTTCCAGAAAACTTACAATGCTGTCTTTTATAAAAGACTCTAGGAATTTACATAAGGTACATGTAAGCCTGATTGGCCTGTAGTTGCTTGAGTCGTTTTTGGAGCCTTTTTGTGTATGCAGCATACATTTGCCATTTTCATATGTCAGGTAATACACCTTCTTCTTGAGACTTGGTAAAAATTATCCATAGTGGTGCATTAATTTCTTTAGCAGCTTCCTTCAATATTCTCAGTGGTATTTCATCCAGGCCAGTGCTTTTATCAGGGTTGAGTCCTTTCAATTTATTTTCTATAGCGATAGCTGATATTATTATTATGTCCTTTAGTACAATTCCATTGCTTCTGGGGTTAACGATTTGCTTTCTTGCTTTCAAATGTTTGGTTTGCTTTTCTGATGTACGCTGTTACTTGGTTTCTAGCAATTTTGTAAAGCACATAATCTATGGTTTTGTTTGTTTCATTTTATCTTTTGCATACCAACTTTTGCTGTTTTGTGCTTCTGTTGTGGTACGGTCGAGCCAGAGGTGCTTTTTCTTAACGTGTTGTTTTGATGAAGGAATATACTTCTCTTTCATTGTGATCAATGGTTTGCATATGAAGTTCTAAGCCCATGCAGACGATTCCAGTCAATCTTTTCTAGGTCTTTTCTTATTTCAGTATACCGCCCTTTGTTCAAAAGTAGCTTTGCTTTAGCTATTTGTTTGCTTGCGCTTACAATGTCAGGATGTAGTGATATGTGTAGAACATCATGATCACTTTTACCTAGTGGAGGTAGGTGGGTTAATTAGTGGACGGTGCTTTCGTTGTTTGTTAAAACTAGATCCAAAAAATTTGAAGTCTGATTTATTCTATGCCGTGTCACATTAGTAACTAGTTGCTGTAGAAAATATTGCTGCTTTTATTGTTTACTATTTTACAATTTGTATTGTTGTTTATTTGAAAATATTTTGGTATTTGTATTGTGCTGATGTCTGTGCACCCACCAGTTAGTGTTATACTTCGTTTTTTATTAATACCTTACTTGTTTGTGTTTTTGCTTTGTTTTTTCATGTCTTTCCTTGTCCACAGTTGTGGTGTTTAATTATTATGTTTTCATTGCAACGCAGACTGTATCGGTGTGCCTCATTAATAGGTATGTCTAGAATTTCATCGATTATTACTGAGTATCGGTTTGAGAACTGTGTTGGCATTGTGTGATGCTTGAACTGGTTTGTAGCTGGGTTAATCTTCTCCATGGTGTAGCTTGAGCATGATGAAAATCCAATGATTCTAAGGTGATGTTCATCACAGAGTGAAGATGATAATTGATGTTATCCAACAGTAGATGGATGCTTTCATGATTAGGGTGGACATCATCCCAAAAGAGGTTGTAGTGTGGTTCACCATTGATGTCATTTAATAGCTCTGTATTGGTAATGAAATTGGCCTGCTTGGCAATGTCCCAATTTGTAAGGTACCACAACATTCCGTTGAACACATCTACCAAGTTGTTATCACTTCTGTTGTTTGGTCGCTGTAGCATCGACGAAACAAAGATTTTGGTGCAATTGTCTGTATGAGTTCTTTCAATTCGTTATAGTCTCTGATCATACCTTCTAATTTATGCCTGCCAATATCATTAGTCCCAATACTGACAACTATAGCATAAAACCATTCCTCCTTAAGTTGAAGCCCCAGCTTGTCATGGATTTATGCCATCCTTGGCCCACTGAAGTTTCGTACTATTATACACATGTCCCCTGTAGACATATAGCGACCGCTAAGCTTTTTGAAGGTGGAGCTGCCAATAAGCAGTGTTTTCTTTCATGTGTTTGTGCGATGTGTTGTCTGCTGGCTGTTGTGGTGAGTACTGTTCCTTGGAAGTGCCTTTGGTAGACTGCTACCAGATTGTTTGCGTGTTGAAGTCATGTATGTATATGTTTCAATTTTTCTAGCTTTGTCGTTGTTTGTCTTTAGTTTCTGCATCATTGAGGCTCTCTGTTTATGTTTGTAGTCTGGGATTTTATGTTCTATGGCCGTTTGCTGTTGTTTGCTGGTGCACTTGTGCTCAGTATTTGGGATGATCCCTTAAGGCATCGGTCCTTCAGAAGTCTTTCTCTGTTTGTTACGGCATTCACTCTCAGTCAATTTTGCAACTTGTAGGTCATGTACCTGTGTTTGGAGAGTATTGTAATTTTTTCTCATTTCTTGTATCTCCCCCCTCTTCATCCTCCTCATCATTATTATTAGCATTTTACGAGGCATAAACCATTGGCTTGTTATTGTCTCAGTGTTTTTATATGGTATGGCTTGCTCACTCCAATTCAAAAGATTTTTCTTTGAAGTATATATCTGGTTTGTTCTTGAATGATTTGACTCTTGTTTCTTAATTAAATCTCCTTGAAACCATCAATATTTCAGTAGTATTATGGTTAAGACTTTAGTTCTGTTTTGTAGAAATCCTCGGATGCAGATGAGTGTTCTCCGTGCCAGCTGTGGTGTTCAACCTACACTCATGATTACACCCTGCTGCGCCTAGCATTTGGTTGCATTTTGACTTGTGGAGGCCGTAGTTTATCTTATTGCTCTTGTTGTAATTTTCTGACATCGCTATCTGAGTCTCCTCTATGCTAGGGTTGCTTAATGCTACCACAAAAAGTGCGGACGTGGAAAGCAGAGACCTATCCACCAGTAATTGGAATCACTACCGAGCATGTTCTTGACTATACACAGGCTACTTCAAAAGATCAGTCCACTGTACAGGCAGAAATCTAATACAACTTTGTGATGGGCTGGTATACGTATGCCCAGATAGCATTACTACATTGGGCCATGTTGGTGATTGGTTGGCATGGTCACCGTTGGCTATAGGGTATTGGACCACCATCGCCGGTGGCAATAAAGTGTTGGACAAACATTAGCATAACAGTGGCAAAATTAAAGTTGGGTTACAGTGGTTGGTCCAACGTTGGCCCAACCACTTATAGCCAACATATATTATAAATGTTGCCAATGTATTTACTAATGATATACATGTGTTGGGCCAACATTGGCATAACAGCAGCAAAATAACTGTTGGTTAGAGTTGTTGGCCCAACCACTTATAGTCTAATGTATATTATAAATGTTGTATACATGCATTGGGCCCACGTTGGAACAACCATGGCAAAATTACAGTTGTGTTATGTTCGGTTATGGTTGTTAGGGCAACATTGGACCAACCAGTTATATCCAATGTATAATGTAAATGGTATATACATGCATTGGGCTCACATTGGCATAACAGTGGTAAAATTACAGTTGGATTAGAGTTGGTGGGCCAATGTTGGCCCAACCATTTATAGCCAATGTATATTATAAATGATATACACGTGCATTGGGCAAACATTAGGATAACTGTGGCAAAATGACAGTTGGCTTAGTTGTTGAGCCAACGTTGGCCCAACACCTTAAAGACAATATTTATAATAATATGCATACACATTAGGGCAATGCTTAAACTACTGGCATATTGTTTGTAACTAAGATCAGTAAGTCAATTTAGACCTCTTTGCTAATGACTTTGGACAATAGTATTTTTATAAATCTTAATTTCAAGGGAGGTAACTCAGCAACGTGATAGCCCATTATTTAATAAAGTAAGTTAAGTGTATGTATGTGAACACGAAAACTGGACAAGGAGGTCATGATTGGCGTGGCTTTGCTTCTGGTGTAGATTCTGTCGCTCAGCTTTGCTCCCCTTTGTCCAGCGCTGGATCAACATTTTATCATGAGTATGAAGGATATTTAGTGACTTGACGACATGACTAGTAGGGCCCTTTTAAACTCCCAAATAGTGCCATCTGCATTCAACTTATTATTATTATTATTATTATTATTATTATTATTATTATTATATATATTTATATATATATATATATATATATATATATATATATATATATATATATATATATATATATATATATATATATATATATATATATATATATATATATATATATATATATATATATATATATATATTTATATATTTCTAACAGCAACAGCGTGTAATTTTTTTTTCTATCTTTAGGTTTTTAGTTGTGCAAACACTAGGTTTTAAGTTGAATTTTTCCCGTTTTTTGTTGATTTAATCACATGGCATTATTTTTAAGTTTCTTATACTTAGTTGATAGTATTATCTTCAGTTTTGCCTTTAATATGTTTTATTTCACAAATTCTTGCCTAATTTCTGTTTTAAGATTTAAGTTTACAGACTGCAACCCCCCCCCCCCCCCCCCACCCCCCACCCCCCGCCCAACGTCAATTAAAGTAATTGCCCATCCACCCCTCAATTACACGGCATACAACATTGGCACCCGGCAACAACAGCTCAATCAATAGGCAACAACAGGCATCACAGACACCCCTAGCAACATCTTAATTTTTTATTTTTTAAGTTTTGACTTATTTAGAGCAACCCTTCGGGGAAGCAACGCAACCCTATGGGGAAGCACCTCTAAGAGCGAGTAGTGGCTCAAATACATCTAGGTATAAGTGGTCAATAAACCAACTGAAAAAAATAAAAATAAATGTATTACTATGAAATACCTTGCAAACCAACTCTTTGGTTCGACATGGTATCTGGCAAACATTTCTTTAAATGTGTCCTTCACTTTGCCAATGTGCTAAATATATTGCACATATAAAAATAAATTTTAATACAATTTTTTTTTTTACATATTTCTTAAAATTAACGTGGGGCCAACCTAAACAGTCAGTGTTGGCCCAATGCTATGTGATGTATGTTGGTCCAACGTTTGGTGGATATGTTGGGCCAACATTGGGTGGATGCACTGGCCCAACATGTTGGGCCAATGTTAGACCAATGACATTGGGCCAACCTAGATGGCCAACATTGGGCCAATTGTACAACTTATGTTGGGCCAACGTAGTATTGTTATCTGGGTGCCCTGTTCAGTCGAACTGAATCTGACTGGTAGCTGGGTGGCCTTATATCTTTGTGCCATCTGCAAATATTTTACGAATTCTGGAGCTCCTGAACACACATTAAAATTTAATATTCCGTTTACATGATTTCTACAGATACACGACTATAATAAACTGTTTTTGCAATAACCAAATTAGAAGTTTGGTCTTGGGGACCCCGCCATTTATTCCAGATTAATCTTCTCCATACAAGTAGTAGAGTTACAGTAAATAGGGCAAGTCTACATCAGTTCGCTAGAGCTACCACAGATTGTCTCGGCAAAAAAGAAGCACTCCAGATCTGGATTCTGTGAATGACAAAATTAAGACATTTTGCCAGGAATTTCTGAGTAAAAACCTATAGGCTAGTAGTCAGAACAAAACAGGCAAAGATGATACCCTTATATTGCCAATTACAATTTGCAAGACATCATCGGCTCTTTGGATTGAAATTCCAGGCACACTGGTTGTGCAAACTGAACTAACTTGACAAATGCATGGTGAAAATAATGGCCTTTGGATGTTTCGCCATAACTAATCAAGATGAAACCGATGACCTATTGGAAGTAGCAAGTAACAGATGCACCAGAGGCCATGACCTACGGTTTTGTCAAGCACCATAGTGGGATTAATGTGTGGAAACATTCGTTTATGAATACTGTAAATGATATATGGAATACCCTCCCTGAGGATATTGTGCATGCCAGAACGGTATTTGCTTTTGAAGTTGTTGTTGTTGTTGTTGTTGTTGTTGTTGTTTGGACCACCCTCCTCTTGATAGGAGCGCCAATGTACAGTGGTCCGTATAAGTCTATTGACACAAAAGGCTAATTTATTAGTTAGTTAAGGCACACGTAAGGTTAATAGTGTTCCATTCGTCTATGTTACCTACATGCAAATCCGAGCATAACGGTCCAATATACAAGTCCTATATAGTTGGTATGTGAAGTATTTCGCACAGCGCTGTTATGGTAGTAGGTTGATAAGGAAGCATCTACCACAGTGTAGATTATAGCAGAGTCTTCTAGTGAGGTGTTCAATGTTGAGAAGCAGGTCAAGGAAATTTGGCAGGGCGTCTGTGGTAGTCAGAGCAGTACAGTCGATGATGAGTTGTAGTAGGAGGTTGTCGTCTCCACAGAGGTGTATCCATACTGCAGGACCCAATGTATCTATAAGCAGTGCCTTCAGTTCTGACAGATAATGTCATCTATGTGAATGTAAGGCGCCACAGTGCATCAGAAAATGTGAGTAGTCCTCTTCTGCTGATTGACAAAGGTGACACATGGAGGTGACACCATTCCGACTGAACTTTCTAAGTGTAGCTTGAACCAGGTATGTTCCGGTGATAAGACGTGCTTTGATCACACTTCTTTTAATATCCTTTGTATCATCCTCGACCGATTGTACTGATGGGTGGAACTTTCCAATTGACAGAATGCTAACATTAAGATTTGCTAATGTGCTTTTCAGACTACATTCGTCTTGCAGTATCCCATTCCAGTAGTTGTCAACGGCACAGTATACAGATGATTTCCAGGCAGTCTTGGTCGGTGTGTTCTGAATAAATTCTACTATTAGTGGTAGGTCATACTCAATGAGTAGCTTGCTTATGTATGTGAACTAACTTCCCACGTTTTCTATTTTCAGTGCCAGTTGCCATACAAGGATGTTCACAATGGCCTCATTATGGCTTCTAAGTATGTTTCCTAATGTTGTTAATTGTCTTAGATGCAGTTCAGCTGTAATCGGTCATGCACCAAGTAGTAAATATACGCCACACTTGGCAGTACACGTTGGAAGTGCTTGGATTTTTCTCAGGATATCAACAAAGAAATTCTCTAGCAGGTCGAGTTGTTTTTTCTGCAGAACAAACACCTCCAGACCGTACACTAAGCGTGGGATAACGTATAGTGACAATATGCGGTAGCATGTCTTGGGCAATATTCCATTTGTGCCATGAAGGCCTGTACCGGTGAGGCTATACAGTGTTCTTCTTGCGCATGATATGCGGCCCTGAACGTTAACAGTCTGTTCTTGTGAGAAGGTACAGATTAATCCTAGCTGTGTAGCTGTTGGTGATACTGGTACATCTATGTGACCGAGGTGTCATTGCATTGTTGAGAGATGTGTTGCACGTCTATTTGGTTTAAGTTTGAGGATAATTGTCGATTTCTCTGGGTGAATGCTATATCATTCTCGAACTGAGTATTGATAGGCTATGTCGAGCATACATTGTAATTCTTCACTTGAGGTGCTAATAAGGGTTACATCGTCTGCGACTGTTGGGCATCCCATGTATTGGGTACCTATGAACATCCCAAGCTGTGCTGACTCGAGTTGGTTCAGTAAGCCGTTAATATATACTTTGTATAATCCAGTAGAGAGGATTCCTCCTTGACGAACTCCTTGCTGAATTGGGAATGGCTGACTTAGGCACCTTTTCCATTTTACTGTCGCTGTTAATCCAGAATACAGGCTATCAATCGTCTGTAGCAGATGAAGATTGATAACCTATTCATACAGCTTGCACTTTAGTGATGAATGAACTACGACGTCAAATGCTTTTTGGGTGTCGAGTAATGCAATATATTGAGAACTGCCTTGATCCTTGCATTTGCGCATGGTTTCTGAGAGTACCAGCCCAGCCATAATGGGGGATAATCCTTTAGTGAAGCCAAATTGTAAGCTTGATTGGGATGTTGGTAGCTGAGATGTGATCTTTCCTAAGATGACATGTTCAAAGATCTTCCCGATTATTGAAGTTACTGTTATACCTCGGTAATTGTTTGGATCGGATTGGTCCTTTCCACGTTTATGGACAGGTGTTATTATTCCACTTTTGAATATGGCAGGGATCTGTTTCGTAGCTATTATAGTGTAGAACAGTCGCGTTAGGTGAGGAACAATTATGTTACCGGCATTGCGAAAATGTTCTGCAGAGAGAGAGTAAACTCATCTGGAGATTTTCCTGCGTGAAGTTGCGCAATTGCGGCGGAGATCTCACTAGTTTTGACGATAGGGCATTCCTGATAATTCTGGCTGTAGCTTTGCTGAAGAAGCTTCAGATCTTGACTTGTTTGCTCTTGATAGTCTTGGTCGAATTTTTCATTCTGAGAGGGTACTGCAAGGTCCTCGTAAAAAGCTGCAAAGCCGCGGCACTGTTCCTGTACATTTGTTGTACATACCCCATCAATGGTGAGGGAGTCTACTTCATTGCGCTTCGCTCGGACTCTGTTGACGAGTTTATAAAAATTTGGCAAATCCTGTTCAGCCATTATCTTTTCATAGAATGATTTTCATTCAACCGCGACTTCAGTCCTCTGTTGAGAATGTAGTTGTTTGCTTAGAAGTCTGCGTTCCATATGGAGTGGGTGGTCCGATCCTGGCCTTCCTTCGCCTAACCAGTATCTATGGAGTTCCTTCCCATGCATGAGTATTTTCATCACTTCAGGCGATGCTTTCCACTTAGGGCCGTTTATTTTGACCTGCTTTGTTGGAACTATTCTTCTTGTAGTATGTGTTATAGCATTCTGGATGCCACTGATGATATCATTCGGGGTAGAGTATTGAGATTTGTTGTTTACTTTGTCCAGTTCCTCTGCCAGTGCGATCTGATATTCACGCTTGTCCACTTTTGATCATTCCAATTTGTGAATAGATGCCGATTTTCTCTTAATACTGGGAAGCCTAGTAATGCTTACTGGAATATCGCTCGATACTGGAACATGTGTAGAAGTATTATTGGGATGCATACTGCTAATAAGTACGTTTGATAGGTTTTCAGCTCGTGTGCTAAAGAAATAATCGATCTGCGAGCAGTTCTTCCCGTGAATTTAGGTTGGTTTGTCTGCAATATTACTGACCGTGGCAAGTCTGTGTTCGCTAAGGAATTGCTGTAGAGGGCATCAGACTTATTCCTTCTAGACAATATGGTACCATTATGGTCACCGCACCAGATAATGTGGTGAGAGCTATCAGCTATGGTAATCCCCTATCAGTGTGTGGATGATATCCAACGATTCTCGCCAAGTCTATGTAACCTGATGTGGGCATGTATGAGTGGATCAAAAGATATGGTTTAGGTTCTGAGACAATTTGGACAGCAATGATGCACTCATTTCCTTCTTTCAGAGGTTTAATGTGGTCATCTATTTCTCTGCGCCACATGATCGTAACACCACGATAAGCCCTACACCTTTCAAATCTACAGGTAGGTGTGTCAGAGTCAACTGATACAATGGAGTACTGGAAGTCACGGAAATATTTCTGAATATCATCCTTCTCAAAGTCTCACAGCCAGTGCTCCTGTACACAGAGGATATCAGCGGGCTGTGCAATTTCCTGTGCATATGGTGCATTTCCCTTAATGCCTTCTACATTGAAGGTTACCACTCTTAGGAGTCTCTTGATTGTAGTATACTCGCCTTGTCCAGAGATAATGGTTGAAGAATTATTTGTGGTTGAGTTTCTGGTGGTCTGGTGCAGCGACCTTCCGCCGCTAAAAAAGACTGTGCTATAGTGTGGGCCCCCTCATTTGTTACGTTTGTTGTTGTAACCGTAGGTCGCCACGATGAGGAAGACTCTTTGAGTAGCGGTTGAGAAGACGTCTATTGAGGTACGGCTGGATTTTTAGACATGGCTGGATTTTTAGACACGATTGACGATGGTCGAGGAATTATTTTTGCATGTTGACGCAAAGATGCAATAGTGTGGTTCTCCTCATTTGTTACGTTTGTTGTTGTAACCGTAGGTCGCCATGACGAGGAAGACTCTTTGAGTAGCAGCTGAGAACATGTCTGTTGAGGTACGGCTGGATTTTTTGACACGGCTGGATTTTTTGACACGTTTAACGGTGGTGGCAAAATTATTTTTGTGTGTTGAGGCAAAAGTCTATCCAGAGATGGGGGCTGGAAGCGCGGTGGTTGAATCACAGGTTCTGCCCTCCGTTGCCACCCAATTTGCTGTGGTTGACTTGCCTGGTGGCGGGTTTGTATTGGTGGTCGGTGTGTTGCCAACTGATGGTCAGGTATAGCTTGCTGAACTTGATACTTGCTAGGTATCCCACTTATAGGCTGCGATGGATGATCTAAGGGTCTTTGTGACAGCTGCTGGTACTCCGGAGGCAGTGGTGGTCTCGACACCAGGGAAGGTGGAATAATATGCTGGTTCCGCAAGTGGTTAGTGTAAAGTTGATTAAATCCAGACGGCGGGCGGAGATGTAAGGAGCTATGAGGTGGCAATTGTTGATATACCTGTGGCATTGGTGGCCTTTCTGACTGAGGTGGAGGAACAAAGCCTGAGTTCTGAGATTGGTTGGTGGGCAGTTGATTAAATCCAGGAGGTCGAGGGTCTGGGTAACTATGCATGACCCCTGGGTAATGGAGGTGGTGAGTAAATGGAGCAGGATATGGTATTGGCTGATACGGCGTTGGCTGAGAGTATACCAGATGAAGAGGATGAGTAGGCAGCACTGTCCGTTGTGCTGATGGTGGTGGCTGATATGGGTATTAGGGGAAATGTGGTCCGTAGGATGATGGATAATGCTGATATTGAAGAGGTTGTTGACCATTGGCTAGGTTGGGTTGATTATTTAGTTCATTTAACTTTCTCTCCAGTTGACTTAACTTAGACAGTATGGTTGACTCATGGGAAGCCATGTTTAGCTCTTGACGTTTCATCATAATGTCGAGGCGATGCTCGAGGAGTTTTCTCTGGCTATGGACCATACCCATTGATAGCTGCAGTAATGAAATTGTTCTTTCCTGATCATTGATTTTCTGCTCTAATGTATTTGTGCTCTTAGTGGTGCGGCTGGTAATGTTATTTTGATGTGGTTTTGTTGGCGGAGGATCTAGGCTTCTTGGAATCGTTTCTGGCGAGGTACTATCAACAGATATTACTTCAGGTGATGCTTTATTGCCAGGTTACATTTCTGATAACACACTACTGATGGATCCTGGAAGAACGTTGTTGTCAGCTTGCATTTCAGATGAGCACGTTCCTGCCGTTTTACTTTCTCCTACTGGGTGATTTAGACTTTTGCTACGTTTGCAGAGATCAGACGTGCAGAGGATGCAGTGTTTACGGATCTTGCTTTCGGCGATGATGTGTTCTTAGATCCTGGTTCAAGTGTAGGTATTTTAATGGCATTGGCAGGTACTGTTATTTCGCGAGATGCTATGCTGCTTGATCCTGAGGATGATGACACTGGTATAACTGTATTATATAGCAGGTTGTCAGTACAAAGGCTACAGTTACATGGAATATCTTCTGTTATCTGGTTGACTTTTTGTTGATCAAGATCAGTGCATGAATAATGCAACCACAAAGAGCAGCTTCGCATTATATTGTGTTGAGCTCTGATGGCTTGGTACAGACTGGACATGTGTACCAGATGGGATCGATAGATTGGTTGTGGAGAGATTCAGCAACTGTGCTGCTAGGCCCTGTGCTAGATTGCAAAGCGGGTCCTGATATTTGCAGATTCTGTGCCACGTTTGCTGGACTTGTTGGTGGAGGGAGGTCTACATCATTTTGTGGAATTCTCTGTTATCTGTCAGGTGACCTGGGCAGTGATATGACTTGGTGCTATTCTCAATATTTCCCAATTCTTCTTGTGACATTCTGGCGCATCTATAATGTATCCAGTGGAATCCAGGATCGCAGTATGCTGATCGGGTGACACAATTCTTTTTACACTTACTACAGCGGATATCTGCTGAATCATCTGTACACCCTCCTTGAGGGATTTGTTGTTTTGGGCTGTGATCAGTTCGGTCCAGAGTCGACTGAAATAGTAATTTAAGCTTTAGATTCCATTTATCCAAGTTTACTTTAGCACCATTGAAGGTTGCTGTACTGATTAGGTGAAGCATTTTTTCTAGATCTATGTTGAAGAAATGATGGACGGCGGTAGTTGCTCCATTTATCAGTAATTTGCAATTAGTGTGATAGAGGTTTATGGAATATTTGGGTACGCCCGCATGGCTGTCACCAAGGAAGACCTGATAAGTGACCTGAGTTTCTGTACCTCTCTTATCATTAGATGCTTGTGTAGTGATCTTTGCCATATCTCCCGGGTAGGTGGAGTAGAAATGACATGTCACCTTTCTGATGAGGGTATACATGACCGCATCCGCTTCGACAACTATACCTCCCCCGGTGGGTGTGACTTTTAAATTTAGTGAGCGATTAGTGGCCGAGATCTGCCTGTGCATCGCTTTCGTAATATTGAGTGTGAAATCAGTATTGATATTTGGTTTGTGCATATTACTTGAGGATAGTGGTGGATTCGTGTTTGCATCAGGTTGGGTATGATCTGCATTGACTTTCCTATGGCTTCCACGTGTTTGGCTTTGCTGTTGAGCCTGCATTGTTGCATTTTGCTGAGTATGGTTCGTCATCTTGTGCGAATATCAGGTTCACGAGGTGAATACTGTGAACAGTTGACTATGTAATAAATTATTGTTGATGTTCGGCAAATCAATTCAGATTTTTGTGACTGCTCTGTCAGCTTTAATTTAAAGATTCAGTTCAGCATTAATTTAAAAGTTCAGTTCATCATTAGTTTAAAAGATTTTTGTGACTGCTCTGTCAGCTTTAGTTTAAAAATCAGTTCAGCTTTAATTTAAAAGTTCAGTTCGTCATTAGTTTAAAAGTTCAGTTCAGCATTAATTAAAAATTTTAAAATTGTTGTTAAAAATAAAAACAAGATGGCGCCGCCCGGACGGCGTTACTGCGTAGGCAGTGCAAACGAAAACTAGTCTCTTAGTTTGGACTGCAAGTGGATGGCTGGTCTACGTTTCATTAAACACAATTCAAATATGATTAAAGAGTTAGAACACACGAGAGACACACGAGAGACACTACATTAAAACTTTAAACTTTAAACTTCAAATTAAAATCATTAAAACAACGAAGCGAAACAAGACACGTCCATGCATTCGATCTTCATCCGAGAGTTTTGAAGTAGCACTAGATATGTTCTGGGAAAACCAGAAATTTAAATACGATCCCTCTGCGCCCTACCACATACCAGGCAGTCAGATACACAGAATGGTCGTGAAGAAAGATGGGGCGTGCATAGAGGCTGTAATCAGCCTGAGTCTACAGAAACATCCTAAGACATCCTAAGATCAAGATCAAGCTAATGCGCCTTACGTTCCTAATATCAAAGGAATATACAGAACAAGAAGAAAACAGCGGAACAAAGCAAAATATGGATAATTTACCGCCAATCTCCAAAAATGTAAATGTTTATAATAAATGGTAAATGTAATGCAGATCGCACTAATATATGAACTATCATACAGAATTCTGACTCCTTTGTAATTGTAGTAACTTAGCTACGTATAAAAGGTTATTCACCCAACAGAGGTCTCGAATCGGCCCGTGGAACCAGCGGCAGATATGCTCAGTTCAAGTTCCAAGGTACGACTGCCGGGCATCTGTAGAAACGGCGGGAATCAGCTAGCCCGGCAGCCGCGAAACATGAACTACGGAATTGCGGGATACCACCAGCACCACTCTCTCCCCCGTTTATAAAAACATGGTTATTTAATTAAAAATTTTATCTAAAAATCTAATCTTTAAAAATGTACACACCATAAAAAACACACAGGCATTGACGCTCAACTGCTAAAGGTAGAATTGGAATTTACAAATTAAAAAAAATTTCCCATACTAGGTGTCGATCCATCCAGAAAGAATGAGCTGTTACTAATAAAACAGATGGATGGATCAACAGCTGCCGGACGAGGGCCATCGTTACAGATTTTAAAATAGCATAGCATCCTAACTAAAATTAAGGACAGTGGTTTTCCACCACAGCAGAAAACTGACAGAATTGACGGAATTGCCGAATTGATAAAGACGTAATAAAAATAATCTCACATGAATTTAGTGTAAGTGTTATCTGAAATTAACATATGTGAGATTCGAGGAAAACCTATGAATATTGCATATTTTTTAATTCAGTGAACATTTTTAACCTTAACATTTATGATATACCTCTTATATAATTGAAAGGGATCTGAATCCACAAATTTAGGAAATCCGGAAAACCATTATCCCTATCACAATAAAGATATCTGAATGAAGCTAAAACGGAACGGATAATACAGCAGAAGAAAGAAACATATGAATTTGCGCTATGACTAACGCGCCAATTACTTCGCGCATTATGAAATGGTAAGCGCAAGAAATGCATCTGTACGATTTATGCAGTCTTTGCTAAATGCATATTATAAATATGCTGTCATATGCAAGACTTCTGCATTATAGAGTAATGCACATTATAAATATGCATGAGTTATGCACTATAGAGTAATAATGCATCATTGCGTCATTTTAACATGTAATTGTTGTATATACACATAAACAGAGAGCATTATTATGACCACACGTCATGACGGACAATAAATACAGTTAACAATACAATGCGTATGATTAATGCGTAACAATTTACACATCATTTGACAACGCATATTTGTAATGTGTGATCAAGAAATGCGTAAATATAACCACGCATTACTACGCGCAATTATTCATGCGTCATTTGAAAGAACGCGTAATTATAATAACGCGTTCTGTGAGTCATACAGCGATGGACCCCTGTTGGGTTTTTGGTATCTCAAGGAGTATTATTGCCGAAAAAAGCCACTATGTGCTTATGTGTCCAACTAATTTAGTTTCCCAAAAACTTACAAAGAATAGAACATCACGATTTTGCTGTTGCTGAAACTAAAGCTAAGATGGAAACGGAACATAAGCCAATGATTATAAATGTTTTCCGGACAAGTTGAATGTCTTCAGTGTCATGCAGAATGTTAAAATTTGAAGTCATAGTTTCATATCATCTGGATTACAGTAATTCTTTTATTGTTGAATTACTGTTACCATTGTACATTATCACATTACTATTGTAGTACTGTACTACAACCGATAAGCTAACTGCAGTCCGCAACACTACCATGACCAAATGAATCCGAAATAAGACGAAACCAGAGGAACATTTATTCAGGCGGACAAGTCGGGTCCATGAAGACTTACATAGTCTAATTCACGAATGCTTAAAGATCATTCTAATACATTTCATAATCTAGGAAGCTGTTGGGAAGACGGCACTGCCTTCCTGTTCGACTCTAAATGGTGTGAGTTTGGAGTTGGTCATCTCTAGGAGATGTGTGATGTATTTCCCCTCGGACCTGACACCTCATGCGCCTAGGGGAAAAAGTGTGATGCGGTTCCCCTCAGACCTGACACCTCATGCGCCTAGGGGAAGTGTTATGTGTTTCTCCTCGGACCTGACACCACATGCGCCTAGGAGAGTGATGCTGTGTTTGTGGGACGGGTAAAACAGAGTCGATATCCAGGTCATCTGTCAAAACAGCATCTAGATCATTATGCAGAATTGATGAGGATGGATCAGCACCATATGGAATGGTTTCATCCAAATCCTCTTCAAAAATGGAAACACGGTTATCATCAGATAACCTACGGCCATTATCGGGGGATAATAAGTCATCATCATCGCCATGATCTTCAGAGCTTATAGAACGTCTCATTCGCAATATCCAGAGAGGTAAATCACGATCTCTGCATAGCTTTAATCTATCATGGTGAACAACTAGTTCCCGGCGTTGGTTTTTGATACCAAACAGTGCTTCTGACAACTTTTTATAAATAATAAATGGACCAGTCCAAGGAGGTTGTAGTTTACTGGACTGACCTATTTTAGTTGCAGAATTAGCAAGATAAGCTACATCACCAACATGATAGGCACGCTCATGCAAACGTAGATCGTACTCTTTTTTCTGGCGCTTCTGAGCCATTTTAAGGTTATCCCGTGCTATCTCATGAGTTTCATGCAATGTTTGCTGTAACTGTTGGACGAAGTCACTGGCATCTGAAGGGGCATCCTCTGCAGTCGCAGACACAGGGCATTTGCACATTATGTCAATAGGCTGTAGCACTTCTCGACCAAGCATCATCATGTTGGGAGTATACCCTGTCTGTCGGCTTACAGTAGATTGTATAGCGCCAGCGATGAAAGGAATACACTTGTCCCAATCTTTCTGTCTGTCATACTCTTGCAGGTAACACTGTGTACACTGCAAGACAGTATGATTTATACGTTCGATCTGTCCATTTGAACATGGTCTATAAGCTGTGGTGCGTGTTTTTGAAATCTCCAGTAGATGGCACAGTTCCTTAAATAGGCTGCTCTCAAAGTTACGACCCTGGTCAGTGTGTAAGAAATATGAACAGCCAAATGTGGTGACAAAATGCTCCACATACGTTTTGGCTACCAGTTCTGCCCCTTGTTCAGGGAGCGCATAGCACTCAACCCATTTAGTGAACTGATCTATGATCATCAACACATATCTATTTCCCAGTGCAGATGTGATAAAGGGGCCCAAAATGTCCATATGTACCCGTTCCAAGGGAAAACCGGCATGGAACTCGCCCAGAGCAGCTTTAGGTCGGACGGAAGCTTTTTTGCTACAGCTACAAATCCGACAGGATTTCACATACGCCACCACTTCATGAGAGTATCCGTGCCAGATTTATTTAGCCTTCACTTTCTCTAATGTCTTCTGCTCACCCATGTGACTAGCAAGCTTGGAATCATGACAATTTTCCAAAACCAGCTTCTGGAGAGACTTTGGGACTACCAGCAGATTCTGTGTGGTATTTGCATCTACCCAGAGATAGTGCAAAATGCTATCGACAAAAATCAATTGATCACAACGAGCCCACCAAAACTTGACAGCTGGACTAGCTAAATATAGCTCCACGTCAGAAGGTGTGTGTGACTGTTCAGTCCATGATACAACTGTCTTCAGATCAGGATCCTCCAACTGACGCTCCCTTAGATCTTCTGAAGAGAATGCGTCTAACCAGTTTGACCTTCCTATAACCTGGTCTGTTTGGGGGACACCATTCAGCAGTCCATCTGGATCATCGCTGTCTGTGTCGCTGTCTGATAGGTCATTATTACTCAGTTGAAGGGCCCTTATGGTTTGAAAAGCCAAAGGAATTACATCATCAACATCTTGTTCAAATTGAGACCATTGCTGCTGAAGCTTGGTACAATATTTGCACCCACCACATGGTAATGAACTAAGAGATTGGCCAGCTTTATAACACTGGCAAGGTGAAGAATCACTTGGAACTTGTGATAGACCATCCGCATTAGAGTGCTGTTTACCGGGCCTGTACTGCATCGTCATATTATATTGGGACAGTTCTTCTAGCCATCTAGCTAGTTGTCCTTCGATGTGCTTGAAACTGAGCAGCCACGTGAGACTGTGATGGTCAGTCTGCACAATAAATGACCATCCTAGCAAGTACATACAGTACTGCCTAGTAAATGCTACCATGGCTAGCAACTCTTTGCGTGTAACACAATATTTACGCTGAGCCAGTGTCAACGTTCAGCTCACAAAACCAATAAGCACCTCTTTCCCACTCTGAATTTGGGATAACTCTGCACCAATAGCAGCCTCTGAAGCATCAGTATCCAGTATGAAAGTACCATCCGGTGTCGGATAACCTAACACTGCAGGGCTGGCCATGGCACCCTGAAGTGTTTCGAAAGCTACCTGATGCTCTAGAGTCCAGTCATACTCTACTTTGGAACTGGTAAGTGCAGAGAGAGGAGCAGAAATACCAGCAAAACAACGAAATTGAACTGTAATTAAAGTATAAAGAAATATCCAAAAACCGACGGTTAAATTACAGCTCAGAATCGCAGTTTCCTACATATGATACTAAAGACAACTAACAATAACAATCCAGAAACTATAGGGTTGTCATTCCACGGACTTCTGACATAGATGATAGAAACTTAGCACGAAAATATACCTCGATTCATTACAGTTCAAATAAATAACATTGAATCTTGAATTTATGACGTATATGACGTATGTATGTAAGGTATATCAATCTATATACCCGACATTTGCATGCTATAGTATAAATAAATAATATATATTTAACTATAACTCACCTATCATCTGTGATTGTTAAATAATACAAAAATAACTATAAAATAATCAAAATGGCGGCCAGAGTCTGTAAAATTGACATTCGGGCAGGACTAGAGTAGTCTTTATATTTCCGAGAATTTTATCTTTTTTAACAGCAAAATCGTGAGTAGAATTTAGAAATAACTAATAACAATTTTTAATTTAGGGCCCAAAGTACTCCTGACACCATTTGTAGTAACTTAGTTACGTATAAAAGGTTACTCACCCATCAGAGGTCTCGAATCGGCCCGTGGAACCAGCGGCAGATATGCTCAGTTCAAGTTCCAAGGTACGACTGCCGGGCGTCCGTAGAAACGGCGGAAATCAGCTAGCCTGGCAGCCGCGAAACATGAACTACGGAATTGCGGGATACCGCCAGCACCACATAATCATGAATAGCGACCTTTTTAATGTAAATGTTACCAGTTTTCGTTATTAAATTCTTTTTTCGACGTCAAGATTCACGCACAGGCAAGCTTCAAGAGTCAAGATGCCAATACGATATGGTGATATTTTGAGGTATACATTAAACATAGGGGATGGGAATTTTTACGGGAGAAAATACATTGAATTTCCGTGGTATCAATTTTAGAAAACCTTTTTGGGAAAACTTTGTAATATAAGCTCACCCCCTTTCTCAGAGAGGTTTGGTTGGAAATTGAACACCTCTTGCCCTAATAGAAGCCTAGGCTACTATTAAGCGAAATACGGTAGGTTATCTTCAAATGCATAGGGTGACTTTCCCAAAGTTTGTCCAATCTATGTTTAAAAGAATTAATTGAAGGTGCGCTGATGACATATTCAGAGAGTTTATTCCAATGATCAGTGCACCGCAATGGGAAGGAGCACTTCCTTATGTCTAGTCTGGGCCTAACTTTCATGATTTTTATGCTATGGCCTCTTGTATTAGTATTTGTGTTGTGAAGTTCAATGAAGTCTGATGTTCCTTGTTCATATTTGTTATTGCGATGTTTATAAATCTCTATCATATCGCCACATATTCTACGAAATGTCAAGGTTGGCAATTAAAAGGTTTGTAGGCGTTCACTGTATGATACATGGCGTAGACCAGGAACAAGCTTGGTGGCTTGTCTTTGAACATTTTCTATAGCATTTATGTGGGTTTTTCAAATGTGGGGCCCCAGATAACATTAGCATATTCAATATGTTGTCTAACGAGGGCCTTGAATAGGTGGGTAAAATTATATTTATCTATATAGTTAAAGGTACTTCAGATTAATCCCATTATTTGGTTTGCTTTGCTTTTCTTTTCATTTATTGTGCTGGTTGAAATTTAGCTTTTCATCGATTATTACACCAATATCTTTTTCAGCAGGGGAATATGTTAAAGTATGGCTGCATGAGTTCATTGTATAAGAGTGTGGATCTGGTTTTTTAGTGGGGATTCGCATATATTTGCACTTATCTGGGTGAAATTTAAATAATGGATCATCCGTCCATGAACACATCAAATTTATGTCTTTTTGCAGTGAAATAGTCTGTTCGATTAAAAATTGATCTGAAGAGTTGTGTGTCATCTGCAAACAGGAACATCACCACAGTTAACTGCATCAGGAAGATCATTGATATATATATTATGAAAAGAAGTGGTCCCAAAACAGAACCTTGTGATATGCCACTTGTGACCTGTGTTGTTTTAGAAGGGACCCCATTAATTAATTCCCTGTTGCGTTCTACCGGTTAAAAATGCCTGTATCCAATCTAACAATTTACCTTCTATGGCATATATAGACAACATTTTTATGAGATGTTTGTGAGGAACCTTGTCAAATGCCTTCATAAAGTTGCAGTAGATAAACATCAATCATCCCGCCTTTATCAAGTGTCTGCAGCCATCTTTCAAGTACATTTAGCAATTGCAGAACATTAGATCAGCCACTGATAAAGCCATATAGTTTGTCTGAAAGCATTTTATTTGTTCTTAAGATTCAGGATTCAAGATTCAAGATTCAAGATTATTTATTCAATAATTCCAAGATAAACGTATTCACGAATCATATCAGGTTGTCCGCCTAAGGCAGTGCCTATTGTTATGGCAGACACCTTACACACATATATACAGGTATATATAGATTAGACAAGACAGTACTTACACAAACAATTATAAATTCAGACATTACATTTACTACTTCCTTATTAACCCTTTGACCCTTGATCCACATAAACAGTTTAAATTTCAAAAAGGAAATGTGTCAATTCGTGTGTCAAGAGGAGACCACCCGTCTCCACACACCCAGCACTCTACCACACCCACACAGCCCACTCCAACCCCACCCAACCCCACCCCACCTAGAGTTCACCACCGGTTCAATTATCTTGTCAATCATTACAGTGGAAAGAAAAACTCCAGGGGTGGGCCTCTCTCAGTCCGCAAACCAACATATAACATTGTAACAGCAGGGTGTGTGTAAGAGTTAGTCACTTGGGTTATTATTATTATTATTATTATTATTATTATTATTATTATTATTATTTTGCGATACATATGGGTAGTAAATAAGGACAAGACAGTTACGTAACAGACAAGCACAGAACATAGTCAAGTTCAATAATATACATGGATGTCTATGATTATAGATACAACAATAAACATTTATATATTTCTGGGGGAGGGTACTTTTACTTATAATGATGATATACTGTTTACAGGATGCTGGCTAATGGGGAGCATCATTGGACAAGGGAAGGGGGATGGAGGGGAGGGGTGCTCATTCTCCTGCTCTGACTGTAGTTTGTTACTATTGTAATTGAAATTATTATTGGATATAATAGCAAGTGGAATCATCTAGTCATAATTCTAGTAGTAGTAGTAGTAGTAGTAGTAGTAGTAGTAGTAGTAGTAGTAGTAGTAGTAGTAGTAGTAGTAGTAGTAGTGCTAGTAGCAGTAGTAGCAGCAGAAGTGGCATCAGTATTAGTAGCAGGTCAATAGTTTTTCAAAACAAGAAAAGAAGCATGTTATATAGATAGAAAAAATTTTCTGTCAAATACTATAAAATTATTTGGACCGATAGACATCGCTGTCCTATTAGACAGCAATGTCTTAGGATCCAATTATGCACGAGTATAAAACAGCATTTTTTACCTTGTTTTGTCGACGAGTTGGGCCATTTTTTAGCTGTACTGCATGAGTTAGATAATACTAGTATGTGTTAATCAAGTAGTTTTTTTATTGTTTTCTTGCACAATTTTGTTGATAGAATTTTCTCACGTGTTTCCTGTTTTGTGTTGTTCCATAGTTTAGTGGCTGCAAATGATATTCGGTGTTTTCCTATGTCTGTCCGTGTGTATTGCTCATGTAGTTTATGTCTGCTTCTAGTGTTATGTTCGTGGATGTTAATATTGTTTATAATGAAGGGGGCTATAGATTTGGGTAAAGTGTCGTGGTGGAAGACGACATTGTCGTGGTGACAATAGTTAGCATTTGAGATTTTCCTATGTCGGTGAGCTTAAGCAATTTTTCTGCTTTGAACATGTTTTGGCCCTCTGCTGGCCTAGAAAATGGTTTGATGCTTTTTTTTGGAGACTTTGAATTTTGGATCCTTTATCCAAAATTAGATGGTCCATTATTGCATCTTTAATTATTGATTCCATTATTTTACACACTACCGACGTTAGGCTGATTGGGCGATAATTTTCAGGTTTCTTTTGTTTCCCCCCCCCCCCCCCCTTTTAATATGGCTGCTATATTGGTGTTAGTCCAACAGTCTGGTAATTTCACAGATTCTAGTGATCTATTAAAAAGCAATGATAAAGGATGTGCCTAATATCAAAGGAATATACAGAACAAGAAGAAAACAGCTGAACAAAGCGAAATATGGATACTTTACAGCCAATCTTCCTCAATTTAAATGTTTATAATAAATGGTAAATGTAACGTAGATCGCACTAATATATGAAAAACCATACAGATTTCTGACTCCTTTGTAATCATGAATAGCAACCTTTTTAATGTTAATGTTTCCAGTTTTCGTTCTTAAAATAGTGTTTTCGACGTCAAGATTCATACACAGGCAAGATTCAAGATGCCAATGCGGTATGGCACCCCTGTAGAAAGAAAGAATACCAGTTATTCCGTAACCAAACCAATCCTTACACAGGCTATTGGAGAACTACCCTAAATCTGTACCTAACTAACTTGATATTCCGTACCATCATAATCATAATGGTTAATCCGTACCATCAAGTTGTATGGTACGCATCAATCAATTATGCTTACGGCTGTACTCACCCTTAATACTATGCACGGCGGAAGTGTTCTGAACATAATTGAAAGTTTTCCAATCCAATTATGTTGGAAATGTTTTAAGTTATTTCTGATATGTATACAGTATTGTTACTGTAGGTCGAGTTATTGTTAGATCGCTCAAAATCAATCAATAGCTTGATAGTGTTGGATATTCCATACCGGAATAAATTGTATTGGCTATATTAATCTTACACTTTATTCAACTACGTAATGGAATTAGCGCCCTACAGATATTATAATTCTATGAAACAGCCTGCCAAGATTCTCTAATCTCGTTAATCAACATTTTTCGCCGTATTACATCTTTGGAGTAATAGAATGCGAAGGTTACCACTATGCTAGAATCCTGGCAGTTTGTTTGTGATGGCTACAGATATGCAATCCAACTATATAAATATACCAATGAGCATACCTTTACTTTAATACATAAATCATCCATTCAAAGCATGGGAAAATCAGAATAATCTTCATATTTTAATATAATAAGTTTTTACTGAAATATTGTAACATGAATTTGATGGTAATATATATTTCCGTGATCGCTGTATGAGATTTTGTGCACAGTGGATTTCAGTCTTTGTTTTCTGAATTTGGTCTCTAAATATGGAAAATAATCACCAAACTTCGTGGAAGCGCTCAGCGCAACTTGCAACCTGATAGTGCTGCAATACCAATAACAAAAACAGTTAAGAAAATGTGTGTATAAACGAGAATATACAGAAAGATGGCCAGTTTTAAAGAACAGAAAAAGGTGATGGAAAAGGTGATACATTGCAAATATGACAATACCATAACAAATTTCTATCCAAAAATGTAACTGACAATGAACTCACACAATACAAGATGACTATATTTACATTTTACCACCGAAATGACTGGCCCGATAACAGAGTCAATCATTCCAGTGGTAAAATTTCATAGATCTTCTCTTGCCTTGTTTAAAATCATGTTTTGCTACTTTTTAAATTACTACTGAAAAGCTCCACAAACTACTGAAAATCCACTACTGAAAGACTGTTAAACTACTGAAAATCACGGTTTTTCACCTGAGACTGATTGCTTAAAGGGGAACACAAGAAGGTTTCCATCAATTGCATAAAACACGCAGTTCTATCATAGAGCCCATATTTAAGCTACTGTGTAAAAATTTCCTACGACAATTATATATAAATCCGATTAAAATGGTTTTAAAAAAACGCTATGTTGCTATAATTTTCTCCGAGTTAATTAAACCCATGACGTCATAGGTTGAATCCCATCCGACAAGAACCATGATAACGGCACTCTGAAGACAGGATTGCATGTATTATGGATGGTGATATCTCTATCGGTGATAGTGCTATCGACATCATTTATATATGTACAGCTTGAAGAGATTAAGACGTTTATCGCACTATCGCAACTTTATCGAAAATATTTGTTATTGACCTACATTAGTTGCCGAACCTTAAGATGGCCAATTTCTATGAAGATATCTGCCAATTACATGAATATTACAATATCTCAGTAAGTTTTGAGGCTAGTATGAAAACATCAAGTACCTAAAGATGTATTGGGTGTATGTAAGAACTATTTAAACTCATATTAATAGATGAAGCGTTAATAACATTATCTGCCGTAGCGCCAGTGAGAGTATTAATTCAAAAGTGGCAATTATATTGATATGCCTATACTATCGCGTCATTCATTTATCTAAAGATCAAAACTTGATGTCAAAATCGGCACCATCTGAGAAATCAGACAAAGGGTTGTAATTATATATTCTTCAACATTTCCGCAAATATAGTTTATATATTCCTAACACCTCTGAAGAGAAACACCCTATAAAACGCAAATCGCAATTTTATTGCGATAGTGTTGGATGACAGCGAGAAAAACGTTCAACTTATGACGTCATACGACTTATCCTGGAATAGAAATTTAGCTAATGTATCACATATTTAAATAATGAAGATATATATTTCTAATTTGAGCACAGAGCTTACAATTATATTTTTGAAAACGTTACGGTCTGTAGATTCATTTTATACAAAGTAGTATAGAGGGTCTGGTGGTTCCCTTTAAACTGGGGGTTGACAGGTCAGCATGCATTTTCACTATTACTTTTTTCAGAGTCCATAAAAATATATTCTCAAACACAGCATGTTGATTTCACTGACATAACAATAATTCTTCTACGGATGCACCGAAGGAGCATGCGGTCCTTATATTGTTTACATATCTAGATTGATTATCTCATTACTTTCTTTTCAATAGTTTGCATAAGGGGCCATGTAAAATTAGGTTTTCCTGACTTTGTACAGGAAACTATCAATTTTCATGGCATTACGTGGTCACATGGATACCATTCATTTTGAAATTCTATGGCAGATACATGATCAATTGGTTATTCCATACCACAGGATTGGTTAGTCTGTACCACAGTGCTGTAGTCAATACCACTAAATGGAATGCAGACCTGCCAACTCCTATGTATTGGCCATAGTTTGTACGGAAATAACATCCAAATTACGCATGTGCGGGCGCTGAGTGAAAATACCGAAATAGAAAATCAGGTAATTATGGTTATATGGATATGGTATTAAAATTACGAATTTCCATTTGTGGGTCTATAAGAACATGAAAGACGGTGACCGCTTATCAAAACACACGTCATCTTCTATCGTGTCAAGGTGTGATATATTCTCAAGCTAGTGAACATTTGAGAACAAGTCGAGATTTAAGAACAGTCCATAGAGTTAGAATAGCAGTAGAGTGCAGCTGAGTGCTTATGCGCATACCTTCACTTTACTATATATTAGGGGTGTGCATTTTGAGCAGTACCAGTACACGTGTACACGCTAGTTGTTATTACTCCACAAAAACATCTACACCGTTCAATCACTACTTACTAAATCAACTATTCAGCATTTAGCCACCAGAATAAGATTTTTATACTTGCTTACATGCCTCCATATGCCTATACCACTTCATCACACCCTCAACCAGGCTACTGGTAGAGTACACTCCCAGCATATGGCCTATCAGAGACTGGCACCAGTCTATACATACTCCTCAGTGACACCTGTCACCTGCACATGTACGCGCATGTGCAAAGGAGCCCAACTAGGAAACATATTCACTTTTCAAATATTCTGCAAGGAGAAAGTAGCCAAAAATCCAGACTAGGTTTTTTTTTGTATTTGTCTACTGTGTTCAGTATCTTATATGAAGGGTCTATATTATTTAATCAGGCCTAATTTGTAATATCTGTTGACAAAGTTAAGTTTGTTGAATGTTTTATGGATTTCTGATGATTTATTGTTCTTATGTAACTTCATTACCAGTTTTCGTGGTAGTCCACCATGCCTTGCATTTCATCATCATCGTCATTTACCATCACTTATTTTTTATGTAGGATATCTCCTACTAGGAATTAGATCTCTACATAACACAATCAATATCATTTAAGAGTTTTCTCTGAGTCTTATTACTCTTTGAGATATTTGAATCAAAATTTTTTGCCTTTTCTAATCATGTGCTTTGGGGTTTTTTTTATTTGAGACTCATAATTTTTAAAAGTTCGTTTTTTTAAGTTCTATGAGGCTGTATGCTTCATTCTTTTATTTTTTTTGTTTTCATTTATAGGAGTCACTTAAAGCAGCGGAGAAAGTAAAGTGCACTTCGATAAAGTGTGATTGTATTCACTCTGCAGAGTTCTCCTTCGATCAATACTCACCATTCTGTTACTTCTGATATACAGCTGGCCTTGACAGCAGCTCTAGGATTATAGACTTAGAAAGCTTTACCGACTCCTGGGAACCGGGTACTCGGCTCCCAACTGCCGAGTACCCGTTTACCATAGAGCTCATTCTTGTTTGCATAGCAACAAGAGCAATACATGCTTTTTGCAGGAGAAGATTTTTAGTGTCTTTTGTTAAAGAAATCTAAGTCTTTGTCTGTGAAGTGATAGTTTGTGCGTTCTTGAGGATTTAACTGGATACTATAGAGAATACCGCCTATGAAAACCAGGTTGTATCATTCTTTATTATCCATAGTTAAAAGACTTAGATCTCTAAATTTCTCTGTGTCACATGTCCTGATTGTTTGTGAAGAAAATTTTTTCATTAATTCGCGCATCTTGTTCTGGGTTCTGCGTACTAAAAATGGTACCGGATACTTTAGAATGTTCAAGTTTACGTGCGATCACGATCGGTTTGCAATGATCGGTGGTTTCAAAATTCTTGAGTAGATGCGTGGTCTGCGGTTTTACCGTGTGATACAGCAGTTTGTTATACATTTTGTTGTTTTCTTTACATATCGTTTGGCTTTCATTAGGGAGTATAATTTATATTGATTGGTAAATATACCACGAATGCTATGCGATATGATTCCTGGAGCCGTTACACATCCTGGAGGATCTAATATGGGTGTGTTTTATGCCCGCTTCGTTCTTGTCGTCATAATCAATGCGATCTTCACCTATCTCGCCTGGTCTGGCAGTCGGATGTGGGGTGCCGTTGGCGCCCGTGTCTGGCTACGGTTCCGCGACTGCTACGGGTCCGTACGGTTTTCCGTGCGGACCTACCCCATGGACCGGAGTGTTTCATGGGGTGGCGGCGGAACCGTGTGGTACCGGAGTGCCTGGCGTGTCAGCCGTGGCTCCTTGCTGGGAGGCCGTGGCTGGCAGGCCCGTGAACACGTCAACGGGTGACGTGTTTGCGGGTGTGTCTTCATCGGAGATAGATTGGTCAGAGGCTCTGGCATGGCTAGCCAGGGTTGACCCGTCTGTGGTTTCGGCCACGGCCGATGAAGATGCGCCCCGTCCGTCGGTTGCGTCGATCAGGACGGGGATTTTGCCCGCGGCCCGGATCCAGTCTGTGGGACTGGATCCACGGTTCATAGAATTGTTGGAGGCTATTTATAGCAAACAACTTATGACCAAGGGTCAGCTCCCTGCGGCCTCCAGGGAGGTGCGGGCAAGATGTCGTATTCCGCGGGGGGAATACGACAGATATGGTGTAGTCCCGTCGGTCACCGAGGATGACCGATGGGTACTGGGCGTTCAGAGTGCCGGGGCGGGTGGCCCCGGTCCGGCACTTGTGGACATGGCTCAGGTACATCAAGAGGAAGTCCTGTCCCTATGCGATGAGGGTGTGAGGGCAGCTATGAGCGCTGTCAACCACTCTTATCGTCTCCTTCAGTCGGTGTGGGCTGAAGCGGGGGCAGGCCACCCTGTGGCGCTTTCGTGCGTAAATGACGGCCTGGTGCTGTCTATGGACGCATTGGCAAGGATGCAAGCGCGAGTGACAAAATCCAGGAGGCAAATGGTCATTGACCATATGCGTCCGGCTATGGCAGTCAGGGAGCGTCTTCTTGGGACGCCCCTGACAGGGCCTAGCATCTTCGGTGGCCAGGCGCGGGCCATCTTAGAGGATACGGCCAGTATCGCGCAGAATCGATTAGCGGTCAACCTGCAGCTAGAGCTAGTGCGGCAAGCGCACGCACTAGGGGCTGTAGGGAAACCGCTAGCGGGACAACCTTCAAAGAAGCAGAAGAAGCATAAGGGCAAGGCGAAAGCTAAGCCTGTTGCGACTTCTGCTTCAGCTGGCTTTTCTCAGCCGCCGCCGGCGAAGAAAGCCAGGAAGGTTGTAGAGGCGCCTACCCTCCCCAAGTTTGCTCCTGACCGCCCTAGAGGCGGGAAGGGCAAGGGGAAGGGTAAGTCCTCAAAGGGCGGACAGAAGGGGCCGGATCGTACCTGAGGGTACGAGAGCTCCCATCATATCCGTCTGGACCGCGCCTGTGCGACAGGAACAGCGGTGCCAGTTATACCCGTCGTGCCTAGAACGAAATGGTTCTCTCTCTCTCATTAAGAAAGAGGGGGGGGGGGGGGTGCGGACTGCGAGCCGGACAACCCCGTTAGACGTTGAGGCGTCTATGGTGGGTGGAAGGCTCATGCGTTTCGTCGAGGCCTGGCGAGGTGTGACGTCAGACAGTCTGGTCCTGGGATGGTTATCCCAGGGTTACATGCCGGAGTGGTGGGACTTTCCACCACAAAATCTGTCTTTGGCACCTGTCTGGACACCCGTACCAAGGGAGCCAGACAAGTTAGAAGCCGTTCAAAAGGAAGTGTCGGGTTTGCTTCTGAAGGGAGCAATAAAACCAGCAAACCGGAACACTCCAGGCTTCTATTCAAACATGTTCCTTGTCCCCAAGAGCACAGGGGGATGGAGACCCATACTCAATCTCAGGCCATTAAATTGGTTTATCCATACGCCTCGGTTCCAGATGGAAACGCTGAGGTCGGTAATGGCGGGATTGAGGAAAGGAATGTGGTGTGTATCGATCGATCTGAAAGATGCATATTTCCACATTCCGATGAACAGGAGTTGTCACAGGTTTCTGAGATTTGCGTTTCAGAATCAAGTATGGGAGTTTATTGTTCTCCCATTTGGCCTGTCGACAGCTCCGAGGGTTTTCACAAGAGTGGTCCTTGCGGTGACAGCGTTTCTCAGAAAAGAGAACGTGGCGCTACACACCTACATAGACGACTGGCTGATCAAGGCAGACTCGGCAGCCAGGTTGAACGTGGATACTGCTCTGACTCTGAGGTTACTTTCAGATCTAGGCTGGATAGTCAACGAGGAGAAATCCGAGTTGACGCCCACTCAACATTTCGTTTATTTGGGGATGCGATTCGATCTCGAGGTGGGCAGGGTGTACCCATCAGAGCCCAGAGTGGTGTCTCTGTTAGCCATCCTCAAGAGTTTTCGAGTGGGAAACCACATTCAGGCGAGGCGGTTCCCTCAGATGCTGGGCATGATGGTCTCCATGGAGCAGGTTATCCCGTACGCTGCTCTAATGCGAAGGCCTGTCCAGTTGTATCTGATGTCTCTGTGGAAACAGAGAACAGAACCCCTGTCAAAACTGGTACCAGTTTTGGAGCCGATAATGTCACATCTTGTATGGTGGAAGGAGCGTCAGAATCTCCTAGTAGGGGTTTCACTGCACCTACCCCACCCCCAGCTGTCCGTGTACACGGATGCATCGCTGGAGGGGTGGGGTGCCTGCCTGGGAGAACACCAGGTCTCGGGCACATGGACTCTCCCGGAGAGTCAGCTGCATATCAATCTGTTGGAAATGATGGCAGTGGAACTGGCATTGGAAGAGTTCCTTCCGATGATCAGGGGCAAGGTGATATTGATACGGTCGGACAATTCGACAGTAGTATCATATATAAATCGCCAAGGCGGGACCAGGTCGCCCACTCTGTGTATCAGAGTGTGGCACTTGATTCAATGGTGCAGGAATTACTCAGTTGTTTTGAAAGCAGCTCATATTCCTGGCCGATTGAACATTCTGGCGGATGCTTTGTCTCGCAGACAGAGAATTCTGCCAACAGAATGGTCCCTCAACCCTCCGGTTCTGCGACGGATCTTCGAGCATTGGGGCAAACCCAACGTGGACTTGTTCGCCACAAAGGAAAATGCTCAAATCATGACATATGTCTCGCCGATTCCAGATCCAAATGCCGTCGATACAGACGCTCTGGCGATAAGCTGGAGAGGGATGCACGCTTACGCGTACCAGGGTTGGCTTGATTTAAATCAATTGATTTATATCATGATTTAAATCATGATTTAAATCACTCGATTTTTATCGAAAAAATCGTGATTTAAATCAGTTTTGCAAAAATAGAGGAATTTTCAAGTAATTAATACAATTAACAGTAATTTTGTTAAATTAAAGTAACATAATTATTTTACTGCTTCCATGGCACTTGAACATCAACACAAAATAGAATTATACACTTAATTGCTCATATTTGTCATCAGCAAGACTAGACCCAGTGCACGAGTCCACATCTACAATCTACATACTTGAGGTTCATGTACACAGTACATCACACATGTGTACAAAGTATGATCATTAAGTATGTGTAAGCTGTAAAGAAGAGGAGAATTCCATGTGCGTACATGTCACTACATGACCATTAAAGCAATAGTGTACATGAAAAGTCATGTATGGGCCAGTATGGCTATTACTATTAGTCTAATTCCAAAAGCACACTCTTTTAAAGCAAGACACTGTCTCTTTTTTCAGCTATGACATGCGTCTGGAGTCACTCTGGAGTGTCATTGAGTGTCTCGATTACTATTGGCTAGTGCTTATCAAGTTGGACTTTTGGGCTCCATTTTATTTAACACTAAAACAATAAAGATTGAAATGTTATTAAATTAAGTAGTTTACTACAACTTCAAAAATCAAAATCAGTAATTGCTGAAACTGGCAAGAAACTATATACATTGTAACACGTAAACACATCATTACATTACATTAACCCTTAGCACACTGATGTAGGAGTTTTAATTTTTCAAAATAAACATAACCCCTAGCACTCTGGAGCATGATAATTTAAATTTTCAAATTAAATTTAAAGATAAACTGGTGTACAATTTGCAACAATTTTTGTGGACGATGCTGCTGTCTGTGACAGCACCATCTTCCACAAAATTTGTTGAAAAACGTACACCAGTTTATCTTTAAATTTAATTTGAAATTTAAAAATTTCGACATCAGTGTGCTAAGGGTTAAAGATAAACTGGTGTACATTTTTCAACAAATTTGGTGGATGATAGAGCTGTCGCAGACAGCAACATCGTCCACCAAAATTGTTGAAAAATGTACACCAGTTTATCAATTTTAATTTGAGCATATTTTTAAAGACAGAAGTTAACAAGGTTGATAGACTTAGACAATGATGACTTTTGCATACCTTCATAGATTTTGTGCATCTAATTAGGGCTAATTCGTTAGATTTATGCATTGCATCATTTCTGTCCTATTGCTACTCACTGTATCTGTGATGCAATTGTGAACAAAATTGAAAAATCGTTGCTAATATGACGTAATATATAAATTTTGAACTCTATATATTATTAGTTCAAACAGTGATAATTAAAGAATAGACATCCCATCATTCGTAACATAATAAACATATTGAATATTTTGAAAGCAATTTCACTGAAAACCGTTGCTGACTTAGGCAGCAACGGCTTCCAGTGAAATTGCTTTCAAAATATTCAATATGTTATGAATGATGGGATGCATATTCTTTAATTATTCACAATTAAGTGATTAACCAGAACACTCGATATATTGACTATTGAGATACCGCAATTTTTTTATAATAACGATATCGATATTCTCTCAAGCAATATCGCGCAAACCTAACTGAGTCACAGATAGATGTGTCTGTCATCACTTTTCACTTTCAGTTTTCAATAATGCTGCAATTGTACTTCACTAGTCTAGTCAACAATCATCATTCAACTGAAACCGGAAGTCATTTTCTTTGTCACAGTTTAGGGACCGAAAAAGAAATACTAGTTTAGCCGCTTTTAAAGTTCCAAGTTTGTTTCTCAACTTACTCTGCACGAGCCCATAGCTGGAGAACACGCGCTCGACACCAGCTGACGCCGCCACAGCTGACATCAGACGCTGAGTGAATTCAAATGCTTCCAGCAGATCATCCTCGAAGTCACGTCTGTGCGACTTCCACCAATGAAGAGAGGTTACTCCATTAACAACTTCGTCGTTAAATTTAAGAATGTGAAATGGTGGTGCCATGGCCTCGAATTTGATTACCAAAGTCATCAAACCAGGGATTTCGGATGCTACGGTGAGTGCAGTTTCACGTTCTTGCTGAGTCAAGTTTCGACCACGGTATTTAGGGTGGAGTAGATTGGCCAGCATGTGGTGAGGTGTCACAGCTTGTTGATAACGCTTATCGGCCGCACGCTTTGTTGAATTATTAGTGTCATTATGCAGGGCCGTTTTTACATCTTTCCATAATTCAACTGCTTCTGCTATTGTGCAATTGTCCGATTGAGCTTTATCGAGAGCGCAAGCTACTGGTTTCAAACAAAGTCGGTATTCATCTGCAGAACGTTTGATTACTACATTACGAACTTTATTGGCAATGGCAACATCTATGCGGTCAGTATGTCCATCACAGATTGTCACAAGTGTCGGCCATGCCTCACAATACGAGTTTAAACAATCGTACATTGTGTTCCACCTTGTATCTGCTGGCATCACTAACTTTCTGCACGATGATTGGCGTATTTGGGCACTAGCAAAGTGGTTATTTCGGAAATACTTCACAACTTGTGTGACATGCTCCTTAACATTACCCATTTCTAAGTCCTTTGAAGTCAGATTTAGAAGATGAGGCGTGCATCCATACGCAATCATGTTGAAACCCAGTCGTTCTTTCAAGAACTCTCGCATCTTTGCTACATTAGCAGCATTGTCTGTGACGATACTACATATAATGCACCCAAAATCATTGTGCGTGTTTTCAATTGTCTGCTTCGCAATGTCATAAAGATATTCCGCTGTGTGAGGATGTCCAGAGGTGTCCGTAGTATCCACTAAGTAAATATCACCTAAGCAGGTCGTCACTGTAGCACATACGATAGGCTCGTTATGAATATTGCTCCAACCGTCTAATGCTAGACAGACAAGTTCACCTTCCAAATTTTTTCTCGCCTTCTCCCGCTCTTCTGTGTAGATAACATCCAAATATTTCCCCCTATGTCCTTTCTGGATGGTGGTTGATAGCCTGGTCGTAAATCTTTTACAAGGTTTATAAAATGTCTATTTTCTACTAAGCGAAATGAGGAGTTCGTAGCATACACCATCCTAGCTACATCACGATCTAATTCACCACGTTTTTCTGCTGAAGTTCTGATGACATAATTCTGTAGACCATAATTCAGCTTGGGTATCTTAGCGGCCAATGTACCAGCAGCTAATTGACCGTGCACTGGGCGCTTCACTGCCGCTGAAGCAGAACTTGAAGTTGACAGAGGTTCAACTTCCATCACCACCACATCGTTTTGATCAACAACAGTTTCAACGCGCTGCTGCTGCTCAGATTGAGATGAAGTCCCCGTTTCTGTTGCGGCTACAGCTAGACCTTGAAGTGCTGGTGTTGGTGGACCTGTGCAATTGGCTGCATGTTTTTTTAACCGCTCTGGGATACCTTGGAGTTCGTGTCGGCAGACCTTGCAGACAGCCCGGACACCGGCCTTATCTGGGGTCTTCACTTTCTCATAATGAATCCATATTGGATCTTGTTTTCGGCCGGAGTTAGACATTTTGCTAATTATGGAATTGAAAATATTTCATAGCCTTTGTCACTTAAGCAGTTTTGACTGTATTTTTCAAGAATGAAAAAATGCTTTTCTATTGCATCATTTAAAAAAAATGATGCAATAAAAAAATGATGCAATAGAAAAATGATGCAATAAAAAAATGATGCAATAAAAAATGATGCAATAATAATACTGTTAAAACTGCTTAAGCGAACAAAGTTTTTTTGTATTAAGAAACCAGCAAGCTTAAAATTCAGTTAAAAATAAGTCATAAAAATACCACTTTATTCAGTTCCAAAATACAGTTTAGCAATGTATTAAGAGACCACCTGTCTTAAGAGACCACCTTCTGCGACTCCCACAGCCAGTGTCTTAATACAGGTTTCAGAATAAAAATCGATTTAAATCATTGAAATCGATTTAAATCAAAAAAATCGATTTTTTTTCCAACCCTGACGCGTACCCACCCACCATTCTTCTACCGAAGGTATTGGTGAAGGTCAGGGAGGAACCGTGTCTGGTCCTGCTAATAGCGTCGTATTGGCCGAGCAGGGTGTGGTTCACGGATCTTCTGGATCTGTTGGTGGAAAATCCTGTGCAGTTGCCTGAGATTCCGAACATAATCTCCCAGGCCAAGGGACGCTTCCTACACGAGCATCCCGAAATGTTCAAATTGACTGCGTGGATGTTATCAAACAACGTTCCACGTCAGAAGGCTTTTCTCGACAGGCTGCTGATTTCATCGCGGCTGCGAGAAGGAGGTCAACCAGGTTAACAGATTTGCAGACTGGTGTGAAGAAAAGGGTATTGATACCTTTCAATCCACTATTCAGCAAATAGCAGACTTTCTCTGTGAGCTGCTCTTTTCAGGACTAGCTCCCGTCACAGTTGCTGGATACAAGTCAGCTTTGGCATCAGTTATCCCTTGTCTAGCCAACAGGGATAGCCCAGAGGTGGCCCAGTTAAATGTGATGTTGAAGGGAATGAGCAATCTCTGACCGAGACAACCGGTAGTCATTCCAGCCTGGAGTCTATCTTTAGTGCTTAATGTACTGGCCAAGCACCCTTTCGAACCGTTGCGTTCGGCTAGTCTAAAGCATTTGACTCTAAAGGCGGTCTTTCTATTGGCAGCTTCCTCAGCTAGAAGGCGCAGTGAGATCCATGCTCTTTCGGCAGAGAGGGACCGATATATTGTTTCTGGAGAAGGTCTGCGTCTTCTGCCAAGAGCAGAGTTTATGTCAAAGAACCAATCTTTGAGATATCCCGGCAAACCGATCATTATACCGAAGTTAACTAGGTTTGATCGTGATGCCAGTGTCTGGTGGCCGGTCCGTGCTTTGACTAAGTACAAGAAACGGACTGACTCGTTACGGTCGAACGATAGACATCTGTGGATCTGCCATAAAAGGCCTTATGGCGCCGCATCCATGGATACTATCTCTCGTTGGGTGGTCGAATGCATTCAGACTACTCACGAGATGGCGACTGGGCACCAGGTGCAAGGCGTAAGGGCACACGATGTCAGAGGATTAGCTGCCTCGACCGCCCTTTACAATGGTGTTCCGTTAAAGGACATCATGGCCGTTGCACAATGGCACTGTGAGTCCTCATTTACGGATTACTATATGAGGGATGTGTCAGACTCAGCCAATCCACTCGCTTTAGCTGTTTTGAAACGATAGTTAGTGACCACACTGCTCTTCACCCTTTTTTCACTTCTGTAAGAAAAGAACCTAAAGCAGGCATGGTCAAGCGAGAGGATGACAACCAGATTGTGTCACTGATGGCCGAACCAGTGAATGGTTGGAGGCGGTACGTCTGGAGTCCAATTATCATAAGGTAATTCAATAGTGAGAGTTTTTTGTATTATGGATGTGTATCATGTTCATTCATCTTATATATTCATGCTCATTCCCAGGCTAATACATGGAATATGCAGGGAGCAGTTAACCCTCTTGGCATATTTGTGTTTCAGGCGAGATACATGTTCGTGAGTTCTCTCCCTTTTCTTAGGAGGAAAAAGGGGGGTGCGGTGATGCGAATGTGATTCGGTTCCGTGAACTTGACGGTCCTTTTAGGTCTCCATTAGTCAAGTTTGAAGTCTAAAATTGTTCTCCAAGGGGCAAAATTAGCATTTATGGCTTGCCCCTTCCCACCAGGTTACTGATCAAATCTGGTGTATATCAGAAGTAACAGAATGGTGAGTATTGATCGAAGGAGAATGAAGGAAATGTCAATTTCCCTTTCTCCGAGATCTAACAATACTCACCATTCTGTTACGGACCCAGCCTCCCAGCCCCACGGAGGCAAGCCATAGTTTTCTCTTGTTTGGTGGCTATGCAAACAATATGAGCTCTATGGTAAACGGGTACTCGGTTCCCAGGAGTCGGTAAAGCTTTCTAAGTCTATAATCCTAGAGCCGATGTCAAGGTCAGCTGTATATCAGAAGTAACAGAATGGTGAGTATTGTTAGATCTTGGAGAAAGGGAAATTGACATTTCCTTCATTCTCTGGCCATGTGTGACTCAAATGTACTTCGTGTACACCGATATCTATGTGCCGGATTTGCAAAGGTTGGTCTCTGACAGTTTTAAAAATTAATTTTTTAAGGATTTTGCGGCCAAGACTTCGTTTTCCTCCGATCGCTCCCCCTCTGTTGCTTCTAAGCCTAAAGCTGTTGCGTTGTTTTCAGATACTTCTATATCCGCTCCGCCAGCAACAGAGGAGGGGGTCGGGTCCTCCTCTAATTCAGAGGTTATTATGGCCTTATTTGCGAGATTTGAATCCTTTGGGACTGTTTTGTCAAAATCTCTGGATGAACACTATTCTTCGGCCATTTGCGCGGCAAAGGACTTGTCATCGGAGTCGGACGATAACTGGAAGGTTAGCGGATGTGTCCGCACACATCCACAAATGGGGGAATCCTACTTCCCTCACATCCAAACAGGAGGTTCGGTCACCTAAACCGAAACCAAAAGAATCCAAGAAGAAGCCCAATAATGTGTCTTCGTGTAAGTCACCGGGCAAAACCCACCTAAATCTTGAGGAGGGGCATTACCATCAAGCTGTGGTGTTGGCGACGGAAGACCCCGATTCATCTCGCTATGCCAGAGTTTAATTTTCCATCATTCCGATAGCTAGAAACATCCAGAGATCGCCAGTTCTTAACCTGGTTCCGTCAGGAACCTTGGTAGCTTCCAGTTTGTCAAGCACTTCCGGTAGGTGCTTGTTAGATTTGGGTCTGCAAGACCCTGTTCTACTTCCGGTTTCGATTTCCGGTCCTCCCTCTTCCATTTCCGGTATGGCTTCTGGTTCTGGTCTGGGTCCTGAGAACCCTGTTAATTTTCCGATTTCTGGTAGGCGTTTTCTCCGCTTCGGTTTCCGGTGCTAGCTCTTCTGTTTCTGGTCTGGCTTCTGGTCTTACCGGATATCTGGGTCCCCAGGACCCTGTTAATTTTCCGGTTTCCGGTAGGCTCATTTCAATTTCTGTTTCCTATTCTACTTCCAGTTCTCGTATTTCTGGTTCCTCTTCTACTTCCGGGTTTACCGTACTTCCGGGTCTGTATGATCCTGTTCAGTTTCTGGTTTTATACTGCTGGTTTATTCATTTCCATTTCCTATTCTACTTCCGTTTCTCGTATTTCCAGTTCCTCTTCTATTTCTGGTTTTACTGTACTTCCGGGTCTGTATGATCCTGTTCAGTTTCCGGTTTTATACTTCCGTTTTGCTCATTTACATTTCCTATTCTACTTCAGGTTCCCGTATTTCTGGTTCCAAGATTTTTTCCGCTTCTGGTTTTCGTTCATCCGGGGATAGAGTCGCTTACGGTTTCAGGGACTTCAACTTCGAAGTTCGTTTTCTTAGGACAGGTCTAGTCATCATCTGGCCTTTGAGTTAGTCTTATTTCCATAACTGCTTTAAAGAATCAGTGTAGTTAATGGCTGAAAATCGTCATACAGAGACATTGCCAGTCTTTTAGGCTTTAGAATTTATACAGACATTCAGCATTTATTCTTTAGCACTTAGCAGTAACAGTATTTCAACGTAATTAAAGACTCTTCCGACTGGTTTCCGTATGGGATTTTTAGTTTAGCTTTTTTCATATGCGCCTATCGTACATGTGGGTTTAAATAGAACACTCAGCTGTTAAGGCAGTTGTATTCTTCTGTCAAGTGTCTATTTTTAGTTAGTCTTAACGTTCCATGCTTCGTTATTTGATTTTGGTTTTTTCTTTCGGAGTTAGTATATTTTATTGATTTATTTATTTCTCTTTCTGACTAAGTTTCTACGCATCATTTCTAGATACGTAATTTTTCCTTCACCCCCCTTTAGATGGCCAGTTGTCTTCGGGCCATTCAGCCTTTTCTCTCGCTCCTTTCTCCGCTTATGATGGCAGGTTGACAGATTTATTTTCGCTCCTTTCTCCGCTTATGATGGCAGGTTGACAGATTTATTTTAACCTAAGGGAGTTAATTCGTTGCGCTTATTCTAACATTTTTTTTCCTCGGTTTTTATTCCTTCTTCTTTTCCTTTTATGGGTTATTTCTCCTTTCTTAGTGTCTTTTTATTCTTGTGGATATTATTCTTGTTTCCATTTTCTTCTCGGTGTTCCCTCTCTTAATTCTATTCCTTTTCAGTGACTGTCAGTTTTCTTCTCTGTCATCATGGTTACGTGAGTCATTTCGCCCTGGTTTCATGTCGCCTCTTTGTCATTTTAGCGGTTTTTTCTCCCTTTTCACTATTAGTTTCAAATTTTGGCCTCTAGTTTTAGCCTTATCCTTTGGCCCTTTAAAAGCTTGATCTTTCCTTACCTCTTGGTGTCAGTTTTCTCGGCTAGTAAATTTACATTTTTTGTTTTCTACTTCCGGTAGCTGTCGATTGCCGTCTTATCTGTCAGTTTGATAGATTCCTTGCCCTTTTTTCATTTCCCCCTTTAATTCTTTTCATGATATCTTTCTATCTTTTTGTAGTTTTCTGTTATTTTCTCCTAGATCAGAGTTTATTGTGCTGATCCTTGAAGTTGTCTTTATGCATGTTTATTTCATAGCTTTATCTTTTCTATAGGCTTTTCCGTATTATTCACTTCCTTCTTGTCATTCTCAGTAGATGGTTTTCAGTTGTTTTTTCTGTACCTTGGTTTTATGTCTTGTGGGGGCGGATGTGTGAGTTCAGGTTTTCTGTCTTGTGGGGGCAGATGTGTGAGTTCAGGTTTTCTGTCTTGTGGGGGCGCATGTGTGAGATCAGGTTTTCTGTCTTGTGGGGGCGGATGTGTGAGATCAGGTTTTCTGTCTTGTGGGGGCGGATGTGTGAGTTCAGGTTTTCTGTCGTGTAAGTTTAATATCTTCTTAATAGCCTTAAGTCTCTTATTTTTTCTTGTCTGATTAGTAGGTTCCTTGAATTATTTCCACATTTTCTTTCCTCTTAGTTTTAGTTCTTCTTATACAGTTGGTCTTCTTTCCTTTTAGTTCTCCCCCTTCAAAGCTGGGGTGGGGGTGGGGTGGGTGGTGTGTTGCTGATATTACATTTCATTCCATTACTCACATTTTAACGGTTGATTTACATTCTGCATCATGCAAGGCTGTATCTGAACACAATATTTTGGCGCGATTGTAATTTAGTCTGATTTTTATTACTTAGTATCATAGGGGCAATTCCCTTTTTTAGTTTGCTTAGCAGGGCATAATTTTTGAGGCGAGCTATCAATTAATAGCTGTCCTTAAATCTCAAATCTTTGTTCATGGTTTAGATATTTTACTTCTTACATGTAAGCGCAGATTTATATCATACAAATGTATTTGCAAATTTTCATTCTGTTAGAGGAGTCTAAAACCTCCTCGCCTAAACACTGATCGTGGAGAGCAATTGTTTAACTCGCCATGATTTTCTAGAAATTAAGCCCAGGTTCAGCATGAAACATTTCATGTTATGTAGATTTCACTTTATTTTTTCTTCTGTTGATAGAGTAGGAATTCTTGCTCTGTTGCTATTATATATTTTTTTATTGACCTTGTTCCGCCATCTATTTCTGGGTCGCTCTTATTATGTTGAAAGATTTCAGAAATTCTTTTCCATTTTCTTTCTTGCTAAAGGAAGAGTTCACATCTAGAGTCATGTAGCTGTCTGTGGACAAATTTTTTACAAGGAAATTTAGATCCAGGATTTAATCCCTCTGCATAGTTTTCAGCTGCAGCAGGAATTCTTCATCATATATCAATTCAGACAACTTATCCTTGGTCTTCTATTTCCTCGAGTATAGTTTCTACATTCAACTCTTTCAATAATTATTCCAGAGGTATGCAGGTTGTCATGCAAGCTAGGTTGGATTATAATTCTCAAAAAGTCAAGCCTAGTCCTTTCTCAAGTTTCACGCATCTAGGCATCTCTTTTGACCTGTCTCATGGCTTAGTCTTTCCTTCAGAGGCAAGGGTGGAGGCATTCTTGTTGGCTATGGACATTCTGACACCCTCTCTCATTCAGGGCAAGATTGATTCTCAGGGTTCTAGGCTTGATCGTCAGCGTTGAGAATGTCATTCTCTGGACGGCGCTGATGAGAGGACCCTTTCAAGTGTTCCTGATGTCCCTCTGGAAGCAGTCAGTTCATTTTATTTACCATCAGATTCCCATCAGAGAACACTTGATCCCTCATTTAGACTTTTGGAAGGATCGTTCTCTATATACAATAGGTGTTCCATTAGTCAAGACCTCTCCTCCGGCGATTATTTTGAAAGACGCTCCCCAGGAGGGGTGGGGGACAGTCCGGATGTCCCTGTCGATTTCCGGTCTTTGGTCCTTGGAGGAGTCGACAGCTTTCATCAATATCTTGGAGTTGTGGGCTGTCAAGAAGGCTCTCCTCACATGGTCGGATCGAGTGAGAGGCCTCAGGATCTCGATTCGATCAGCCAATTCCATGGTAGTTTCCTACATCAACAGACAGGGAGGAACCAGGTCTTCAGTTCTTTGTATGGAAATTTGGAATCTTCTGTTGTGGTGCCGCAAGAACCAAATTTTTCTAGTTTCCCGTCATGTTCCAGGCAGACTGAGCTTTCTTGCGGACAAGTTGGTAAGACCCAGCAGGTTTGTCCACTCAAAGTAGCAGTTAAAGAAGTCGTTTTTCAAAGAGATTTTTCAGCATCATTGTCATCCCCATGTAGATCTCTTTGCGACATCTCTGAATGCTCAGATCTCCTCTTTCGTGTCTCCTTTTCCGGGCAGTCAGGCTCTGGTGGTGGACATCTCAGTCCTGGACAGGAATGTTTGCTTACACATTCCCTTTATCTTTTTTGATTCTGTTGATTCTGAAGAAGGTCAGGGACCAGATCTGCGAAATTCTTCTGGTAGCCCCTTTTTGGCCGAAGAGGATCTGGTTGGTAGACCTTCTCGATCTTCTGGTAGACTTTCCTTGTCTTCTTCCATTGTCCCCAGATCTTCTTTCTCAAGTAAAGGGCAAGTGTCTTCATCCAAATCCAGAAATCTTCAGTCTGCGTTTGGAGAATATCGAGTGCCCGGTCCCTGAGATCAAGTTTTATTCAAGATCTCAGGAAAGCTTGACTCTTCTAGTAGGGAGTCAACACGTCGAGTTTACAAGGGTCGACTTAAAATCTTTGGAGAATGGTGTTCAAACCATGGTTTCTTGCCCGATTCTTTTTCTATTTCCCAGGTGTTAGATTTTTTATCATATCTTCGATTCTTTACAACTATCAGCTTACACCGTTAGGGGTTATATATTTTCCTTGGCTTCATCTCTTCCTTGTCTCTTGAATGCTGATATCAACATATCAAGGATACGAAGATGCTCAATCGTTTTATGAGTATTGGGCAAAGTTCGTCCTCCAGTGTCTAATCCTTTGCCGTCCTGGAATTTGGCTATAATTCTTCAATGTCACCATTTTGAACCAATTGGATCTGTCAGTATTAAACTTTTGACTCTTAAGGCTGTTTTTCCTTGTTGCTTCAGCTTCAGCCAGAAAAGATCAGAATTTAATGCTCTTTCTGCAGCTAAAGACAGATTTACTGAATCTGGGGTTGGCTTAGTTTTATATCCCAGAAGGGGTTTTGTATCGAATACCCAGTCTAACCGTTACCCAGCCAAGCCAATTATTCTTAAATCTTTATCGGTTTTTTCGCCGTTTGTTAAGTTCTGGTGTCCTGTCAGGGCCTTAAAAGTCTATAGACGTCGAACCGATTTTAAAAGATCCGATCCTTCCCACTTATGGGTTCCGTATGCGGAGGAGGTAGCTAGACCAGTCTTTAAGGCCACTGTTGCCAGATTGATCTGTGAGACCATCAAATTCTGATTTGAGATTGCCTCCCCCTGGCGAGATCAAATTAGCCCATGTCAAGGCTCACGACGTTCGTGGTATTGCTACCTCCTTCCCTCTTTTCGCCGGCTCATCATTGGACGACGTCATGCAAGTCGCAGGTTGGAAATCTGAATAGACTCTACTTTTTCCTATTTAAAGGATCAGAGCCCAGCGGCATCCTTTTTGAGAAATATAACGATTTAAATATAACAAAACAAGCCAAAGTCCATTTACCAAGCACATCCCGCCAATTTTGCTAGACTGTATGTCTGTCAGAAATGGTGAGAATTTTCTCTGTTTTTGTTTATTTCCTTGAGTTGACAATTTTCCTTATTTGATAATCACTGTGTGAATGTTATGGATGCTCTATTATGTTATTTTATTAACATTTGGATAGGATTTGTTTAATTTTTATCCTTATTTTATGATTCTCAAATCTCCACCCACCAAGGGTTATTAAGCGGGGCACTGACTAATTCTACAGGTTTAGTAAGTAGTGATTGAACGGTATAGATATTTTTGTGGTGTAATAACAACCCCCAACAGACCCCCTTGTGGGATGGTCTGTAGTTTTATTAACCACTATAAAACATACTTACCGTTCAATCACTACGACCCAGCCTCAACCACCTCACGTGGGAATGATTTGAGAATCAGTTTATTGTATATCACAAATATTTGGAAAAGTGAATCTGTCACTGAGGAATGTGTATAGACTGGTGCCAGTCTCTAATAGGCCATATGCTGGGAGTGTACTCTACCAGTAGCCTGGTTGAGGGTGTGATGAAGTGGTATAGGCATATGGAGGCATGTAAGCAAGTATAAAAATCTTATTCTGGTGGCTAAATGCAGAGTAGTTGATTTAGCAAGTAGTGATTGAATGGTAAGTATGTTTTATAGTGGTTAGTAAAACTACAGACCGTCTGACAAGGGGTTTTTTTTTGGGAGAAAGCATCATTACCGCATAGAGATCCAACTTTCTTCAAATGAAGCCGATCGACCAATTTGGCCGGCGGCCATCTTTGATTGTGGCCGATTTTTAGAAATGTTTTTTTAAATCTCCAGAACTGCTTTGGGGATCGATTCAAAATTCATAAAATATCATCTAGGGCAAGAGCTGGACCAAGTTCGTTCAAGGGAAGTTGATTGGCTAAATAGTTCGACAACCATCATTGATGAACTAGTTTTCGCGAAAACAACTTCTACAGAACCGCTGAATGGGTCGGGCCAAAATTTGGGAGATATGATTAGGGACTAAGGGCCATTAAAATTTGTTCAAGGGAAGTTGATGCATAAAAAAACATGGCTGTTGTGGGCCAATCAAAATGTAAAGTGTTTGGTGGCCATTTTGAATTTTTTTATTTGATTTATTTTAAAGTTGAAATTGCATTTATATAGTTTTTTTGGTATTCTGATTTCAAATTTGCCAGTTACGAAACTGTCGGATAAAAGGTTTGGCAGCCATCTTGCCTCTTTTTCCCACCAAAGATTCCCATACTGCAGTAATGGGAAATTTCTAATGTCTTCTCGAGAACCACTTGGTCGATTTCAGGTATATTTAACAGAACGCATCTTTAGGGCATAGACATCCAAGTGTGTTCAAACGAGGCCGATTTGGCCGGCAGCCATCTTGGCTTTGGGCTGATTTTTGGAAATGGCTTTAAAAATGTTCTTCGTACCTGCTTTGGGGATCGATTCAAAACTCTTGAAATACATTGTATCATCTCGGGCAAGAGCTGATCCAAGTTTGTTCAAGGGAATGTGTTTAGCCAAATAGTTCGGTGGCCATTTTGGATGACTTAGTTTTCCAGAAAGCAACTTATTTTCCAGTACCACTAAACAGATTAAATTACGGCTGAAATTTTAGGTATATGATTAGGGACTAAGGGCCATTAAAGTTTGTCCATGGATACATAAAAAAACAAGGCCACCTTTGATCAATTAACATTCAACGTGTTGGGCGGTCATAATCATCCTGGATTTTATGAACATTTCTGAGAAAATCATACAAAAGTATACTTATTAACCACTTGGCCAATTTTTAATAAAACTTTGCCAAACATTCACAGAAATTAGATTGGTAAATTTTTACAGGGGTCATCTCATTTTATTAGGTTGTGTCAGTGGCTAATAATTCCAGGTGAGCGATACAGGCCCCTTGGGCCTCTTGTATAAGATGCATAATGCATTACTCATGTATTTCATGTAAAGATTTGGTTAGAAAAACATTTAATGTGGCTACACAGACCATATTCATGCACATGATTTGCCGTTTAATGGAACTACAGAATAATGTTACCTGGTTTGTGTACACAATCTATTTTTTTTGTTATCAATTTTGACAATTAATTGGCTGATATCAATTTTGCACAAATAAATGTGTAAATTACTTGAGAATTTTTGTTCAAAGGCTTATGAACAGCTTAATGTTTAAATAGATGAACATTCTAAATACATCGCAGCCAGATTTTTTAAATGAGATAATTGAATCAAAAATAAATTCAATTCAACAAATGGTTTGATTACGCATTTTGAAAGCAATTTGATTGTACATACATATATCACGTATCGTACTTAATCATTGTTAGCTCACCTGGCCTGAAATGCCAAGTGAACTTATGGCATCGCAACCGTCCATCCATCGTCCGTCAACTTTTCCTTTAAACGACTTTCTCAAGAACCACTGGACCGATTTCAAATATATTTGGCAGGAAGCATCCTTAGGGCATAAGGATCCAAGTTTGTTCAAATGAACCCGATCGGCCAATTTGCCCAGCGGCCATCTTGGATGTAGGTCGATTTTAGGAAATGTCTTTAAAAATCTTCTCCGAAACCGCTTAGGGGATTGATGCAAATCTCATGAAATATGATCTAGGGCAAGAGCTGAACCATGTTTGTTCAAGGGACCTTAATGATTGGTCAAATGGTTGACCTAGTTCTCCAGAACCGCTGAAGGGATCGGGCCGAAATTTGGCAGATATGATTACGGCCTAATGGCCATTAAAGTTTGTTCAAGAGAAGTTGATCTGTCAAAAAACATGGTCGCCATGGGCCAATCGAAATATAGCGTGTTTGGTGGTCATATTGGATTTTTTTATTTGATTGATTTTGAGGCCGAAATTGGTTTTGTATGTGTTTTGTGGTATTCTGATCACAAATTTGCAATTTTCGAAACTGTCAGATAAATGGTTTGCCGGCCATCTTGGATCATTTTCCCACCAAAAGCTCCCATACTAAAGCAATGGGAAATTTAAAATGTTTTCTTCTCGAGAACTACTAGGCCGATTTCAATTATATTTCGCAGGCATAAAGATTCAAGTTTGTTCAAACAAAGCCGATGGTCCAATTGGGCCGGCAGCCATTTTGGCCGATTTTTAGAAACGTCTAAAAAAATTTTCTTTGAAACCGCTTGGGGATTGATGCACACCTCATGAAATATGATTTAGGGTAAGGGCTGAACCAAGTTTGTTCAAGGGAACGTGATTGGTCAAATGGTTTGGTGGCCACTTGGTTGACCTAGTTATAGCGAAAATGACGTCTTCTCCAGAACCGCTGAAGGGATCAGGCTGAAATTTGGCGGATATGATTAGGGCCTAAGGGCCATCAAAATTTGTTCAAGAGAAGTTGATCCATCAAAAAACTTGGCCGCCGTGGGCCAATCAAAATATAGCGTGTTTGGCGGCCATATTGAATTTTTTTATTTGGTTGATTTTGAGGCCGAAATTGGTTTTGTATGTGTTTTGCGGTATTCTGATCACAAATTTACAATTTTCCAAACTGTCGGATTAATGGTTTGGTGGCCATCTGGGATCATTTTCCGGACAAAAGTTCCCATACTAAAGCAATGGGAAATTTAAAATGTTTTCTTCTCAAGAACTACCTGGCCGATTTCAATTATATTTGGCAGGAAGCATCCTTAGGGTGTAGAGATTCAACTTTGTTCAAATGAAGCCAGTCGGCCAATTGGGCCGGTGGCCATCTTGGATTTTGGCCGAATTTTAGAAACGTCTTTAAAAATCTTCTCCGTAACTGCTTATGGGATTGATGCAAACCTAATGAAATATGATTTATAGCAAGAGCTGAACCAAGTTTATTCATGGGAACTTGATTGGTCAAATGGTTTGGTGGCCATCTTGGTTGACCTCGTAGCGAAAATGACTTCTTCTCCAGAACCGCTGAAGGGATCGAGCCAAAATTTGGCAGATATGATTAGGGACGAAGAGCCATTAAAGTTTGTTCAAGGGAAGTTGATATGTCAAAAAACCTGGACACCATGGGGCAATCAAAATATAGCATGTTTGGCTTCCACGTTGGATTTTTTTATATGATGGATTTTGAGGCCGAAATTGGTTTTATGTTTTTTGGGTATTCTGACCTCAAATTTGCAATTTTCAAAACTGTTCGATAAACGGTTTGGTGGCCATCGTGTTGACAAACAGCATTCTAGTTGAAATGCCTATGGTCCAGGTGAGCGATACAGGCCCCTTGGGTCTCTTGTTTTTTATTTATCATATAAGGCTGGCACAGGGTTCAAACTGGTCATGGAAATCCTGGAAAGTCATGGAATTTGAAAATTTAAATTCCAGCCTTGGATAGTCATAGAAAATCATCATTTTTTACCATAGGTCATGGAAAGTCATGGAAAATGGTAATCCTGCAAAATAAAAGAAATCTGTTGTCATAAATTCGCATCCTCACCTCTATGCAATAAATATTATGGCAACAGATGGTCAAAGCAAGGCATTGGCTTGGTTGTTGCAAGATGCACTATTCAGGCACTTTGCAGAATAACTCGATAAATAGATCGTAATTTATGTAGCTATGTCATAAACACAAATCTTCTTGGTATCAATTCCTGCAGGTCATCGAATTTTGGTCATGGAAATGTCATGGAATTTCAAACACAGAAAGGTTTACAAACCTTGCTGGCAGTTAACAGTGGCATAACCACATTCATGGTGTACAAACCCTGCTGGCAGGTAACAGCGGCATAACCACATTCACGGTATACAAACCCTGCTGGCAGGTAACAGTGGCATAACCACATTCACGGTGTACAAACCTTGCTGGCAGGTAACAGTGGCATAACCACATTCACGGTGTACAAACCTTGCTGGCATGTAACAGTGGCATAACCGCATTCACGGTGTACAAACCATGCTGGCAGGTAACAGTGGTATAACCACATTCACGGTGTACAAACCCTGCTGGCAGGTAACAGCGGCATAACCACATTCACGGTATACAAACCCTGCTGGCAGGTAACAGTGGTATAACCACATTCACGGTGTAAAAAGCCTTCTGGCAGGTAACAGTGGCATAACCGTATTCACGGTGTACAATCCCTGCTGGCAGGTAACAGTGGCATAACCACATTCACGGTGTACAAACCTTGCTGGCAGGTAACAGTGGCATAACCACATTCACGGTGTACAAACCTTGCTGGCATGTAACAGTGGCATAACCGCATTCACAGTGTACAAACCATGCTGGCAGGTAACAGTGGTATAACCACATTCATGGTGTACAAACCCTGCTGGCAGGTAACAGCGGCATAACCACATTCACGGTATACAAACCCTGCTGGCAGGTAACAGTGGCATAACCACATTCACGGTGTAAAAAGCCTGCTGGCAGGTAACAGTGGCATAACCGTATTCATGGTGTACAATCCCTGCTGGCAGGTAACAGTGGCATAACCACATTCACGGTGTACAAACCATGCTGGCAGGTAACAGTGGCATAACCACATTCACGGTGTACAAACCGTGCTGGCAGGTAACAGTGGCATAACCATATTCACGGTGTACAATCCCTGCTGGCAGGTAACAGTGGCATAACCACATTCACGGTGTACAAACCTTGCTGGCAGGTAACGGCATAACCACATTCACGGTGTACAAATCTTGCTGGCAGGTAACAGTAGCATAACCACATTCACGGTGTACAAACCTTGCTGGCAGGTAACAGTGATATAACCACATTCACGGTGTACAAACCTTGCTGGCAGGTAACAGTGGCATAACCACATTCACGGTGTACAAACCCTGCTGGCAGGTAACAGTGGCATAACCACATTCACGGTGTACAAATCTTGCTGGCAGGTTCCAGTGGCATAACCACATTCGTGGTGTACAAACCTTGCTGGCAGGTAACAGTGGCATAACAACATTCACGGTGTACAAACCTTGCTGGCAGGTAACAGTGGCATAACCACATTCATGGTGTACAAACCTTGCTAGCAGGTTCCAGTGGCATAACCATATTCACGGTGTACAAACCTTGCTGGCAGGTAACAGTGGCATAACCACATTCACGGTGTACAAACCTTGCTGGCAGGTAACAGTAGCATAGCCGCATTCACGGTGTACAAACCTTGCTGGCAGGTTCCAGTGGCATAACCACATTCATGGTGTACAAACCTTGCTGGCAGGTTCCAGAGGCATGACCACATTCACGGTGTACAAACCTTGCTGGCAGGTTCCAGTGGCATAACCACATTCATGGTGTACAAACCTTGCTGGCATGTAACAGTGGCATAACCACATTCATGGTGTACAAACCTTGCTGGCATGTAACAGTGGCATAACCGCATTCACGGTGTACAAATCTTGCTAGCAGGTAACAGTAGCATAACCACATTCACGGTGTACAAACCTTGCTGGCAGGTAACAGTGGTATAACCACATTCACGGTGTACAAACCTTGCTAGCAGGTAACAGTGGCATAACCACATTCATGGTGTACAAACCTTGCTGGCAGGTAACAGTGGTATAACCACATTCACGGTGTACAAACCTTGCTAGCAGGTAACAGTGGCATAACCACATTCATGGTATACAAACCCTGCTGGCAGGTAACAGTGGCATAATCACATTCACGGTGTACAAACCTTGCTGACAGGTAACAGTAGCATAACCACATTCACGGTGTACAAACCTTGCTGGCAGGTTCCAGTGGCATAACCACATTCACGGTGTACAAACCTTGCTGGCAGGTAACAGTGGCATAACTATATTCACGGTGTACAATCCCTGCTGGCAGGTAACAGTGGCATATCCACATTCACGGTGTACAAATCTTGCTGGCAGGTAACAGTGGCATAACCACATTCACGGTGTACAAACCCTGCTGGCAGGTAACAGTGGCATAACCACATTCGTGGTGTACAAACCCTGCTGGCAGGTAACAGTGGCATAACCACATTCACGGTGTATAAACCCTGCTGGCAGGTAATAGTGGCATAACCACATTCATGGTATACAAACCCTGCTGGCAGGTAACAGTGGCATAATCACATTCACGGTGTACAAACCTTGCTGACAGGTAACAGTGGCATAACCATATTCACGGTGTACAATCCCTGCTGGCGGGTAACAGTGGCATATCCACATTCACAGTGTACAAACCCTGCTGGCAGGTAACAGTGGCATAACCACATTCACGGTGTACAAATCTTGCTGGCAGGTAACAGTGGCATAACCACATTCATGGTGTACAAACCTTGCTGGCAGGTAACAGTGGCATAACCACATTCACAAATCTGGGGGTGCAAAATAAGATTTTGGGCATACGAAAACAGGATGGGTCTGTGGAGTTAGTGGATAATGGTAGGAAAGCTGTGGGGGTGGGAAAGACTGAACTCTTGGGAGCCACCTGCCCGCCAGCCCCGCCCCTCTATTCCTTGGACCTGTTGCTGATTAGCTTCTTGACCATAGCATCACCTACCTGTTGCACTTAGATAATGCTATGTTAACATGTATAGGCAATTAACTAATCAGTCGCCCAAGTGTTATGTTCATTCTTATTAACTTAATGTGCAGGAAGGACGGAATCTGTTCAGATAATCATGTTTGCATAAAAACTGCAGGTTTCATTGCATATGGTTTAATGCACACAACAACGATGATGAATCTGTCTGGATCGGTACTGATCTGAGTGTAACGGTACTGCCTGGTTATAAAACAAATCCATCAGTATGAGTATTGGTAGGCCTATGCGATATTTAGCATGACTTTACAAACTAAAACAAGCTATTGTGATACCTTGCACCTCAACCGGCTATGGCGGCGGTGGCCAATTTGTGTTTAGCTCCACTTTTCTGATATAAACAGAAAAGTTTAGATCTCATGTTTGGTTAATGATACTGACCCAAACTTGGACACCTGCTTACTTATAATGAGAGCCTCGCACAATGGGCTTGGCTCTAAAGGTCAAGGTCACTGTGACCCTGGGTAATACTACATTTCTTTCAACATTAACATTTTCCGTTTAGCTCAACTTTTCTGTTTATATATCTCATGTTTGGTTAATCATACTGGACCCAAACTTGGACACATGCTTCCTTATGATGGCATGCCATCATACAATGACCTTGCGGTAAAAATGTCACGGTCACTATAGTGGTGGTAAAAATCTAATCTTTTCACATTAACATTTTTAATTTTACTCAACTTAGCAATTTATATCTCATCGTTGGTTAATCATACTAGACCCAAACTTGGACACATGCTTCTTGATAATGACACAGCATCACACAATAACCTTGGTTCAAAAGGTTAAACAGCAAGTTCACTGTAACCAAACCGTGGTAAAAACTTAGTTTTTTCAACATTTACATTCCATATTATTGTGATAGTGGTAAATGACAACATAGCAGTTCATATCTCACCTTTGGTTAATTGTACTGAACCCAAACTCAAATACATGCTTCCGTATAATGAGACCACATCATATAATAACTATGGGGTCAAAAGGTCACGGTCACTATGACACAAATTTGGGGTCAAAATGTCAAGGTGGTGATGGCCAGATTAAAAACCAATATTTTGAAAACTGTCTGAAAGACACACTTTCTCAAATTAACTCTGGTTCTACTGGCGAGATCTTAACCAGACTTGGATGGAAGATTGTCCATGGGGTCCCAAAGATTTGTGATAAATTGTGGTAAAAAAATCAAATATCACGGTCACAGTGACAATTAAATTTTTTCCAAACACGAACAATACAGGTATTGCAGAAATTTCTGCTGATTTACATACGAAGAGATGTCTCTTGTCACGTTTAACAGGTGGTCTGGCTGGTGGCAGTTCAATAAGCTGTGATGTTCCTTTGTTTGTTAGTTTGTTTGTTTGTCAGTCAGTTACAAATGCTTATTCCGGACTGTCATTTCAAGAGTTTTATGTACACAGCAATCAAACTTGGTGTATATATGCATTGTAGGCTTACGGTATGGAGTGTAAGAAAAGTATATCAGTGTGACCTCAGAGTGACCTACCTCTTCACTCTTCACCAACAGCTACCAAGATTCTATAGACCTTTTCAACATTAACATTTTGTGCTTGGCTGAACTTAGCTGGTCATATGTCATGTTTGCTTACTTTTCCTGGACCCAAAATTGTACACATACTCCCTTATAAGGGGTGGGCAGAGCACAATGACCTTTGGGACTAAAAGGTCAAAGGTCAATATTATTGTGATATTGGTAAATGAATTTTTCCAGCATTAACATTTTTAGCTTAGCTCAACTTGGAAGTTATTATCTCATGTTTGGTTAGTAATACTGGACCCAAATTTAACACATGCTTGCTTATAATGATAGAGTATGGCATAAGGTCCTTCGTGGTCAGAGTGTCAAAGGCCATTGTGGTCTCGGGGGGAAAAACCAGTAATGTTTTGTGTTTGTCTAAATTTCACTGTTTATATCTCATGTATGTTTAATCATGCCGGAGCTAAAGTTGTACACATTCTTCTTTATCATGAGTAGGAATGACACATGACATCTCGGTGACAAAATGTCAAAAGTCAAGGTCACTCTGTCCTTGCTAAAATCTAGTTTTTATCAAAACTAACATTTTGCGTTTAGCTCAGCTCTGCAGTTGTAACCACATTTCTGGTTCAATTTAATCGTCAAAGTATATTTTTTTCAAAACCAAAATTTTTTATGGAAACAAAAAAAAATTAGAAAATATTTTTATGAATGGTAACATTTTAAAATACCCTCAAATGTGTCAAACAAATCTATAAAAACACATTACGGAAATTGTCTACTGTATATCTGGCATATTAGCATGGATACACTATTGACTGGCAGGGTTGGGGGGGGGGCAGGGCTTACGACGATAAAATATCTCTTTTTGTAAGCCGTTAATTGCGTACCGTAGGAGCGACAGGCTTAATGCAGAGTGTTATGCCTCGTACACTTATATATAAATAAGAGTTTCATGTATTATTGGCCTACAAGAATTCTGTGAGGAACTGTAATCGTACATGTATGATTGTTTTTATATTGTATTTTAATAAACAACCAAAGCAGCGAGATGTGCTGAAGAGCGCGATTATTTGAGGAATTTATTATCCATGACTAAAGAATGGCACATTAACCAATGTGTAAAAAAACAAGCCATGCGTTCTAGAGGTCAAACAGTAAAATGTCTCGTGCCCATTGTTCATAGTCTTGTAATTTTGGCGATAAAATTAGATCATTCCAACTTTGGCACCGAGTCATTTCAACACGCATCGCATGATAAATTCTGAGTAACATAAATTATCAAGTAGTTAGAACGTTTCATGTTTCATATAGCGAGTTTCACGGTCCTAATTCTCAATACTATTATAGACTAGTGTCGTATAAATGGCGGAACAAATTGATTGGAAATACTGACAGAAATTACAGAATAGTTTGTGAGAGCAAAGTGGTGGCTAGTTCCTAATTATAAACCAGTTTAATATACATATACACTGTAGCATTCAAACGGGAACAACTTGACAAAAATTGCAGAGAATTACTGGATGCAGCGAATTCCCGGCAAATCAATAAACAACAATAGATATGTAAGTGTAATACTAATAGCTGTCTTTTAATCCGTAACTGCCATTTTTTTCTGGAACAATGCCTATTAGAAGAGAATGCATGGAATTGTATGCGTCCCCAACCCAACACCCACAAGATACATATACCACTTCCTTCTCTCACCATACATATACATGTATGTGGAGTCAATCTATCGGAAAATGACGCATTTTATAGAAAATTTATCGTGATCACTCAAAGCAATAATCGCACAAGCCAGAACAGCTACTCCAACTCAATGATATAGGGAAATCCCAAATGCTAATTAGATTGGATGGCTGATGGCGTGCCAATCGCAAGTCCCCATGTTCACCACCTTAACCTTTTGACCACTTCCCCAACCCCAGGTGGTGGAGCAAAATGTCCTCTTGAACTCTGCAATCATATGAGTACCTCACATGCCAAATTTGGTTGAACTCTGTCCAGAGCTTTTGAAAGTGTTGTGTTACAACTTTCCGCACCTTCACCACTTTGACCTTTTGACCTTTCCACTGCCCCCCCCCCCTTTCAGGCAGAGCCCAAGGTTGGGTGGGGTGTGTGTGTGTGTGTGTGCGGTACGGAGACAAATATAAATGTCCTCTTGCACTGCTCATTCATAGGGGTATCTCACATACCAAATTTGGTTGAATTCTGTTCCAATGTTTTGGAAATTTTGTTCCAGTCAATTTCAGAATAGGGGGATAATAAACCCCACTTTCCTTTGAAAAAACTGTTTGGTTAGAGGCAAAGGACAACTTGGACAAGAAGTCCTGTTGATTATTTTGAGAACATTTTGATTGAATGTTGTCGGAACAATGATTTTCAGTCAAATCGTTTTCAAAACCTTAGCTAGAGGCACTATCTACTGAGGATTTTGAGAACAATTTGAAGCAAAGATGTTGCTGAGCTATATAAATCAACTTAACCCTTTAATGACTAAATCTGTTAAAAAATCGAAGTATTTACTTATTGAATGTCCAGTTGCAGGCCAAGAGAAGATATATCTTTGAAAATTTACCACTGGAATGACTAGCTCGGTTATTGAGACAGTCATTCCGGTGATCAATTTTCAAAAATAATCTCTTGACCTGCAAATGGACATTCCCCGAGACCATTACAGAGGCCGGTTTTGGCCGGCCTCATCGTGAAAGGGTTAAATCATAATGTCAGGGGTAATAATGAGAAATTTCCTCTACATGAACACAGTGCATATAACATAGGAATTTTACTCGTTCCGCGAAGAAAAGTCTACCTGCAAATAAATTGACATTATAGTACATGTATATCAGACGGAAATGCATTATATGTACCCTGTGCACCTAGGATTACACATTTACATGCACCAACCAATTTTTACCTGCATTGTCCATGTAAAAAGGCCTTCAACTTCTTATGCAAATATTTACCCTAGCACATTTCGCCGCTACCATAGGAAATACACTATTAAAACCAAACTATATAATTTACTATCCATATTGAGGTTTGAGGCAGCTCTGCTCGCCTTGAAAGACAACTGTGCGATGAATATCAGTAACATTACAGGAATGGTTTTATACTGAGCATTGTGCAATGGCAAGAACAATAGAATCCCAAATAATGGTAGCTACAAATATCAAACTAAAATGGCAACCTTGAAGAAGACTATTGTCACTGAATTCTCCTTCTCCTCTTATTGCTTCAGGATAGCTTTAATCCTTTTGACGTCAAATCCATGAAAAAGTAAATTCTTGACAATTTATAATGTATTCTGTTGTATTCTGTTGAATATTTTGAAATTAATATGACTGGAGGCAGCAACGGCTTCCAGTCAAATTAATTTCAAACTATTCAAACAGTTTTCATGTATGGGTGGGTGCCTTGAAAATGAGATATGGGGGATTCATAGGTGAAAGTGGTTAATGAGCCAAATGGTGTAGCGTCTGATCTGAGAATTATGTAGAATGTCAGCGTTTCTCTAAATGACCCAAAGGCATGGGCAAGTGCATATGTTTAGTTATTGAAAATCTTTAAATGCATATATAAACATGTATATATACATTTTTTCTGTATGTACTTTTGCATTTAAGTGCATATATGCATTTGACCTCCATGTCCGATTATAGCCAGTGAAGATCATTTATTGTTTCATTGTCTAATTTTCACAGCATTGTCAGTGATTTGCGCTACAAGCAAGCGGTCGAGCAAACAGCGAGTTTCAACCATGCCCTTTCTCAGGAGTGTAATATGAGAATGCCTTTTCTAGATGGGCAAACAGGTGTGGCGCAGAACCATACCAGTCTGTTTCAGAACCACATACATCGTGGACCGGGTATGTATTAACACTGTCACCACTACAAGACATGAAACAACCAGTTTCTTTATAATGTAAGACCTCCGGACCATTATTTCACTACTGGTAGTTTTTCAGATATAGTCACCAAACATGGTATATGGCTGCATGATCTAGGGCTGGGCTGTTTGGCCTAAAAGAAAGCTGGTGACAGTATCACTAATTAAACAGGTTTAACTGAAATACCGGTTTAATGGGCTAGAATGATCGAAAATAATTTGAAATAAGAAAATATCTTGTTTTCATTAGCTACAGTACATGTATTTTTCGATTTGATCACTGACATAAATTGCCACAAAATTAGAACGGTAACTACATACGACTGTTCACTTAGACGCTAGCTATCTCAAAATAGTAGTTAAAATAAATAAAATAAATAGTCTGGTTCATGTGATATCGTTAAATTAACACCCTACTACTAAAATGTTGATTTTTATGCTCCCCGAAAGTCGCCGCTTTGTTCGTCCGTCCGTCCGTTCACCATATATAAGTTTGTCCGGGGCATAGTTTCAAGACTTTTTCACATATGGTCACCAAACTTGGTATGTGGATGCATGTTAGGGAGAAGGTGTGCGGGGTATGAAAAGTAGGTCATGCTGACATACTTTTCATGGTTGACTGAATATCACAGAAAATGTTTCTCCGGGTCATAGTTTCAAGACTTTTTCACATATGGTCACCAAACTTGGTGTGTGGATGCATCTTAGGGAGAAGGTGTGCGGGGTATGAAAAGTAGGTCATGCTGACATACTTTTCATGGTTGACTGAATATCACAGAAAATGTTTGTCCGGGGCATGGTTTCAAGGCTTTTTCACATATGGTCACCAAACTTGGTATGTGAATGCATCTTAGGGAGAATGTGTGCAGAGTATGAAAAGTAGGTCATGTGACCTACTTTTCATGGTCGACTGAATATCACAGAAAATGTTTCTCCGGGTCATAGTTTCAAGACTTTTTCACATATGTCACCAAACTTGATATGTGGATGCATCTTATGGAGAAGGTGTGCGGAGTATGAAAAGTAGGTCATGCTGACCTACTTTTCATGGTTGACTGAATATCACAGAAAATGTTTGTCCGGGGCATAGTTTCAAGGCTTTTTCACATATGGTCACCAAACTTGGTATGTGGATGCATCTTAGGGAGAAGGTGTGCGGAGTATGAAAAGTATGTCAAAAGTAGGTCATCCTGACCTACTTTTCATGGTCGACTGAATATCACAGAAATGTTTGTCCGGGGCAGAGTTTCAAGACTTGCACATGTGCTCACGTAACTTGGTATGTGGATGCATCTTAGTACGTAGAAGGTGTGCGGAGTATGAAAAGTAGGTCAAAAGTAGGTCATGCTGACCTACTTTTCATGGTCGACTGGATATCACGGAAAATGTTTGTCCGGGCCATAGTTTCGCATATGGTCACCAAACTTGGTGTGTGGATGCATCTTAGGGAGAAGGTGTGCACAGTATGAAAAGTAGGTCATGCTGACCTACTTTTCATGGTCGACCGAATATGTTTCAAGACTTTTTCACATATGGTCACCAAACTTGGTATTGATTATTACAGAAAATATCTCTGTTCATTTTGAACATAGTTTTTATGTATTTTTCATATGGTGCCAAGCAAAGTCTAAATGTGTTTATTTAGAGAAACTTAGATTTTGCTTTTATTAAGCTATCCGTAACAAATTGTTCATTAGGACAAATCCCGCCAGACCAAGAGAATGATGGCCCACCGAATCATTCCTACTCCCCAAATTGTGGATTTAACATCATTACCCCAGACCAACAATATTTTAAGGATGGCCTAATATGGTGATATCTCATTGGCAATTTCAAGTTCGTTTCTCTGTGTCTGAGCCACAGTTCCAAACCTTTCCCTGAAGCATATGCCTTCAGGGTTATCCATTCAGTTTCTCTGCAGTGTATGCTTTCGGGGAGCATACATCAATTTATTGATTTGCCTTGTTCAACACTGTTATTACTTATTAGGTCACCATTTTCGAAATCGTAGTAAAATCTAATGCATGGAAATAGGAACCCGGATATGAGAGGGAGTTTAGGCCCCTAGTAGAGTAGCCAATACGGTTAGAGTTTGTATAACCACCTACAATATGATCAAGTCTAGTAAGTCACGGTTGTATTCAAGTACTTGGTATTCAGTAATAGTCTTCAATAATGCATGTAACTAAAGGGTAGTCATTTCCCGGAAATTGCACGTCAAGAATTCTCACAAAAAAGCCATCTGTTTGACTATTTTTCGACAGCATAATAAAGAGACTATGATAATTTGACAACATAAATGCAATGATTCTAACTTAAATCAACACTGGGAAATATTAATAATTCTCGTAGAAACGAAAGCTTTTTTCAGCCCTACAAGCTACCATATGAAACAGATTCTCTGCGATGTGAGAATTACCCTGTTTTGAAAGTAATTTGACTGGAAGCTGTTGCTATTATTGTAGGGCCGGTGGTTTTCCATGTAATATTTACGGAATTTACAGAATCGGTAATTTGAAACGGAAAAGTGATCTTCAAACAGAAAGTCAAATTTTCCTGCCAAACATTTGTAAATTGAAACGGAAACATGATAAATGATGATATTCAAGCAGAAATGCCACCATGGGAAACCTGTGAAATGCTGGAAATGTAACGCTGAAGGACAAATCTAGCTAGTGCTCAGTGTATTAGTATCCCGGCCATGGAGTGCCTATTCCACAGGAGTACCATCCAATAAACAACAATGCCTATATTTCTAGTGATAATATGGACATTAATGATTCATGTAGTTTGCCACAATATGTAGATCTTCCTGAAGGCCGCTCGGGTGAGTGGAATTGTCTATTATTCTCATATTTCTTGCAATGATGATACACATGATTATACAAATGTTATGGATAAGATATTAGTAAGAAATAGATATTATTTACTTAGTGCTAATGATAATCATTCATGTGTTGATGCTGCTATTAGTGCTGATGATACTATTATTACTACTAAAACTACATGTGCTGCTTCTACTGCTACCACCGCTGTATCTATTAGTGCTTCTGCAACTGCTACATGTACTACTTCTACTATTACTACTGATAATATTGCTAGTGTTACATGTAGCACCGCTCAATCTATTAGTGCTGCTGCTGTTGTGGGTTGCTGCTGCTGCTGATGATGATGATGATAATATTACAAGTTCAAGTACTACTACTGTTGATAATACTGCTAATCCCATTGCCACTGTAACTATATATAAAACTGCTGCCGATGATGATGCTGATGTGACCTTAAATTTTATAAACTATATTAATATATTCTGTTATTGCATTGTTCATCCAGTAAAAAAATCAGACTCATTCTGATAAAACCAAGAATTCACATATAATAAACCAATGGAAATGTACAAATGATTTTATACAAACTAATTTCATATGACCTACCAGCTCTTAGCATAAATACCTAGATTGATCGGTCGATGACGCGTCATCGCAAATCCCCACGTTCACCGCTTTGAACTTTTGACACCCCACAGCCCACCCCCGGGGCGGAGCCAAATGTAAATGTCATTTTGCACCCCACGATCATATGGGTAACTCACATACCAAATTTGGTTGAATTCCGTCCAACAGTTTTGACCTTTTGACCCCATCCCTCACCCCTGGGGGGCGGGGCCCAATGTAAATTTGCTCATCCATTCTGTATTGATATGGGTAACTCACATACCAAATTTGGTTGAATTCTGTCCAACGGTTTCGGAGGAGTGGCATTACAATACATTTTTTTACCTTTTGACCCCACCCCTCACCAACCCCTGGTGGCGGGGCCAAATGTAAATGTGCTCAAGTACTCCACATTGATATGGGTAATCCATAGACCAAATTTGATTGAATTCTGTCCAACGGTTTTGGAGGAGATGCGTTATAATCAATTTCTGTGGGTTAAAATTTGACCTTTTGACCCATCCCCCACCCCCTGTGGGTGGAGCCAAATCTAAATGGGCTCTTGCACTCCGCAATCATATCGGTAACTCAGATATCAAATTTAGTTGAGTTCCATCTAACGATTTCAGAGGAGTTGCGTTACAACTAATTTGACCTTTTGACCCCTGCCATGCCCCCCCATAGGGCGGAGCCAAATCTAAATATCGTCTTGCAAAGCGGAATCATATGGGTAACCTACATACGAAATTCGATTTAATTCCACCCAATAGTTTGGGAGGAGGTAGCGTGACGGACAGACGGACGGAGGCGATTATAATATCACCGACGGTTTTTTTTAAATGTGGGTTTAATAAAGGTCTTCTCATAGGTCACCTAAATTTTCAGCATTTGCTTCCCAGGATGACAGAAATAAAGATGATAACGGCAAAAAGTAGAAAAGATATAGATATATTATGCACAACACAAACATTTCTTAACACAAACCATCTAATATACATTACAAATAAGGAGAAATATCATTCTACACAAGTACTTCAAGTAGGTACACTCGCTCTAAGTGACCACTACCCAATATTCACTGTACGCAGTAGTAAAGTCTCTCAACAACGCAGTTTACATCAAGCTATTAGATACTGGAGCATTAAAAATTTTAATGAAAATTTGTTTATTCAGGATCTTTTAGCCTATGATTGGCATGCAGTGAATGAATTAAGTAATCCAAATCTTGCTCTTAAATAATGGCAGGAAAAATTCACTAACATATTAAATAAGCATGCACCTGTTACTGATTTCAATTATATTTGGCAGGAAGCATACTTAGAGCATAGGGATCCAAGTTTGTTCAAACGAAGCCGATCGGCCAATTTGGCCGGTGGCCATCTTGGATTTTAGCCAATTTTAGGAAACTTCTTTAAAAAAAATTTCTAAAACTGCTTGGGGGATCGATTCAAAACTCATGAAATGTCATCTATTGTAAGAGCTGAACGAAGGTTGTTCAAGAAAACCTGATTGGCCAAATAGTTTGGTGGCCATCTTGGATGACCAAGTTTTCCCAAAAACGACCTCCAGAACCGCTGAAGGGATCGTGCCGAAATTTGGCAGATATTATTAGGACCTAAGGGCCATTAAAGCTTGTTCAAGAGAAATTGACACGTAAAAAAAACCATGGCCACCCTGAACCAATTAAAATGTAGCGTGTTTGGCGGCCATTTTTGATTTTTTTATTTGATGGATTTTGAAGCCGAAATTAGTTTTATATATGTTTTTGGGTATGCTGATTTCAAATTTGCCACTTTCGAAACTGTTGGATAAACGGTTTGCCGGCTATCGTGGACTGTTTTCCCGCCCAAAACTCCCATACTAAAGCAATGGGAAATCTAAAATGTCTACTCGAGAACCACTGTGCAGATTTCAATTATATTTGGCAGGAAGCATCCTCCTGTTCACGAGAACTTGATTGGCCAAATGCTTCAGAGGCCATCTTGGATGATCTGGTTTTCGTGAAAACAACTCCAGAAGCACTAAATGGATCTGGCCAAAATTTGGGAAATATGATTAGGGACTAAAGACCATTAGAGTTTGTTCCATGCAGATATGTCAAAACAACGTGTCCGAATCAATCAAAATTTTGCTTTTTTGGTGGACATTTTTTTTCTGCAAATTTCTGAGAAAATCATAAAAAGACAATTTATTAGCCACTGGGCCAATTTTAGTAAAACTTGGCTAAACCGTTTGCACAGAAGTTTGATTGGTAATCTCATTTTGTTCGTTTGTGACAGTCGCCAATAATTGCAGGTGAGCGATACAGGCCCCTTGGGCCTCTTGAGGTTTTTTGCATTGCACATCAGGTATGTCTGTTTCTAGTATAACTCATTTTAAGCTTGGATTTCTTTTGTTCTGCAAATGAACATTTCTCAAGACCACTTCAAACACTGGTTTGACTGGCTTGTGTGTTAAAGGGTTAAAAAATACTACATTTGTCCTTTGAATTGGTTATCAGTGTAGTACCTGACTAACACGGTTACCATGGCGCTGACTGTTGAAAGGTGTAACCATTTAATTATCAAGCTAGCCAACACCAACCTCCTGACTTGTCCATTTGTAAGCCAAGAGAGGACTAGCTTTGAAAAATGTATCACTGGAATGACTGACTCGATGACTGAGCCAGTTATTCCAGTGGTAAATTTTCACAAATAATCCTCTTGGTCTGCAAATAAATATTTTCTATGAGAAAATTTACACTTTCTTGACCCAGCTTGACCGTTAACGTGTTAATGTACATGTAGTTCATTCCACAATCTGTTTTCTTTTAGGAAGCTCTAAGCAACAGTTGTACACATATCCAGCAAAAAGATGGAAGAAGACCAAATTCTTGTTTGTTCAACTCGAGGGCGGACGTGCTAAGGAGAATATTGATACCAGTACGTGTATCGAAACTGGAGAAGCTGGTACGTTTAGTTAGTTTATTTAAATCTGTAGAATTTGTTGAATCTATTGAAACTATCTTTGCAACAATTTAGTTCAATCTGTAGACCAGCCATTTCATATTAATGATATACAACATGGAGCACCAAAAGTGGTTACTAAAGACAGGTGTTCTCTATATACAGTAGAGCTGGGCAATATTGGATTTTGGTAGACAGTAACAGTATCTGGGAAAATACTGCGGTATCATGGTATATCGTCTAGGTGATTGGGATAAGATGGGGGGGTTCAAATTGGTAGTAATTGCCACGAAAACTCAACCCTTACGAAAATCATGGGTCATAGCACAAACGGAACATCTGACATTACTGATCGCCACTAGCGTGGATTAAAGTGATCTAAAAGTCACATGTGATATATACACCAAGCATTAACTTCATATTTTATGCCGGTCTCTATGTTTTATTCAACCATTTAATGAATTTTTGTTGTAAAAAGAACATTCGCCATTTGCAAAATGGAATTCCCAAGGCTCAAATGTGATTGGTTGAGATGGAAATGTGTCTAAAGACAGGTTCGACTGGGCAAATATAGTTAACTAACGTCGACTTCTCCAGTTGAATGCACTATTTTTGACTGGCAAATAATCAGGTCAATTATATATAGCTGGCCAGATGAACACGCACTAGATCTACATTTCCAGTAAATCTGGCTGACTGATCGGTTACGATTAACTTTGACAGTCTGTGTACTATGCATAAAAGCGAACCGCTGCTGAAGGTGTGAAGCTAACACATTTCATCCTATAGGCTTGCTACAAAGTATAAAATATATAATTCTAAAATGGACACTGTTTATATTAGAATGTATAAGATTTAAAAAATGTCCAATCTACTTTATCAGTATAATCAGCTAGCTAGTCCGATCGGGTTTTTTTAATCTTATTTCTAACATTTTAATATAAAATATAATATAAAGATTTTAAAAATATTCTGAATGAAGGTTATTATCGCTAGTCTACCGGTAGACGTCTAACGGTCTAATTTCTATTATTCTCGCACATCCACCCACTAAGTCAACAGGCATTCCTATTGATCTAAGACGCCACCCGTTATAACCCATTCATGATCATTTAACAAATCGAGTAAAGATCAGGGGGGATTACAGTAGTGGTTTCCTAGATTCGAGCTAAGTTTTGTTTGAACAACATTCTCAAAGCAGAGCCCTAACATATCCGCTAGGCGATATTGGTTTGCATAGTGTTAGGACGTCAGCAGAATGATATGCGAAATGAAAGCGAGGCTTACTGTCAAGATGGCAGCGTATTTTTATTTCGCGGAAATAGAAATAATTAGTGGATGTTTTAGCGTTTGTTATGATGTTTATTATCATGAAACATTAAATAAAATGATTTAATTGAAGATAATATGAGGATAGCACACAATGATACAACACACAGGTGGATATAGGGTAGTTTATTCAAACTGATGCATTGATGTGACAATGATAGACATATGACAGAGACTAGTTAAATTTGTTTATTTTATGAATTTATTTTATAAAAAATACAACTGACGGTATCGGCGGTACTGACGGTAATTATAAATGAGACGATAACGGTATTATCGGGAAATTGCCCAGCTCTAATATACAGGTCAGTTGTTATTTTAGGAACATCTGATTCCACAAGATGTGGATCCTTTAGCCCTTTAATTCCTAAGCCAGCCAAAAATGGCCTCTGCTGTGGCCTTGGGGAATGGCCATGTGCAGATCAAGTGAAGGCTATTTTTGAAAAATTACCACTGGAATGACTGGCTCGATAACCGAGCCAGTCATTCCAGTGGTAAATTTTCAAGAATAGTTTTCTTGTGGCTTGGAAATCGACATTTGAAAGTAAATATTTTTATTTTCTTTAACAAATTTGGTCATTAAAGGGTTAACCACTTAATGGCCAAGCCGGCCAAAACTGGCCATTGCAGTTGTTTTGAGGGATATCCATTTGCAGACAAAAGGAAGACTATTTTTGAAAATTTACAATTGGAATATGGCTCGGTAACCGAGCCAGTCATTCCAGTGGTAAATTTTTAAAGATATCTTTTTCTTGGCCTGCAAATTGACATTCATGAAGCACAAATTAAGATTTTACAAAGTTCAAGTTTGGATTCCCAAAACATTACTAAGATAGTTCTGGAATTCCTTTTATTTAGCCATTTAATCCGCAAATTTGGTCAAGAAAATCTAAGTTTTCTAAAAAGACCAAACATTTGCAGACCAAGAGATTATTTATGAAAATTTATCACTGGAATGACTAACTCAGTTATCAAATCATTCATTCCAGTGTTAAATTTTCAAAGATAGTCTCCTGACCTGCAAATATAAATTTTTCAAGACCACTACAAAAGCCATTTTTGGCCGTGTTAGTGTTAAAACTCTGATACAACTTATCAATTATTTCAAATTATTTTAAGCAAATTACTCTCTTGGCCTGTAAATGGAGATTTCATAAGACCATAGCAGAGGTTGGTTTTGGCCCGTATGGTCATCAAAGGGTTTAATAGAGTCTAGACTGAAGTTTCTGAGAATTGTAATAATGTCTCAAATATACCATGTATGGAATTACACAAATGTATTCTTTCCCCAGGCTCTGCCTCTGGGAAAATATATTGAAAGTTTATAACATTTTTGAAGTGCTATGTGTGTTATTACAAATTTAGTGGCATCTTTGCACAAGTATTTTGTCCAGGTTTCTATGTCAGTTTTAATACTTGCCCGAGTGCGAAGTATGAGGGCAAATAAAGTAACTGGTACTGCAAATATGTGACTTAGTATGTCATAACATACATGTGTATTTGTTTCAAACATTGCATTTTAACAATTAGCAGCATATTTTTACAACTGGGATTTTACCATTGAGTAACTATTTTACAATACTTAGACTTGTGTTGGCAAAAATTACAAAACTTTAGGAGCCCAGTGGAACATAAAGAAGTACTCAACCTGAAAATAGTTTGCAAGGAAAGTACCAGTCGAACACGGCAATTTACCTGAACAGATTAACGCAGATAGCAGTAGAATAGCTCGTCAACAACTCATCTCACAATTAGGCAAAATGCCGATTACTAATCTATTTAAGTTTGTAGGCTTACTAGTTCTTGTCAGCTAACCGGTGTTAAGAAACTCATCTAGTAAGCTTATTTGATAGGCTTCTAATTATAAGAATAGGAATAATATTGTCATTTTATTTGGTTAAATGTTGTCTTAACCAGAAATAAATTTGGAAAACACTAGCAAATAAGAGATATTGCAACACACGTTTCTTTATTTAACAGATTAGTTTTTGAGGCGGTCAAGAGCCGCTATTTAAAATTATACCATCAATATTTTTGTCCGGAGGGCAGGATATGGGCCTGTATTTGATCTGATATTGGGCCCTGCAGATATGTCTGTTAGGGTGGATACATCAATAGTATAACACACTTTCAAATAATGAACAAATTCCTACTACATAGTTTCTGAAAATTGTTAACTGCACATGAATATCGCGAAACAGCCAGATATAATTCCTGTATCTTAGCATATTTTTTGCAAAATAATCCAAGTTTGTTTCATATTTTATTGGGTAATTTACATGTAAAACGGTGTCAATTATACACTGTTTAATTAGCTATATAGGCTGACATTTGTTACATTCAGATATACATGCCATTAGCGCCATGGAGAATCCTGCTGTCCAGTGTGAAGATGATGACCACTCTGACATGAAAAGTGAGGCAAGCAAAGATCGCTGGTACGATGAGTTCGATGACTTAGTGGAGCCACTGGATGCCGGGGAAATCGATGATAGGCAGTCAATTGACAGCGACTATGAGGAGACCTATACAAAGAAACGCAAAAAGAAGACACCCGTAGGTTTTGTTAGTGCTATGTTCTAATTTGGTGATACCAACGCATGTACACTCACAGATTTAGTAGTGTTAATGTTAGCTTATATATTGAGTTGAGTTGGCTAGTCTACATGTCAAATAAATCTGGTCATTCCAAATTGAAAATCTCCATAGGTCGTTCCTGGGATAAGCACACTTGTTTTAGGGAACCTTTTGTTTTGAACACCTAGTCAATTACGAAATCTAACCGCATCAAAGAAATTGCGGAATCAGAAAACATGTCAGAAATATTTGTGTAAACTTTCCACGAACAAAGAAAGATTACGCCTGATTAGGCCTGTAAATCCAGTGTGTTTATTGCTTACAATGTACACTGATTGACACTAGTGGTATGTAGCTAGTACCAATAAACCAATAACAAAGCATGGATATATGTACATCTGTATCCTTTAAGCATATGCCATGTGCACTGTTTAACATTCAGCCATTGGTATGAGTAAACTCAATGGCTTTTAGTTGTAATGTACAGTATTTAAAAAATTTGAAAACGGATATTTTTACTGTATTGACATATAGTAGTTACAGTCAAATGTGTGTTATGCGACCATATTGGGGAGCACTGGGCAGTAAGATAGGTGCTCTCTTAACCGTTTAATGGCCACGATTTAAGGTTTCTTAGTTTTGCAGGTCAAGAGAAGTCTATTTTTGGAATTATACCACTAATGACTGACTCGTTTATCGAGCCAGTGATTACAGCGGTAGAATCTCAGAAATAATTTTTTTGGTATGTACATGGACATTTGTCAAGACCGCTACAACGGCTGATCTAGGCTGTGTTGACCATAACTGAGCCAGTTATTCCAGTGGAGAATGTTCAAAAATAGGTTTCTGGACTTGCAAATGGACATCCATTAACCAAATGTTTTGAGTTTCGTGGCCAAATTTGACCAGTAAAGGTTTAATAAAGAACTTGAAGCTTTTATGAGGTCATCAGCGTTTATGATGTCATCAGTAATCTATTAATTACAAATATTATCCACATTTGTAAATGGGGATGAATGACTTACAGTTTTAGTTATCCGTCTTTGTTATTCTCTATGGAAATTGTCTAATATGGAGAAAAAATTTATTCGCAGGTGAGCGGACGTGGACGGAAAAAGAAGGAAGACAGGGAATCATCAGTTGGCGATGACAAAGACAAGCCATTTTCGTGTGAGGGTAAGCATGCAAGAGAATTCCCGTAGCATTGGCATTTTGTAACACTAAATTATCTCCCCTTCATGCTGTACATCCTTTTTTTGCAGATCATGTGCTTATTTACGTATCCACTACCCAGCAATGACAAATTGTGCCATTTAACCATTTACCACTCATGCTGGCTAAAGACGTCTTCTGTAGTGGTATTAAAGAAATGCCCATTGGCAGACCAAGAGAAGACTATTTTTGAAAATTTAACGCTAGAATGATGAAATGGGCATTTTCTATGAGAAAATCTAAATTTTTCTTGAGAATGTTTGAGGCTTAACCCTTGCCACTCTGATGTCAATATTCTATCTTTTACTGTGTCAATAGCAAAGAAACTGGTGTGCGTTTTTCAACAATTTTGGTGGAAGATGTTGCTGTCGTAAAGTTTGAACATCAGAGTGATACGGGTTAAAGGTCCATGTCTCAAATTACAAAGCATTCATAGCAACATGACTTCCGTAGCTATAATATGTTTTGTTTGCCTATATTTTGTATGTATATGTATAACTATTCTGGTTGTATTAGTTTGTGGAGCGCGCTACAAGACTCGTCCAGGACTGGCATACCATTACGCACATTTCCACACTAATGCAGTTGAATCTGATGACAGTTCTACGACACCTACAAAACCCATACGTCCAGAGCGTGCTGGTGAGTAAATATATGGAGTCTGTGAATTGAGTTTGTTGCTTCCAACACTAATGCAGATCAGATCAAGAAAAGCCTATATTATAAAATTTACTTCTGAATTGACTGGCTCATTAACTGAGCCAGTCATTCAGTTGTAAATTTTCCAAAATAGTCTCTTAGCCTGCACATGGTCAAACCTCAACACCACTATATAGGCTATTGCAAGGTTTACCCTTTAATGGCCAAATTTGATCAAGAAAAGTTAACTATCTGCCTATTGAATGTCCATTTACAGGCCAAGAGAATACAATTTTTGAAAATTTATGACTGGAATGACTGGCTTGGTTATTGAGCAAATTCCAGTGGTAAATTTTCAAAAATTGTATTCTCTTGGCCTGTAAATGGACATTCCATAAGACCAATACAGAGGCCAGTTTTGACTGGCCTGACCATAAAAGGGTTAAGACTATGTTGTTAGGACCATGTTGCTGTGTAAATGAAAATGTGTGTTTACCTGTACATGGCTACATTTACTTAGAATTACTACCATAGTAGCATGACAACCATATCTTTTCATGGCTGAAAATAACAGAAATAAATAATCTTCATTGTAGCAAAAACTGCTGCTGCCATCGCGGCTGCGGAGAGTAAAATGACGCCAAACAATTATTGCGACTTCTGTTTGGGAGATGCATCAGAGAACAAGAAGACTCGGATGTCCGAGGATCTAGTCTCCTGTAGTGACTGTGGCAGATCAGGTGAGCTTTCAAACGTCAAGATCAGCAACCTGTTTAGGTGCTTAGTATTTATCAATATTCAAAGGATTTCAGCCAGTCCCACCTATGGGATATATCCTGGGATACTTTGTGCAAAAACAAAACTAGTCTGTACTTAATAACCATACACAGTTTGAATAAGGGCCTAAGCATCTGTTGCTCCTGAACCACATTTTGTGGTATTTACCTTCTAAAGGACCTGCAACTCTGTAATGGCCAAGATTTGTCAAGAAAATAAAAATCTTTGCTTAGTGAATGCCAATTTGCAGGCAAAGAGAAAACTTTTTTTGAAAATTTACCACTTGAATGGCTGGCTTGGTTATCGAATCGGTCATTCCATTTATAAAATGAATAATAATTTTGTACAATTCTTTTTCTGCATCATAGATTTAGTGGAAGCACATTAAACTCTTTAATGGTCATCCCGGCTAAAACCCGCCTCTGTTATGGTCTTCTGGAATGTCCAATTACAGGCCAAGAGAATATAATTTTTGAAAATGTATCACTGTAATGACTGGCTCGATAACTGTGCCAGTCATTCCAATAATAAATTTTCAAAAATAATGTTCTCTTGGCCTGTAAATTGACATTCAATAGGCAGATATTTAAATTTTCTTGACAAAATTTAACCATTGAAGGGTTAAATGCGAAAGCGTGTCCAAAATAAATAATGTTACTCTTATTACCTTTGAACTGTTTTCAGATTTCATTGTGTCTCGCACATATAGGCCATACTTCATAGGCCTCTGACCGTCTGGGTGAGGTTGTGGAGAATATAAACCTGTGTAGTGACACATGGTCAGTTGTCAAGATGACTGTTGCTAAGTTTCACACTAATGTATCGACTTGTTAAGTAATGACGTACTTCTGGGTCCACTGGTTTGTTTACCCTTTAATGGTAAAATTTGGTCAAGAATATTTTAATATATGCCTATTAAATGCCCATTTACATGGCCAAGAAAATACAATTTTTGAAAATTTATTACTGGAATGATTGGTGCGGTTATCTAGCCAGTCATTCCAGTGGTAAATTTTCAAAAATTATATTCTCTTGGCCTGTAAATGGGCATTCCACAAGAATAGAGGCCGGTTTTGGCCGGCATCACCTTTAAAGGGTTAACATTTTAACACTTGAAATTGCAGCGTATCAGTTTCAATAGACCTACATGTATACAGGAAAGCTGCTGAATATTTTTGACTGGAACAACAACAAATCATGGTGCCATAAACAACCTATTATGACAATAAAAGCAAAATACTACACTTCCGAGTGCAATACATGTGTCTGACGACTGAGTTAACAAGCCTATTACACGTGTATGACTATTACATGTGTATGACATCAGATCTCAGAAGCCTATTATACGTGTTTGATACCAGATTTAACCATTTGTAATGTGTATCCATCTTGTAATGTGTATCCATCTTGTAATGGGTATCCATCTTGTAATGTGTATCCACCTTGTAATGTGTATCCATCTTGTAATGTGTATCCATCTTGTAATGTGTATCCATCTTGTAATGTGTATCCATCTTGTAATGGGTATCCAACTTGTAATGGGTATCCATCTTGTAATGGGTATCCATCTTGTAATGGGTATCCATCTTGTAATGTGTATCCATCTTGTAATGTGTATCCATCTTGTAATGTGTATCCATCTTGTAATGTGTATCCATCTTGTAATGTGTATCCATCTTGTAATGTGTATCCATCTTGTAATGGGTATCCAACTTGTAATGGGTATCCATCTTGTAATGGGTATCCATCTTGTAATGGGTATCCATCTTGTAATGTGTATCTATCTTGTAATGTGTATCCATCTTGTAATGGGTATCCATCTTGTAATGTGTATCCATCTTGTAATGTGTATCCATCTTGTAATGTGTATCCATCTTGTAATGGGTATCCATCTTGTAATGTGTATCTATCATGTAATGTGTATCCATCTTGTAATGTGTATCCATCTTGTAATGGGTATCCATCTTATAATGTGTATCCATCTTGTAATGTGTATCCATCTTGTAATGTGTATCCATCTTGTAATGTGTATCCATCTTGTAATGTGTATCCATCTTGTAATGTGTATCCATCTTGTAATGGGTATCCATCTTGTAATGTGTATCCATCCTGTAATGTGTATCCATCTTGTAATGGGTATCCATCTTGTAATGTGTATCCATCTTGTAATGTGTATCCATCTTGTAATGGGTATCCATCTTGTAATGTGTATCTATCGTGTAATGTGTATCCATCTTGTAATGTGTTTCCATCATGTAATGTGTATCCATCTTGTAATCTGTATCCATCTTGTAATGTGTATCTATCATGTAATGTGTATCCATCATGTAATGTGTATCCATCTTGTAATGTGTATCTATCATGTAATGTGTATCCATCTTGTAATGTGTATCCATCATGTAATGTGTATCCATCATGTAATGTGTATCCATCTTGTAATGTGTATCCATCATGTAATGTGTATCCATCATGTAATGTGTATCCATCTTGTAATGTGTATCCATCTTGTAATGTGTATCCATCATGTAATGTGTATCTATCATGTAATGTGTATCCATCTTGTAATGTGTATCCATCATGTAATGTGTATCCATCATGTAATGTGTATCCATCATGTAATGTGTATCCATCATGTAATGTGTATCTGTCATGTAATGTGTATCCATCATGTGATGTGTATCTATCATGTAATGTGTATCCATCATGTAGTGTGTATCCATCATGTAATGTGTATCCATCATCTAATGTGTATATATCATGTAAAATGTATCCATCATGTAATGTGTATCCATCATGTAATGTGCATCATCTTCCATGTTAATATCAGCCTCTTGTCTATTTTATCCAGGCCATCCATCCTGTCTTCAGTTCACAAATAATATGATTGTCTCAGTGAAAAAATACCCTTGGCAATGCATTGAATGCAAGTCATGTGGTCTGTGTGGCACTTCAGACAATGACGTAAGTAGTAAGGCTGCCAATAATTCAAATGACAAAATACTTTCTCATCGCTTGAATATTTTGTATTACTTTTCAGATTGGATATGGCTATTTTCACAGAGTTGCCTCACATATGGGTCTCATAGGGCCAAAATATGAAGTTTCAAGAATTTATTTTTTTGGAGTAATTCCATGATCTACAATGTATTGGCCATACAAATGTGATTTTTTAAAGCTCTGGGACATATATTTACATAGTTATCACCATTTCTAGAACCCTACCCCTTAGGCGGAAATCAAGGAATTTCACATCTAGGTGTTTACCTGTACATTGACTTAAAAGGTACTGCATATATAAACTTAATTAAAAATGTCTTTAACAAGTGAATACAACTTTTATTTTTAGAAACTCTTGAACTCTTGATTATTAAACAGATTTTAAGAAAACCATTGAAACTATAGTTTGATACTGGAGAACAATATCCCTCATCTATCATGGTGAATAATATGAACATATTTAGTCCGAATCGGGGCAGTCACAGAAACTTTATATTCACATCCACTAATAATTAATACAGATTACATGAACTTATTTAACTGATATTATTTTATCAGATCATGTCATGGGCAATATTTTGCCTCTGTCAGCCAATGTCACTGTCAGAACTGCCCTGATTCGGACTTAGAAGTATGTTCATATTGGTCATACTTAGACAATGTTGGGGCAGTCCAAATAGGGGCAGTTGTTTCTGACCATACTTAATCTGAATTAGCTCAGGGCAGTAATATTCATATCTACATCCTAGTGTGTTACACAGACCATAGTCATTCTGAATAATGCACTGATTTGGACTAAGTATGATCAGAATTGACTGCCCCAATGTGGACTACCCTGACTCGACTCATCATTTTAAATTACAGACTTTATAAACAGAATACAGGGAAATAAAACTATTCATTGTTCCAAGGCACCAATCAGATCAATTTCTTCAACTTTTGTTAACTTATAGTATACATTTTTTCCAGAGCCAACCTTCTGAATGTCACTACAAATATATCGAACAGTCCCTGGGTAGAAGAAGAGGAATTTCTTTAGTGACAGTGTAAAACATTTCCCAGTTCGATCGTCTTTTAGGAATTTAAAATAATGGCCGCGAAAAACAGTTTCTCCCTTATAATGGCCCACGCCGTATGAATCAGTCTCTGTGTCTTTAAGCACATCTGGACCACTTTGCACCTTAATGAGGTAATATGGGTTTAGCAGTTCATCTGATTCCAGCGCTACAATAGAGTCTGAAGTTATCAGGTCACTAACAGCGATAACCCTATCTTCTGCATCTTCACTATCAGCATCTGGTGCAGCAGTTGATGTTGAGGCTCTAGAAGTTCGGAATGTCATGTTTTCTGGAGTTAGATGCAGTGTATTCCAGTTTGGCACATAATTTGTATTTATACAGTGCATATAATCTAGGTCCAAACAATATGGACATCCACAAGAAAGGTCACGGACCTGTACTCTGTTTGGTTCTCCAGTGCTCTGAACGGAATGTAGTTTTCTTAGTTGTACATTAGTTACCGTCTTTACCTCTCTACCACATTTTTTCACTGACTCTGTGTAGAAGAATACTCTCTTATTCATGCACTTTCCATGCCGAGACTCTGTAAATGTAGTACTCACATAGTTGAATAGTTCCTTAGCATTACGAATAACTATCTTGTGCTTTATAACAGACATTGATGCAAAGTTCTTAAGGTTAGCTCCAGCACCATCCTGTGGGCCTTTGGCATGGCTGGTTTCATAAAAATGACGTACAGATTTAAAGCCAAAGTCTTCCTCCGAAAAACTCAAATCATTTAAGCAATGCCTGGATTTATATTGGGCACTGCACCCATCAGTAAACTCATGTAACACATCTATCTGCACACCTATATCATTAAGGTACTTTGCAACTTTACCCCTGACATCATGCACAGAATTAAAGTCATGTGTAAGATCAGAGCTAATAACAAACATATGGTCACACAGAATGTTCGGAATGTCCTCTGTACTATCAGTTGCATGTATAGTTTTCACTGTAGTCATGAATAGCAATAGCTTGCTTCAGTGGTAGGTCTTGCTTCATTAAAAGAGAAACATCATGTTGCCACAAACTTCTGAACTGGTGCGATGTGAAGTCTTGTAAGAGTGTTTTCAAATGTTCAACAGCCTCCTTGGGCGATCCTGTTTTGTCAATGACAGTAAGCCTTTTTTTGTCTTGGTAAACAACTTTGTAGTCAAATATAGACCACTTAACTATCTTACCTTCTGATTGGAGCTCCTCTGGAAGGAAAGTAAGTTTGTCTACACCACAATCACTGCATGTCCTATACAAACATTCCAGTTTATGGTATTCATTGTGAGGCTCTTTTTCACATAGTGTGTCCTCTACAAGCTCTGTTAAGTGATCATAAATCTTACAGTCTACAGGATTCACTTCATAGCACTTAAGACTATCTCTTGTAAGATTACGAAATGCATTAAATGCCCATCTAAGTTCCAGGTGATACCTACAACAACAGGAATTTCTATCACACCGACGAGGGTGAACGATAAAGAACGGTTTTAGGGCAATAAATTTAGTTTTGCTGATTTTAATACCAGGATGTTTGCTCTGAAACATGGTGAAAGCCTCCTCTTGGGTAACTTCCAGAACATGTTTTGGATGGGATACATATGTCTTTGCTTTCAGTCTGCGTCTCATGATGTCCTTTTTAGATCCTGTCTGTCGAGAAACCTCCGGTGATGCCCAGAAATTATAAATCAGTTCTTGGTTTTCTGTTGATATTGAATCACACCGTATTTTCCTGGAAGCGAATGCCTTAATGGATGCTGCATTTTTTAAAACATCAGGTCTTTTTACAGCAATCTTTCCAACTCTTCGCCGATTTATGGAGAGAGCTTCTGAGAGAGATTTAATATTTCTGGCCTTCTTTAGTTTTGGACCTACTATTGCAGACAATGTAACACCTGTTTGAATTCTAGCACTGTCCGTTCGTTTACGTTTTAGTGAGCTAATTGTATCCTTGACACTGTCTATTACTTGATCATGAAACTCCAGCTTTTTTCTTGACTCCGATGTCTGTAAGATATTAGCAGACTGCAGGACCTTTTTAACTCTGGGAGAAGAAACAAGTGAAGAAATTACCGCAGCTCTTCTCCGTGGACTAACAGGCAATCCTGATTTCGCTCTAGCCAGTAGTCTGTGTTTTTGTTGTTTTGTAATACTATGAGATGGTGTCTGTCCAGGGCAACCATCCTGTCCTTTTCTCCTTGCTTCTTTCTTACGAATTCTCTCCAACTTGCACTTTTCTGTTTTCTTTGCACGATAATTACGTTGTCTGATCTTGTCCCGTTGTCTTTTTTTATCAGCTAAATTTCTCTCCTGGTGGGATTTCCGTGTGATAGAGACACAGTCTGTCTTTTCTGAGGCTTTGGCGTGATAATATGCCTGATTTCTTGCACGTAGTTGGTCTTTGGTTTTTTTATAGTATGTGCGTTCATAGAGTTTTATCTTTTCCCGCTTTGCCTTTCTCGCAAGTTCAAGCCGTTCTTTCCCGGTGAGCTTGCTTTTCGCCTTTCTCATTATGGACTATATGTCTGTATTCTCACCTATAAAAGAAGCAAAAGACGTGATTACACAGGTACATTAAATATTGTACTGACAAGCGTGTATGCACTATAGCTGCAACCTCAGTGGCTTTGTCAGAATTTAAAAATATTGGACCTATGTTTTTTACCTTGAATTTTGACCTTTGACCTCTGGCCTTTGCATGCTGGCTCCACTTGATATAGCCAACCATCTATCCAAGTTTTGGTTTGATATGATAATCCAGTCCCGAGATTTAACCTATGTTAGAAATGTCACAATTTTTGGCTGACAGATCGACAGACAGACAGACAGACAGACAGCTCGACCAACCAACAGACAGACAGACTTATATTAGCTGCTGGTCACAGCTAAAGTAAAAAATTAGAATGAAATTATCTTTTTCTCTTGCAAAATAGCAGGTGGAGATTGACATGGGGACAAAATGCTACACTTTTGAAAATTGTACAAAGTGTGACATTTTCATTCAAGGTTAATCTCGGCTTGTTATCTGCAACAAAAAGAGAGATAATATTGAGTGTCATATATCTTTGGAAACTAGAAACAATGTGCATTTAAAAAATACTAAGTAAAATGTGTTTTACAAAACTATACTGAAATGCAGGGATAATGTTTCTACAATTTTATGGTTAAATATGTTAAAAATAGGGGTGTGTGACATTTTCATTCAAGGTCACAAAAATAGTGATTACAAATTGTACACTACATTTTTAAAACTATAACTATGTTGAATTATATTGGCAATATATGTGCATTGCACCCTAAAAAGATTGACAGGCCATCTCAAAGGTTTGGCTTGCCATAATTTTTATAACATTCAAGATTACCTCATTGTTGGCTGTTCGGACACACTTTGGTATATGGGAAAATGTTATATTTTCTGTAATTACTCATAGGATATATGCTAGGATTATAAAAATTAAACTACATTTCAGAAAGTCTGATTAATGCTAATCATTTTGATATGTAACACTTCTTGCTACAATAAATATGTTGTACATTATGTAAACTTTCACACTTAGTGGTTTTGGTCCTGCGAGACCTCGGAAATGAAAGTCTTTAACATTTAATGACATAACAAACCCTGGTATGAAAATAAAGGTTATTTGTCTTGAATATTGCATCATATATCTGTAAGCCCAATCAATTACCTTTAAAATGATATATTACATAGTAGGGTCTGTCTATAATTTCAGGTACAGGAGCTAATTAACAATTACAGGGGGTACGAAAATTGAAATGTCAATGAATACTGTGAATATAGCCATGTACCAAATTATTAGCTTATTTTTGAAAATTTACCACCAAAATCACTGGGTGGGATATTGAGCCAGTCATTTCACAGTGGTCAATTTTCAAAAATAGTTTTCTCTTCATCTACAAATGACCATTTCTCGACCATTGCAGAAGTTGTTTTTGGCCAGCTTGAGTCTTAAGGTGTTACCAGAGTGTTATAACTATATTTACACCAGCCTTAAGCCCTTTACCCTTTAATGGTCAATAGGGGAATAACCATGTTTTTAACCCTTAGCACTCTAATGTCAATATTCTTAATTTTTAAATTGAATTAAGAGATGAACTGGTCTTCATCTTTCAACAAATTTGGTGGAAGATGGTGCTGTCGTAGCCAGCAATATCGTCCACCAAAGTTGTTGATAAATGTACACCAGTTTCTTTGCTATTGATATAGCAAAGGACCGAATATTGACATCAGAGTGGTACGGGTTAGGTGGGAGTGTCTCCCAGGGGATTGGGATGTACGGTATCTCCTCCAAGCATTTCCTGTGAATTAAATGCTCTGATAAGCAATCTTCCACAGTTTGATGTCTAAAATTGTCTTATTGGGTCACAAAGAGAATGTGTACAAGCTACCATGTTTGCTTTGTGAATGCCCATTTGCAAGTCACGAGAAGACAACTTTTGAAAATTTATAGCGTGTTCACTTGGCCTTCAAATGGACATTTCTCAGGACAACTGCAGACGAGTGTTTGGTCTGGCTTGATCATTAAAGGGTTATTGTGCTACAATTTGATTTCACTTTCTCCTGCAGGACCAGTTGTTATTTTGTGATGATTGTGACCGGGGGTATCACATGTACTGTCTAAACCCACCATTAGAGGAGCCACCAGAAGGTAAAGGATAGTAGGCATTACATCTATAGTAACATTTACATGATTACAATTATTTTATTCATGGGTAGGTATCACACAGGTTTTTTTTAAGACTGCCGATACTTCCAAAGTGTTTCTCACAACACAAATGTAAAGTAGATATGATCAGTTATTTGTGATTAATACATTTATTTTCTAATAAAATCATACTGGATATTTGGGAGGAATTATGTGTGAGGTTTCGTTCATAGATCCTACTAAGATTTAGTTTTTACATTGTATCGGTGCGTGATATTGCAATAAACAGTATTGCAGTAAATAGTACATAGAAATTGTGATGCAAGTAGATGATTGTATCGTATATCACAATATTGAAAGAAGTCTTTGTGGGTGGGCGGCATGTGGTGCGACACACACAATGTGGTAATTAACTAGTGTCAATCAAAAGCAGCATCAAAATGTTGAAAATTTTGAAATTACTTTGACAGGAAGCTGTTGGTGTCATAGGCAGCAACAGTTTCCCATCAAAGTAACATTAAAATATTCAACGCATCGTTGTAAGTTATTCAGGCGTTTGCAATCTTGTTAGCTTTACTTAGCATCATGAACGATTGATTATCATTATTGATCGAATCGCGATATATAATGAAATATTGAATAATGGAGGGATCTGAGCTCTCACTCGAGTGTATAACATCATAATCCGTTACATTATTTGTTAGCTGACATTGCAATCATAATAACGTATAGCTCCGTCATGAAAATCGAAGTCTGTCATGAATGTATGAAGTGTGTCTTTATAAATTTACAATTTAATAAACAATCTTTTGAATATTTTGAAACTAATTTGACTAGGAGCTGTTGCAGAAACATCAGGCCCTAGTCAAATTAATTTCAAAATATTCAACAGCTTGCCTGTATAGTTAGCTTAAAATTTAGATTCTGGGAAATCAGGTTTCAAAGTTTTAAATCAATTCCAGCACGTGTAAAATGGAGGTGGAGATTAACTAGAACTGGATCCATCTATTGTACACTGATATAATAGCGGCCCCCCCCATACAAGTTAGTTGCTATGTAGTAACTAACCTCAGTTTAGCTCTGCACATATTTGTATGTATGTTTTATACTAGCGATTGCATTAGATTACAGATACATGTATTTCGAGCCATGAATGGCGGAACCACTAAGAAATACTGAAATAATCAATCAATGTTAGAAATAATGGAGGGATCTCTGAAATAATCAACCAATGTTAGGAATGCCGTCCATTTACATAATTCTCAGATGATATTGTGTATGATGTGCAGTTGGTGGATTTTTTTTGTCTGGCCCATGAAGCAGAAGTTAGACATTCAAGTAATACCTTTCTGACGACGGTGATCTTAACTTTAAGTTTTGCCTTTAGCAAATCATTTTGACATTTCCCGAATTTGGAGATCCAGATAAAATAACCTGAATCCGGATCAGATCAATGTCTGGATCTATGGATAACTCGAATTTGGTTCAAATCTAAAACAAGATAGGGTGTGACGGTACACTAGGATTCCACAACTTTAAAAGAGTCCTAAAAATCTGAAACATCTTTACAAGGTGACGAAAACGAGTGTGTGAAGGTTTGTAATCTCTGATTGCCTTGCTGGTTGAAAGCCGCTTAAAGACATTGAGGTCAACGGTCAAGGTCACTGTAACCGTGGTACAAAAAACACAAAACAGAGGAGGACAGATAAGATAGTTAATTCCGATGAATTCTTATCTGTACCTAGAGAAAAATAGCACGTGTGTGTGTTAACCCTTTAACCCTTGAATTTGTTCAAGAAAATTTCAATCTCATGGAAAATGTCCATTTTCAGACCAAGACAAGACTATTTTTGAAAATGTACCACTGGTTATCGATTATCGAGCCAGTCATTCCAGTGGTAAATTTTCAAAAATGGTCTTGGTCTGCAACTAGACATGTCTCAAGATTACTGCAGAAGCCATTTTTGTCTGATATGAGTGTCAAAGGGTTAAATTCCTGTATTTTTTGTTTTAATTTCTATATCTGATGTATCTGTTATTCAGGAAGCTGGAGCTGTCATTTATGCATTGAGGAGTTCCACGATGGAAAGAAGCCAGAGGGAATGAACTGAACATAACCCACCAAAGGGAGAAGAAACAAGTTTAATCACTCCTTTTTACTTCCCATAAATAATTGTTCAAGCAGAATCTCAGATTTTGAACATTTCTGTAATGTGCAATGTAATTTTGTATATGGCAATATCTTTTCAAAGAACAGATTATCATTATATCATTATAATGTAAGAGTTTCCACCGTTTTTATGATATTGCCCCTCTAACATTCCAAGTAATGCAAAATTACAAGTTTTAAATAATTAGCCAGAACTGTCATGCTGTTTTGTATTCATGACCTATATTGGTATTGTTAAGATACATGGATTACCTATGATTTGTAAATATATAATCCGACCCTTTGTGTTTATAGGCTTGTTCCTGGTTCAGCTCGATTGTTAACCCTTTAATGATGAAATTTGTTCAAAAAATTCTAATATTTACTTATTGAGTGTCCATTTGCAGGCCAAGAAAAGACTATTTTTGAAAATTTTCCACTGGAATGACTGGCTCGGTTATCGAAAATAGTCTTCTCTTGGCCTGCAAATGGACACGCCCCAAGACCAATACAGATGCCAGTTTTGGCCGGCTTCGTCGTGAAAGGGTTAAATACACAAAACAATGTTTTTGTTTAACAACAAATGATGACATCATAAACATGTTGTGAATCACGTGCAGTGACATCATACTTAACAAGCCTATAAGACAATAATGAATATTACAAAAAAAGAATGAAGAAAAAATCATTCTCATCATACGAATGACGCAGAGCTCTGAAAGTGTTTGTTATTTTAGCAACCTTCCACTGCTCCATTTTCAAAATGAATACCTATTTTTAAAATAAACGGGACATGCATACTTTTAACCCGTTAATGATGAAGATTTGTCGTGAAAATGTAAATATTTACTATTCGACTGTTTATTTGTAGGTCAACAGGAGACTGTTTGAAAATTTATCACTGTAATGACTGGTTCGGTTAAAGACCTCGGCATTCTAGTGGTAAATTTAAGTCTTCTCTTGATCTGCTAATGGACATTCCTCAAGACCACTGCAAATGCTGATTTGGCCATTACATGGTTAATTAACGCTTATCAACCTTTCCATCAATAGATGGTCCAGTTGAAATGAGTATTCTGCTGATAAAACAATCACAATGTCTCAATCTTTGATATTGTACTTCTGCTCATAAATGGATGTACATGTAAATTCACCTCTCCAGATCATCTGACCTCGCATGATGTCATAATCAGCTCAGCGAGTGTATGATGACGTCACAATCATTACCTCACAAAGGGTTCCATATAGACCGTCATCAAATCTCAAACAGTCCGACATGTTGTATGAATTGTATGTCTTTGTAATTCTTTGCTATTTAATAAACATGCTGTTGAATAATTTGAAACTAATTTGACTGGGCGCTGTTGCTGCCTTAGGCAGCAACAGCACCCACTCAAATTAGTTTCAAAATATACACCAGCTTACCTGTGTAGTTTTTTTGGAAATTGATGGTTAGGGTGTTCAGAGATCGTTCGATCCCAACACGAGCGAAGTGTGGGTGGAGCTTAGCTAGAGATGGGCGGGGCATAGCTAAAACCAGAAAGGTCCATTGCTGTGCTGCTTCCTATTATATGTATGTACATGTATCTAAAGCCATCATTTAACTCCTCTTGTGTCAAATTAGCTCTGAATTGGTCAAGACAGACAAAAATACCTCTGAAGTGGTCTTGATGGATGTCCATTTGCAGGCCAAGAAAATAGCTTTTAATCTTGCATTTTCACGAAGTTGAAAAAAGAGATTTTGGGAGAGGGTGGAAAAATGTCTGCATGGCCGTTGGCATCCGCTCTGGTTACGGATTTTTAAAATGACATTTGCACCCCTAAGGTTCATCCGATTTTTTTAAAAACTTCACAGATGTGTTCTATACGATGCTTAGGACTAGTTTACATCAAAACTATATTGATATTTTGTAATTTTGGTTAAGCTTTTTAAAATGACATTTGCACCACAAGGGATCATTTGATTTGAATAAAAGTTCACAGATGTGTTCTATACGATGCTTAGAACTTGTCCAGATAAAAAATATATTGATTTTCAAAATCTTTCCATATTTTTACGGCATTTGAACCTTGATAATTTTATGGCTGATTTGTATCCAGGGTATATGTATTATGGTGTGGTTAAGGATTTTTCAAATGACAATTTGGTCAGCAAGTTTGAAACTTGAAATCTTGGGGATGATTATACATATGGGCAAAGATGTGCATGACATTTGGAATTTTGTTCTGACCCCGCGGGGCTGGGCCCAGGGGTCAAAAGATCAAAATTGGCAAGTAATTATCGATTGTAATGCAACTCCTCCTAGACCATTTCAGATAGAAACTTGAAACTTTGGAGATGATTGCACATATGGACAGGGATGTGCATGACACTTGGAATTTTAGCATGACCCCCGCGGCAGGGCCCTGGTGGTGGAAAATGTGGGGTAAAAAATTAAATTTTTCCAAAGGTCATGTTGCATATCATTTTCAAGCCAATGATATGTGGTCTACAGTACAAGGAATTATTTTGATCTTGGGTCAAACTGATGGTCAAAAGGTCAGAAGTGGGCACCAATCGATTGTAATGCAACTTCTATACCATTTCAGATAGAAACTTGAAATTTGGGGGATGATTACACCTTTGGAAATTTGCTATAATCCCAGGGGTACGACCCTGGGGGTGGGGACTGTAGGTAAAAAATTTAATTTATCCACAGGTCACCATGTCACATATCATTTTCAAGCCAATGATGAGTAGACTGCAATACAAGGAATTATTTTGATCTTGAGTCAAACTGAGGGGAGGGGGCGGGGTCAAAAGTGGGCACCAATCAATTATAAAGTAACTCCTAGACCATTTCACAACCAAATATGTATTATGCTGATTGTTTTTGAAAATGTTTCTTTTTCAGACTATGAACTTTGCTTATGTTTGGACCATTTGCCTTTTCGTTAGCCCCAGAGTGCCAGTTGTCATTACAATGTGTTCAGGTTACTACTTGGCAGAAAGGCTTTATGGATCAGTCTCCAAGCTATGATTGCCCAAAGCTATGCTTGCCTGATGGGTAGTGCTATGGGTATTTTGAATCAGCATGTTGATTGTCAAATTTGAAAATGAGACTATCCTGTGGTCCATCATAGCCTGTGATGTACAATTAATATACAGTACAGGTAAGCAGGACTCGGTACACTCAAGTCAAGAATGGACCTGAGGAAGCTAAGGATTTCGGCCAAGGACAAGACACAGTGGGCAAAAGTGAAAAAGGACTGATTGCAGCTGTAGGATGTTTCTACTACTACAGCCGCAGAATACAGTAATCATACATACATACAGGTAAGCTATTTCCTATCTTCTGATAGATAGCTCTTGTGGAATTTTGGTATGACCCTGGGGGTGGGAAATGTGGGCTAAAAAAAAAATTTCCAAAGTTGTCATGTCACATATCATTTTGAAGCCAATGATGAGTAGACGACAGTACAAGGAATTATTTTGATTTTGAGTCAAACTGAGTGTAGGGGTGGATCGAAAGTGGGCACCAATCGATTGTAAAGCAACTCTTAAACCATTTCATATAGAAACTTGAAACTTTCGGTATGATTACACATATGGCCAGGGATGTGCATGATACATTGGTATTTTGATATTCACCCCCCCAGGGTCAGGGGTGGGGGAAATGGTGGGCAGAGAATAAATTTTATCAAATGTGGTCATGTCACATATCATTTTGAAGCTTGTAGTTAGTAGACTACAGTACGTATTATTTTGTTCTTAATTCAATCTGAGGGCAGTGGCCAGGGGTCAGATGGGCAAACTAATTCTATATATGTACATGGCTTGGACATTATTTTTTTGCAGAATATTTAGTCCTGGGCCGACTGGGTCCTGCGGTACCTTAAAACTGCGAGATATTTGGTATCTTCTGATACCTCTTGTTGAGAATTTACCACAGCAGTGACTGGCTCAGTAACCGAGCGAGTCTTTGCAGTGATAAATTTTCAAAGTAGTCTCTTGGCCTGCAAATGGACACTGGCTAAGCAAAGATTTAATCATTACCCCATTGAAGGTCAAGTCTGCCAAAAGATGGCCTCTGTAGTGGTCTTTCAGAATGTCCATTTACGATACAAAGATGTAAATCTTTTTCTTTTCGATCGCTGGTATCACACTTGGAGAGCCGTTCTCAAGATGAAATCTGTGGTTTTCTGCAGTTCTTCCACAGGCCCATACAGCATTTCAAGAAAAGAGGTTGACAAAGGCCAGATCTCAAAGATATAAATGAAAGCTAGTTTTGTAAACTTCAGTGGTAAATTTACAAAAAATATAGTGACCATCCTTGGCCTGCAAATGAACATTCACTGAGCAAAAATTGAAATTTTCTTGGGAAACACAAGGGAGTGGGGTGGAGGGGGTGGGGGTGGTGGAGGGGTTAAATTATCATTGTATCTGTTGTATTAATGCTTGTAAGTAAGTAAAAAGTAGACTATTTACTAACAGTTCTTACTGTTGCATTGTGGGATACGATGGATTAAAGCTAACAAGATAAATGAAGTGTATTGTTTTTATCTCGCATTTTCACGAAGTTGAAAAAAGAGATTTTGGGAGAGGGTGGAAAAATGTCGGCAATGGCGTTGGCGTCTACTCTGGTTAAGGATTTTTAAAATGACATTTACACCCGGGTTCATCCGATTTATAAAAAAAACACAGATATGTTCTATATGATGCATAGGACTAGTTTACATCAAAACTATATTGATTTTTGAAATTTTTCTTTATTTTTTACACGTTTTAACTTTGACTAATTTTTGTGTCCAGCTTAATGTTAATCCTATGGTTAAGGTTCTTTATCTCGCACATTCATGAAGTTGAAAAAAGAGATTTTGGGAGAGGGTGGAAAAATGTTGGCATTGGCGTCCGCTCTGGTTAAGGATTTTTAAAATTACATTTGCACCCCTAAGGGTTCATCCGATTTTTTAAAAACCACAGATGTGTTCTATATGATTCTTAGAACTAGTTTGGGGACGGATGGGGACTGTGGGTAAAAAATTTTATTTATCCAAAGGTGATCATGTCACATATCATTTTCAAGCCAATGATGAGTAGACTACAGTACAAGGAATTAAATTGATCTTTGGTCAAACTGAGGGGTGGGGGGGGGGGGCAAAAGTGGGCACCAGTCGATTGTAATAAACTCCTTGTGCAATCATCCCCAAAGTTTCAAGTTTCAAAAAAAAAATAATGTTTCCATGAAAAAATTTGGCCAAAAATACCATTTATTTTTTTTTGCATAAATCAACTCAGAATGACAAATTTTCTTAATTTTTTTTTTTACAATTGCGCTCAGGCGCACATTTTGGGGTCAAAATGGAATTTTACAGAAATGAACTCAAAATGACAAATGGTGAAAATGCCTGCCAAAATGACTTGCTCCGATCGACTTGAAATTTGGTGATCTTATAGGTCCTATTAGGGACTTGACTTCATCTCAATTTTGAAGAGGATTTGAATTGCAAGCACACCTAGAATATTTGCTTGATAAGCACGAGCGTCCTGACCAGACTGGGTCCTGCGGCAGCCGGATCCTGCGGCAACTTCTGATACCTCATGTGATTCAATGGAGAGAGGAACCATTTTGATTCATGAGAAAGTGTTAATGGAGAGAGAGGAATCATTTTGATTCATGAGAAAGTGTTAATGGAGAGAGAGGAATCATTTTGATTCATGAGAAAGTGTTAATGGAGAGAGAGGAATCATTTTGATTCATAAGAAAGTGTTAATGGAGAGAGAGAGAGGAATCATTTTGATTCATGAGAAAGTGTTAATGGAGAGAGAGGAATCATTTTGATTCATGAGAAAGTGTTAATGGAGAGAGAGGAATCATTTTGATTCATGAGAAAGTGTTAATGGAGAGAGAGGAACCATTTTGATTCATGAGAAAGTGTTAATGGAGAGAGAGGAATCATTTTGATTCATGAGAAAGTGTTAATGGAGAGAGAGGAATCATTTTGATTCATGAGAAAGTGTTAATGGAGAGAGAGGAATCATTTTGATTCATGAGAAAGTGTTAATGGAGAGAGAGAGAGAGAGAGAGAGAGGAATCATTTTGATTCATGAGAAAGTGTTAATGGAGAGAGAGGAATCATTTTGATTCATGAGAAAGTGTTAATGGAGAGAGAGGAATCATTTTGATTCATGAGAAAGTGTTAATGGAGAGAGAGGAACCATTTTGATTCATGAGAAAGTGTTAATGGAGAGAGAGGAATCATTTTGATTCATGAGAAAGTGTTAATGGAGAGAGAGGAATCATTTTGATTCATAAGAAAGTGTTAATGGAGAGAGAGGAATCATTTTGATTCATGAGAAAGTGTTAATGGAGAGAGAGGAATCATTTTGATTCATAAGAAAGTGTTAATGGAGAGAGAGGAATCATTTTGATTCATGAGAAAGTGTTAATGGAGAGAGAGGAATCATTTTGATTCATGAGAAAGTGTTAATGGAGAGAGAGGAATCATTTTGATTCATAAGAAAGTGTTAATGGAGAGAGAGAGGAATCATTTTGATTCATGAGAAAGTGTTAATGGAGAGAGAGGAATCATTTTGATTCATAAGAAAGTGTTAATGGAGAGAGAGGAATCATTTTGATTCATGAGAAAGTGTTAATGGAGAGAGAGGAATCATTTTGATTCATGAGAAAGTGTTAATGGAGAGAGAGGAATCATTTTGATTCATGAGAAAGTGTTAATGGAGAGAGAGGAACCATTTTGATTCATGAGAAAGTGTTAATGGAGAGAGAGGAATCATTTTGATTCATGAGAAAGTGTTAATGGAGAGAGAGGAATCATTTTGATTCATGAGAAAGTGTTAATGGAGAGAGAGGAACCATTTTGATTCATGAGAAAGTGTTAATGAAGAGAGAGGAATCATTTTGATTCATGAGAAAGTGTTAATGGAGAGAGAGGAACCATTTTGATTCATGAGAAAGTGTTAATGGAGAGAGAGGAATCATTTTGATTCATGAGAAAGTGTTAATGGAGAGAGAGGAATCATTTTGATTCATGAGAAAGTGTTAATGGAGAGAGAGGAATCATTTTGATTCATAAGAAAGTGTTAATGGAGAGAGAGGAATCATTTTGATTCATGAGAAAGTGTTAATGGAGAGAGAGGAATCATTTTGATTCATGAGAAAGTGTTAATGGAGAGAGAGGAATCATTTTGATTCATGAGAAAGTGTTAATGGAGAGAGAGGAATCATTTTGATTCATGAGAAAGTGTTAATGGAGAGAGAGGAATCATTTTGATTCATGAGAAAGTGTTAATGGAGAGAGAGGAATCATTTTGATTCATGAGAAAGTGTTAATGGAGAGAGAGGAATCATTTTGATTCATGAGAAAGTGTTAATGGAGAGAGAGGAATCATTTTGATTCATGAGAAAGTGTTAATGGAGAGAGAGGAATCATTTTGATTCATGAGAAAGTGTTAATGGAGAGAGAGGAACCATTTTGATTCATGAGAAAGTGTTAATGGAGAGAGAGAGAGGAATCATTTTGATTCATGAGAAAGTGTTAATGGAGAGAGAGGAATCATTTTGATTCATGAGAAAGTGTTAATGGAGAGAGAGGAATCATTTTGATTCATGAGAAAGTGTTAATGGAGAGAGAGGAATCATTTTGATTCATGAGAAAGTGTTAATGGAGAGAGAGGAATCATTTTGATTCATGAGAAAGTGTTAATGGAGAGAGAGGAATCATTTTGATTCATGAGAAAGTGTTAATGGAGAGAGAGGAATCATTTTGATTCATGAGAAAGTGTTAATGGAGAGAGAGAGGAACCATTTTGATTCATGAGAAAGTGTTAATGGAGAGAGGAATCATTTTGATTCATGAGAAAGTGTTAATGGAGAGAGAGAGGAATCATTTTGATTCATGAGAAAGTGTTAATGGAGAGAGAGGAATCATTTTGATTCATGAGAAAGTGTTAATGGAGAGAGAGGAATCATTTTGATTCATAAGAAAGTGTTAATGGAGAGAGAGGAATCATTTTGATTCATGAGAAAGTGTTAATGGAGAGAGAGGAATCATTTTGATTCATGAGAAAGTGTTAATGGAGAGAGAGGAATCATTTTGATTCATGAGAAAGTGTTAATGGAGAGAGAGGAATCATTTTGATTCATGAGAAAGTGTTAATGGAGAGAGAGGAATCATTTTGATTCATGAGAAAGTGTTAATGGAGAGAGAGGAATCATTTTGATTCATGAGAAAGTGTTAATGGAGAGAGAGGAATCATTTTGATTCATGAGAAAGTGTTAATGGAGAGAGAGAGGAATCATTTTGATTCATGAGAAAGTGTTAATGGAGAGAGAGAGAGGAATCATTTTGATTCATGAGAAAGTGTTAATGGAGAGAGAGGAATCATTTTGATTCATGAGAAAGTGTTAATGGAGAGAGAGAGGAATCATTTTGATTCATGAGAAAGTGTTAATGGAGAGAGAGGAATCATTTTGATTCATGAGAAAGTGTTAATGGAGAGAGAGGAATCATTTTGATTCATGAGAAAGTGTTAATGGAGAGAGAGGAATCATTTTGATTCATGAGAAAGTGTTAATGGAGAGAGAGGAATCATTTTGATTCATGAGAAAGTGTTAATGGAGAGAGAGGAATCATTTTGATTCATGAGAAAGTGTTAATGGAGAGAGAGGAATCATTTTGATTCATGAGAAAGTGTTAATGAAGAGAGAGGAATCATTTTGATTCATGAGAAAGTGTTAATGGAGAGAGAGGAATCATTTTGATTCATGAGAAAGTGTTAATGGAGAGAGAGGAATCATTTTGATTCATGAGAAAGTGTTAATGGAGAGAGAGGAATCATTTTGATTCATGAGAAAGTGTTAATGGAGAGAGAGGAATCATTTTGATTCATGAGAAAGTGTTAATGGAGAGAGAGGAATCATTTTGATTCATGAGAAAGTGTTAATGGAGAGAGAGGAATCATTTTGATTCATGAGAAAGTGTTAATGGAGAGAGAGGAATCATTTTGATTCATGAGAAAGTGTTAATGGAGAGAGAGGAATCATTTTGATTCATGAGAAAGTGTTAATGGAGAGAGAGGAATCATTTTGATTCATAAGAAAGTGTTAATGAAGAGAGAGGAATCATTTTGATTCATGAGAAAGTGTTAATGGAGAGAGAGAGGAATCATTTTGATTCATGAGAAAGTGTTAATGGAGAGAGAGAGAGGAATCATTTTGATTCATGAGAAAGTGTTAATGGAGAGAGAGGAATCATTTTGATTCATGAGAAAGTGTTAATGGAGAGAGAGAGGAATCATTTTGATTCATGAGAAAGTGTTAATGGAGAGAGAGGAATCATTTTGATTCATGAGAAAGGGTTAATGGAGAGAGAGGAATCATTTTGATTCATGAGAAAGTGTTAATGGAGAGAGAGGAATCATTTTGATTCATAAGAAAGTGTTAATGAAGAGAGAGGAATCATTTTGATTCATGAGAAAGTGTTAATGGAGAGAGAGGAATCATTTTGATTCATGAGAAAGTGTTAATGGAGAGAGAGGAATCATTTTGATTCATAAGAAAGTGTTAATGGAGAGAGAGGAATCATTTTGATTCATGAGAAAGTGTTAATGGAGAGAGAGGAATCATTTTGATTCATGAGAAAGTGTTAATGAAGAGAGAGGAATCATTTTGATTCATAAGAAAGTGTTAATGGAGAGAGAGGAACCATTTTGATTCATGAGAAAGTGTTAATGGAGAGAGAGGAATCATTTTGATTCATGAGAAAGTGTTAATGGAGAGAGAGGAACCATTTTGATTCATAAGAAAGTGTTAATGGAGAGAGAGGAATCATTTTGATTCATGAGAAAGTGTTAATGGAGAGAGAGGAATCATTTTGATTCATGAGAAAGTGTTAATGGAGAGAGAGGAATCATTTTGATTCATAAGAAAGTGTTAATGGAGAGAGAGGAATCATTTTGATTCATGAGAAAGTGTTAATGGAGAGAGAGGAATCATTTTGATTCATGAGAAAGTGTTAATGAAGAGAGAGGAATCATTTTGATTCATGAGAAAGTGTTAATGGAGAGAGAGGAATCATTTTGATTCATGAGAAAGTGTTAATGGAGAGAGAGGAATCATTTTGATTCATGAGAAAGTGTTAATGGAGAGAGAGGAATCATTTTGATTCATGAGAAAGTGTTAATGGAGAGAGAGGAATCATTTTGATTCATGAGAAAGTGTTAATGGAGAGAGAGGAATCATTTTGATTCATGAGAAAGTGTTAATGGAGAGAGAGGAATCATTTTGATTCATGAGAAAGTGTTAATGGAGAGAGAGGAATCATTTTGATTCATGAGAAAGTGTTAATGGAGAGAGAGGAATCATTTTGATTCATAAGAAAGTGTTAATGGAGAGAGAGGAATCATTTTGATTCATGAGAAAGTGTTAATGGAGAGAGAGGAATCATTTTGATTCATGAGAAAGTGTTAATGGAGAGAGAGAGGAATCATTTTGATTCATGAGAAAGTGTTAATGGAGAGAGAGAGGAATCATTTTGATTCATGAGAAAGTGTTAATGGAGAGAGAGGAATCATTTTGATTCATGAGAAAGTGTTAATGGAGAGAGAGGAATCATTTTGATTCATGAGAAAGTGTTAATGGAGAGAGAGGAATCATTTTGATTCATGAGAAAGTGTTAATGGAGAGAGAGGAATCATTTTGATTCATGAGAAAGTGTTAATGAAGAGAGAGGAATCATTTTGATTCATGAGAAAGTGTTAATGGAGAGAGAGGAATCATTTTGATTCATGAGAAAGTGTTAATGGAGAGAGAGGAATCATTTTGATTCATGAGAAAGTGTTAATGGAGAGAGAGGAATCATTTTGATTCATAAGAAAGTGTTAATGAAGAGAGAGGAATCATTTTGATTCATGAGAAAGTGTTAATGGAGAGAGAGGAATCATTTTGATTCATGAGAAAGTGTTAATGGAGAGAGAGGAATCATTTTGATTCATGAGAAAGTGTTAATGGAGAGAGAGGAATCATTTTGATTCATGAGAAAGTGTTAATGGAGAGAGAGGAATCATTTTGATTCATGAGAAAGTGTTAATGGAGAGAGAGGAATCATTTTGATTCATGAGAAAGTGTTAATGGAGAGAGAGAGGAATCATTTTGATTCATGAGAAAGTGTTAATGGAGAGAGAGGAATCATTTTGATTCATGAGAAAGTGTTAATGGAGAGAGAGGAATCATTTTGATTCATGAGAAAGTGTTAATGGAGAGAGAGGAATCATTTTGATTCATGAGAAAGTGTTAATGGAGAGAGAGGAATCATTTTGATTCATGAGAAAGTGTTAATGGAGAGAGAGGAATCATTTTGATTCATGAGAAAGTGTTAATGGAGAGAGAGGAATCATTTTGATTCATGAGAAAGTGTTAATGGAGAGAGAGAGAGAGGAACCATTTTGATTCATGAGAAAGTGTTAATGGAGAGAGAGGAATCATTTTGATTCATGAGAAAGTGTTAATGGAGAGAGAGGAATCATTTTGATTCATGAGAAAGTGTTAATGGAGAGAGAGGAATCATTTTGATTCATGAGAAAGTGTTAATGGAGAGAGAGGAATCATTTTGATTCATGAGAAAGTGTTAATGGAGAGAGAGGAATCATTTTGATTCATGAGAAAGTGTTAATGGAGAGAGAGGAATCATTTTGATTCATGAGAAAGTGTTAATGGAGAGAGAGGAATCATTTTGATTCATGAGAAAGTGTTAATGGAGAGAGAGGAATCATTTTGATTCATGAGAAAGTGTTAATGGAGAGAGAGGAATCATTTTGATTCATGAGAAAGTGTTAATGGAGAGAGAGGAATCATTTTGATTCATGAGAAAGTGTTAATGGAGAGAGAGGAATCATTTTGATTCATGAGAAAGTGTTAATGGAGAGAGAGGAATCATTTTGATTCATGAGAAAGTGTTAATGGAGAGAGAGAGAGGAATCATTTTGATTCATGAGAAAGTGTTAATGGAGAGAGAGGAATCATTTTGATTCATGAGAAAGTGTTAATGGAGAGAGAGGAATCATTTTGATTCATGAGAAAGTGTTAATGGAGAGAGAGGAATCATTTTGATTCATGAGAAAGTGTTAATGGAGAGAGAGGAATCATTTTGATTCATGAGAAAGTGTTAATGGAGAGAGAGGAATCATTTTGATTCATGAGAAAGTGTTAATGGAGAGAGAGGAATCATTTTGATTCATGAGAAAGTGTTAATGGAGAGAGAGGAATCATTTTGATTCATGAGAAAGTGTTAATGGAGAGAGAGGAATCATTTTGATTCATGAGAAAGTGTTAATGGAGAGAGAGGAATCATTTTGATTCATGAGAAAGTGTTAATGGAGAGAGAGAGGAATCATTTTGATTCATGAGAAAGTGTTAATGGAGAGAGAGGAATCATTTTGATTCATGAGAAAGTGTTAATGGAGAGAGAGGAATCATTTTGATTCATGAGAAAGTGTTAATGGAGAGAGAGGAATCATTTTGATTCATGAGAAAGTGTTAATGGAGAGAGAGGAATCATTTTGATTCATGAGAAAGTGTTAATGGAGAGAGAGGAATCATTTTGATTCATGAGAAAGTGTTAATGGAGAGAGAGGAATCATTTTGATTCATAAGAAAGTGTTAATGGAGAGAGAGAGGAATCATTTTGATTCATGAGAAAGTGTTAATGGAGAGAGAGGAATCATTTTGATTCATGAGAAAGTGTTAATGGAGAGAGAGGAATCATTTTGATTCATGAGAAAGTGTTAATGGAGAGAGAGGAATCATTTTGATTCATGAGAAAGTGTTAATGGAGAGAGAGGAATCATTTTGATTCATGAGAAAGTGTTAATGGAGAGAGAGGAATCATTTTGATTCATGAGAAAGTGTTAATGGAGAGAGAGGAATCATTTTGATTCATGAGAAAGTGTTAATGGAGAGAGAGGAATCATTTTGATTCATGAGAAAGTGTTAATGGAGAGAGAGGAATCATTTTGATTCATGAGAAAGTGTTAATGGAGAGAGAGGAATCATTTTGATTCATGAGAAAGTGTTAATGGAGAGAGAGGAATCATTTTGATTCATAAGAAAGTGTTAATGGAGAGAGAGGAATCATTTTGATTCATGAGAAAGTGTTAATGGAGAGAGAGGAATCATTTTGATTCATGAGAAAGTGTTAATGGAGAGAGAGGAATCATTTTGATTCATGAGAAAGTGTTAATGGAGAGAGAGGAATCATTTTGATTCATGAGAAAGTGTTAATGGAGAGAGAGGAATCATTTTGATTCATGAGAAAGTGTTAATGGAGAGAGAGGAATCATTTTGATTCATGAGAAAGTGTTAATGGAGAGAGAGAGGAATCATTTTGATTCATGAGAAAGTGTTAATGGAGAGAGAGGAATCATTTTGATTCATGAGAAAGTGTTAATGGAGAGAGAGGAATCATTTTGATTCATGAGAAAGTGTTAATGGAGAGAGAGGAATCATTTTGATTCATGAGAAAGTGTTAATGGAGAGAGAGGAATCATTTTGATTCATGAGAAAGTGTTAATGGAGAGAGAGGAATCATTTTGATTCATGAGAAAGTGTTAATGGAGAGAGAGGAATCATTTTGATTCATGAGAAAGTGTTAATGGAGAGAGAGGAATCATTTTGATTCATGAGAAAGTGTTAATGGAGAGAGAGGAATCATTTTGATTCATGAGAAAGTGTTAATGGAGAGAGAGGAATCATTTTGATTCATGAGAAAGTGTTAATGGAGAGAGAGGAATCATTTTGATTCATAAGAAAGTGTTAATGGAGAGAGAGAGGAATCATTTTGATTCATGAGAAAGTGTTAATGGAGAGAGAGGAATCATTTTGATTCATGAGAAAGTGTTAATGGAGAGAGAGGAATCATTTTGATTCATGAGAAAGTGTTAATGGAGAGAGAGGAATCATTTTGATTCATGAGAAAGTGTTAATGGAGAGAGAGGAATCATTTTGATTCATGAGAAAGTGTTAATGGAGAGAGAGGAACCATTTTGATTCATGAGAAAGTGTTAATGGAGAGAGAGAGAGAGGAATCATTTTGATTCATGAGAAAGTGTTAATGGAGAGAGAGGAATCATTTTGATTCATAAGAAAGTGTTAATGGAGAGAGAGGAATCATTTTGATTCATGAGAAAGTGTTAATGGAGAGAGAGGAATCATTTTGATTCATGAGAAAGTGTTAATGGAGAGAGAGGAATCATTTTGATTCATGAGAAAGTGTTAATGAAGAGAGAGGAATCATTTTGATTCATGAGAAAGTGTTAATGGAGAGAGAGGAATCATTTTGATTCATGAGAAAGTGTTAATGGAGAGAGAGGAATCATTTTGATTCATGAGAAAGTGTTAATGGAGAGAGAGGAATCATTTTGATTCATGAGAAAGTGTTAATGGAGAGAGAGGAATCATTTTGATTCATGAGAAAGTGTTAATGGAGAGAGAGGAATCATTTTGATTCATGAGAAAGTGTTAATGGAGAGAGAGGAATCATTTTGATTCATGAGAAAGTGTTAATGGAGAGAGAGGAATCATTTTGATTCATGAGAAAGTGTTAATGGAGAGAGAGGAATCATTTTGATTCATGAGAAAGTGTTAATGGAGAGAGAGGAATCATTTTGATTCATGAGAAAGTGTTAATGGAGAGAGAGGAATCATTTTGATTCATGAGAAAGTGTTAATGGAGAGAGAGAGGAATCATTTTGATTCATGAGAAAGTGTTAATGGAGAGAGAGGAATCATTTTGATTCATGAGAAAGTGTTAATGGAGAGAGAGAGAGGAATCATTTTGATTCATGAGAAAGTGTTAATGGAGAGAGAGAGAGGAATCATTTTGATTCATGAGAAAGTGTTAATGGAGAGAGAGGAATCATTTTGATTCATGAGAAAGTGTTAATGGAGAGAGAGGAATCATTTTGATTCATGAGAAAGTGTTAATGGAGAGAGAGGAATCATTTTGATTCATGAGAAAGTGTTAATGGAGAGAGAGAGGAATCATTTTGATTCATGAGAAAGTGTTAATGGAGAGAGAGGAATCATTTTGATTCATGAGAAAGTGTTAATGGAGAGAGAGGAATCATTTTGATTCATGAGAAAGTGTTAATGGAGAGAGAGGAATCATTTTGATTCATGAGAAAGTGTTAATGGAGAGAGAGGAATCATTTTGATTCATGAGAAAGTGTTAATGGAGAGAGAGGAATCATTTTGATTCATAAGAAAGTGTTAATGGAGAGAGAGGAATCATTTTGATTCATGAGAAAGTGTTAATGGAGAGAGAGGAATCATTTTGATTCATGAGAAAGTGTTAATGGAGAGAGAGGAATCATTTTGATTCATGAGAAAGTGTTAATGGAGAGAGAGGAATCATTTTGATTCATGAGAAAGTGTTAATGGAGAGAGAGGAATCATTTTGATTCATGAGAAAGTGTTAATGGAGAGAGAGGAATCATTTTGATTCATGAGAAAGTGTTAATGGAGAGAGAGGAATCATTTTGATTCATGAGAAAGTGTTAATGGAGAGAGAGGAATCATTTTGATTCATGAGAAAGTGTTAATGGAGAGAGAGGAATCATTTTGATTCATGAGAAAGTGTTAATGGAGAGAGAGGAATCATTTTGATTCATGAGAAAGTGTTAATGGAGAGAGAGGAATCATTTTGATTCATGAGAAAGTGTTAATGGAGAGAGAGAGGAATCATTTTGATTCATGAGAAAGTGTTAATGGAGAGAGAGGAATCATTTTGATTCATGAGAAAGTGTTAATGGAGAGAGAGGAATCATTTTGATTCATGAGAAAGTGTTAATGGAGAGAGAGGAATCATTTTGATTCATGAGAAAGTGTTAATGGAGAGAGAGGAATCATTTTGATTCATGAGAAAGTGTTAATGGAGAGAGAGGAATCATTTTGATTCATGAGAAAGTGTTAATGGAGAGAGAGGAATCATTTTGATTCATGAGAAAGTGTTAATGGAGAGAGAGGAATCATTTTGATTCATAAGAAAGTGTTAATGGAGAGAGAGGAATCATTTTGATTCATGAGAAAGTGTTAATGGAGAGAGAGGAATCATTTTGATTCATGAGAAAGTGTTAATGGAGAGAGAGGAATCATTTTGATTCATAAGAAAGTGTTAATGGAGAGAGAGAGGAATCATTTTGATTCATGAGAAAGTGTTAATGGAGAGAGAGGAATCATTTTGATTCATGAGAAAGTGTTAATGGAGAGAGAGGAATCATTTTGATTCATGAGAAAGTGTTAATGGAGAGAGAGGAATCATTTTGATTCATGAGAAAGTGTTAATGGAGAGAGAGGAATCATTTTGATTCATGAGAAAGTGTTAATGGAGAGAGAGGAACCATTTTGATTCATAAGAAAGTGTTAATGGAGAGAGAGGAATCATTTTGATTCATGAGAAAGTGTTAATGGAGAGAGAGGAATCATTTTGATTCATAAGAAAGTGTTAATGGAGAGAGAGGAATCATTTTGATTCATGAGAAAGTGTTAATGGAGAGAGAGGAATCATTTTGATTCATGAGAAAGTGTTAATGGAGAGAGAGGAATCATTTTGATTCATGAGAAAGTGTTAATGGAGAGAGAGGAATCATTTTGATTCATAAGAAAGTGTTAATGGAGAGAGAGGAATCATTTTGATTCATGAGAAAGTGTTAATGGAGAGAGAGGAATCATTTTGATTCATGAGAAAGTGTTAATGGAGAGAGAGAGGAATCATTTTGATTCATGAGAAAGTGTTAATGGAGAGAGAGGAATCATTTTGATTCATGAGAAAGTGTTAATGGAGAGAGAGGAATCATTTTGATTCATGAGAAAGTGTTAATGGAGAGAGAGGAATCATTTTGATTCATGAGAAAGTGTTAATGGAGAGAGAGGAATCATTTTGATTCATGAGAAAGTGTTAATGGAGAGAGAGGAATCATTTTGATTCATGAGAAAGTGTTAATGGAGAGAGAGGAATCATTTTGATTCATGAGAAAGTGTTAATGGAGAGAGAGGAATCATTTTGATTCATGAGAAAGTGTTAATGGAGAGAGAGGAATCATTTTGATTCATGAGAAAGTGTTAATGAAGAGAGAGGAATCATTTTGATTCATGAGAAAGTGTTAATGGAGAGAGAGGAATCATTTTGATTCATGAGAAAGTGTTAATGGAGAGAGAGAGGAATCATTTTGATTCATGAGAAAGTGTTAATGGAGAGAGAGGAATCATTTTGATTCATGAGAAAGTGTTAATGGAGAGAGAGGAATCATTTTGATTCATGAGAAAGTGTTAATGGAGAGAGAGGAATCATTTTGATTCATGAGAAAGTGTTAATGGAGAGAGAGGAATCATTTTGATTCATGAGAAAGTGTTAATGGAGAGAGAGGAATCATTTTGATTCATGAGAAAGTGTTAATGGAGAGAGAGGAATCATTTTGATTCATGAGAAAGTGTTAATGGAGAGAGAGGAATCATTTTGATTCATGAGAAAGTGTTAATGGAGAGAGAGGAATCATTTTGATTCATGAGAAAGTGTTAATGGAGAGAGAGGAATCATTTTGATTCATGAGAAAGTGTTAATGGAGAGAGAGGAACCATTTTGATTCATGAGAAAGTGTTAATGGAGAGAGAGGAATCATTTTGATTCATGAGAAAGTGTTAATGGAGAGAGAGGAATCATTTTGATTCATGAGAAAGTGTTAATGGAGAGAGAGGAATCATTTTGATTCATGAGAAAGTGTTAATGGAGAGAGAGGAATCATTTTGATTCATGAGAAAGTGTTAATGGAGAGAGAGGAATCATTTTGATTCATGAGAAAGTGTTAATGGAGAGAGAGGAATCATTTTGATTCATGAGAAAGTGTTAATGGAGAGAGAGGAATCATTTTGATTCATGAGAAAGTGTTAATGGAGAGAGAGGAATCATTTTGATTCATGAGAAAGTGTTAATGGAGAGAGAGGAATCATTTTGATTCATGAGAAAGTGTTAATGGAGAGAGAGAGGAATCATTTTGATTCATGAGAAAGTGTTAATGGAGAGAGAGGAATCATTTTGATTCATAAGAAAGGGTTAATGGAGAGAGAGGAATCATTTTGATTCATGAGAAAGTGTTAATGGAGAGAGAGGAATCATTTTGATTCATAAGAAAGTGTTAATGGAGAGAGAGGAATCATTTTGATTCATGAGAAAGTGTTAATGGAGAGAGAGGAGGAATCATTTTGATTCATGAGAAAGTGTTAATGGAGAGAGAGGAATCATTTTGATTCATGAGAAAGTGTTAATGGAGAGAGAGGAATCATTTTGATTCATGAGAAAGTGTTAATGGAGAGAGAGGAATCATTTTGATTCATGAGAAAGTGTTAATGGAGAGAGAGGAATCATTTTGATTCATGAGAAAGTGTTAATGGAGAGAGAGGAATCATTTTGATTCATGAGAAAGTGTTAATGGAGAGAGAGGAATCATTTTGATTCATGAGAAAGTGTTAATGGAGAGAGAGGAATCATTTTGATTCATGAGAAAGTGTTAATGGAGAGAGAGGAATCATTTTGATTCATGAGAAAGTGTTAATGGAGAGAGAGGAATCATTTTGATTCATAAGAAAGTGTTAATGAAGAGAGAGGAATCATTTTGATTCATGAGAAAGTGTTAATGGAGAGAGAGGAATCATTTTGATTCATGAGAAAGTGTTAATGGAGAGAGAGAGGAATCATTTTGATTCATGAGAAAGTGTTAATGGAGAGAGAGGAATCATTTTGATTCATGAGAAAGTGTTAATGGAGAGAGAGGAATCATTTTGATTCATGAGAAAGTGTTAATGGAGAGAGAGGAATCATTTTGATTCATAAGAAAGTGTTAATGAAGAGAGAGGAATCATTTTGATTCATGAGAAAGTGTTAATGGAGAGAGAGGAACCATTTTGATTCATGAGAAAGTGTTAATGGAGAGAGAGGAATCATTTTGATTCATGAGAAAGTGTTAATGGAGAGAGAGAGGAATCATTTTGATTCATGAGAAAGTGTTAATGGAGAGAGAGGAATCATTTTGATTCATGAGAAAGTGTTAATGGAGAGAGAGGAATCATTTTGATTCATGAGAAAGTGTTAATGGAGAGAGAGGAATCATTTTGATTCATGAGAAAGTGTTAATGGAGAGAGAGGAATCATTTTGATTCATAAGAAAGTGTTAATGGAGAGAGAGAGAGGAATCATTTTGATTCATGAGAAAGTGTTAATGGAGAGAGAGGAATCATTTTGATTCATGAGAAAGTGTTAATGGAGAGAGAGGAATCATTTTGATTCATGAGAAAGTGTTAATGGAGAGAGAGGAATCATTTTGATTCATAAGAAAGTGTTAATGGAGAGAGAGGAATCATTTTGATTCATAAGAAAGTGTTAATGGAGAGAGAGGAACCATTTTGATTCATAAGAAAGTGTTAATGGAGAGAGAGAGAGGAATCATTTTGATTCATGAGAAAGTGTTAATGGAGAGAGAGAGAGGAATCATTTTGATTCATAAGAAAGTGTTAATGGAGAGAGAGGAATCATTTTGATTCATAAGAAAGGGTTAATGGAGAGAGAGGAATCATTTTGATTCATGAGAAAGTGTTAATGGAGAGAGAGGAATCATTTTGATTCATGAGAAAGTGTTAATGAAGAGAGAGGAATCATTTTGATTCATAAGAAAGTGTTAATGGAGAGAGAGAGGAATCATTTTGATTCATAAGAAAGTGTTAATGGAGAGAGAGGAATCATTTTGATTCATGAGAAAGTGTTAATGGAGAGAGAGGAATCATTTTGATTCATAAGAAAGTGTTAATGGAGAGAGAGGAATCATTTTGATTCATGAGAAAGTGTTAATGGAGAGAGAGGAACCATTTTGATTCATGAGAAAGTGTTAATGGAGAGAGAGGAATCATTTTGATTCATAAGAAAGTGTTAATGGAGAGAGAGGAATCATTTTGATTCATGAGAAAGTGTTAATGGAGAGAGAGGAATCATTTTGATTCATAAGAAAGTGTTAATGAAGAGAGAGGAATCATTTTGATTCATGAGAAAGTGTTAATGGAGAGAGAGAGAGGAATCATTTTGATTCATGAGAAAGTGTTAATGGAGAGAGAGAGAGGAATCATTTTGATTCATGAGAAAGTGTTAATGGAGAGAGAGGAATCATTTTGATTCATGAGAAAGTGTTAATGGAGAGAGAGAGGAATCATTTTGATTCATGAGAAAGTGTTAATGGAGAGAGAGGAATCATTTTGATTCATGAGAAAGTGTTAATGGAGAGAGAGGAATCATTTTGATTCATGAGAAAGTGTTAATGGAGAGAGAGAGGAATCATTTTGATTCATGAGAAAGTGTTAATGGAGAGAGAGGAATCATTTTGATTCATGAGAAAGTGTTAATGGAGAGAGAGGAATCATTTTGATTCATGAGAAAGGGTTAATGGAGAGAGAGGAATCATTTTGATTCATGAGAAAGTGTTAATGGAGAGAGAGGAATCATTTTGATTCATAAGAAAGTGTTAATGAAGAGAGAGGAATCATTTTGATTCATAAGAAAGGGTTAATGGAGAGAGAGGAATCATTTTGATTCATGAGAAAGTGTTAATGGAGAGAGAGGAATCATTTTGATTCATAAGAAAGTGTTAATGGAGAGAGAGGAATCATTTTGATTCATGAGAAAGTGTTAATGGAGAGAGAGGAATCATTTTGATTCATGAGAAAGTGTTAATGAAGAGAGAGGAATCATTTTGATTCATAAGAAAGTGTTAATGGAGAGAGAGGAACCATTTTGATTCATGAGAAAGTGTTAATGGAGAGAGAGGAACCATTTTGATTCATGAGAAAGTGTTAATGGAGAGAGAGGAACCATTTTGATTCATAAGAAAGTGTTAATGGAGAGAGAGAGAGAGGAATCATTTTGATTCATGAGAAAGTGTTAATGGAGAGAGAGGAATCATTTTGATTCATAAGAAAGTGTTAATGGAGAGAGAGGAATCATTTTGATTCATAAGAAAGTGTTAATGGAGAGAGAGGAATCATTTTGATTCATGAGAAAGTGTTAATGGAGAGAGAGGAATCATTTTGATTCATAAGAAAGTGTTAATGAAGAGAGAGGAATCATTTTGATTCATGAGAAAGTGTTAATGGAGAGAGAGGAATCATTTTGATTCATGAGAAAGTGTTAATGGAGAGAGAGGAATCATTTTGATTCATGAGAAAGTGTTAATGGAGAGAGAGGAATCATTTTGATTCATGAGAAAGTGTTAATGGAGAGAGAGGAATCATTTTGATTCATGAGAAAGTGTTAATGGAGAGAGAGGAATCATTTTGATTCATGAGAAAGTGTTAATGGAGAGAGAGAGGAATCATTTTGATTCATGAGAAAGTGTTAATGGAGAGAGAGGAATCATTTTGATTCATGAGAAAGTGTTAATGGAGAGAGAGGAATCATTTTGATTCATGAGAAAGTGTTAATGGAGAGAGAGGAATCATTTTGATTCATGAGAAAGTGTTAATGGAGAGAGAGGAATCATTTTGATTCATGAGAAAGTGTTAATGGAGAGAGAGGAATCATTTTGATTCATGAGAAAGTGTTAATGGAGAAGAGAGAGAGAGGAATCATTTTGATTCATGAGAAAGTGTTAATGGAGAGAGAGGAATCATTTTGATTCATGAGAAAGTGTTAATGGAGAGAGAGGAATCATTTTGATTCATGAGAAAGTGTTAATGGAGAGAGAGGAATCATTTTGATTCATGAGAAAGTGTTAATGGAGAGAGAGAGGAATCATTTTGATTCATGAGAAAGTGTTAATGGAGAGAGAGGAATCATTTTGATTCATGAGAAAGTGTTAATGGAGAGAGAGGAATCATTTTGATTCATGAGAAAGTGTTAATGGAGAGAGAGGAATCATTTTGATTCATAAGAAAGTGTTAATGGAGAGAGAGGAATCATTTTGATTCATGAGAAAGTGTTAATGGAGAGAGAGGAATCATTTTGATTCATAAGAAAGTGTTAATGGAGAGAGAGGAATCATTTTGATTCATGAGAAAGTGTTAATGGAGAGAGAGGAATCATTTTGATTCATGAGAAAGTGTTAATGGAGAGAGAGGAATCATTTTGATTCATGAGAAAGTGTTAATGGAGAGAGAGGAATCATTTTGATTCATGAGAAAGTGTTAATGGAGAGAGAGGAATCATTTTGATTCATGAGAAAGTGTTAATGGAGAGAGAGGAATCATTTTGATTCATGAGAAAGTGTTAATGGAGAGAGAGGAATCATTTTGATTCATGAGAAAGTGTTAATGGAGAGAGAGGAATCATTTTGATTCATAAGAAAGTGTTAATGGAGAGAGAGGAATCATTTTGATTCATGAGAAAGTGTTAATGGAGAGAGAGGAATCATTTTGATTCATGAGAAAGTGTTAATGGAGAGAGAGGAATCATTTTGATTCATGAGAAAGTGTTAATGGAGAGAGAGGAACCATTTTGATTCATGAGAAAGTGTTAATGGAGAGAGAGGAATCATTTTGATTCATGAGAAAGTGTTAATGGAGAGAGAGGAATCATTTTGATTCATGAGAAAGTGTTAATGGAGAGAGAGGAATCATTTTGATTCATGAGAAAGTGTTAATGGAGAGAGAGGAATCATTTTGATTCATGAGAAAGTGTTAATGGAGAGAGAGGAATCATTTTGATTCATGAGAAAGTGTTAATGGAGAGAGAGGAATCATTTTGATTCATGAGAAAGTGTTAATGGAGAGAGAGGAATCATTTTGATTCATGAGAAAGTGTTAATGGAGAGAGAGGAATCATTTTGATTCATGAGAAAGTGTTAATGGAAGAGAGAGGAATCATTTTGATTCATGAGAAAGTGTTAATGGAGAGAGAGGAACCATTTTGATTCATGAGAAAGGGTTAATGGAGAGAGAGGAACCATTTTGATTCATGAGAAAGTGTTAATGGAGAGAGAGGAATCATTTTGATTCATGAGAAAGTGTTAATGGAGAGAGAGGAACCATTTTGATTCATGAGAAAGTGTTAATGGAGAGAGAGGAATCATTTTGATTCATGAGAAAGTGTTAATGGAGAGAGGAATCATTTTGATTCATGAGAAAGTGTTAATGGAGAGAGAGGAATCATTTTGATTCATGAGAAAGTGTTAATGGAGAGAGAGGAATCATTTTGATTCATAAGAAAGTGTTAATGGAGAGAGAGGAATCATTTTGATTCATGAGAAAGTGTTAATGGAGAGAGAGGAATCATTTTGATTCATGAGAAAGTGTTAATGAAGAGAGAGGAATCATTTTGATTCATGAGAAAGTGTTAATGGAGAGAGAGGAATCATTTTGATTCATGAGAAAGTGTTAATGGAGAGAGAGGAATCATTTTGATTCATGAGAAAGTGTTAATGGAGAGAGAGGAATCATTTTGATTCATGAGAAAGTGTTAATGGAGAGAGAGGAATCATTTTGATTCATGAGAAAGTGTTAATGGAGAGAGAGGAATCATTTTGATTCATAAGAAAGTGTTAATGGAGAGAGAGGAATCATTTTGATTCATGAGAAAGTGTTAATGGAGAGAGAGGAACCATTTTGATTCATGAGAAAGTGTTAATGGAGAGAGAGGAACCATTTTGATTCATGAGAAAGTGTTAATGGAGAGAGAGAGGAATCATTTTGATTCATGAGAAAGTGTTAATGGAGAGAGAGGAATCATTTTGATTCATAAGAAAGTGTTAATGGAGAGAGAGGAATCATTTTGATTCATGAGAAAGTGTTAATGGAGAGAGAGGAATCATTTTGATTCATGAGAAAGTGTTAATGGAGAGAGAGGAATCATTTTGATTCATGAGAAAGTGTTAATGGAGAGAGAGGAATCATTTTGATTCATGAGAAAGTGTTAATGGAGAGAGAGGAATCATTTTGATTCATGAGAAAGTGTTAATGGAGAGAGAGGAATCATTTTGATTCATGAGAAAGTGTTAATGGAGAGAGAGGAATCATTTTGATTCATGAGAAAGTGTTAATGGAGAGAGAGGAATCATTTTGATTCATGAGAAAGTGTTAATGGAGAGAGAGAGGAATCATTTTGATTCATGAGAAAGTGTTAATGGAGAGAGAGGAATCATTTTGATTCATGAGAAAGTGTTAATGGAGAGAGAGGAATCATTTTGATTCATGAGAAAGTGTTAATGGAGAGAGAGGAATCATTTTGATTCATGAGAAAGTGTTAATGGAGAGAGAGGAATCATTTTGATTCATAAGAAAGTGTTAATGGAGAGAGAGGAATCATTTTGATTCATGAGAAAGTGTTAATGGAGAGAGAGGAATCATTTTGATTCATGAGAAAGTGTTAATGGAGAGAGAGGAATCATTTTGATTCATGAGAAAGTGTTAATGGAGAGAGAGGAATCATTTTGATTCATGAGAAAGTGTTAATGGAGAGAGAGGAATCATTTTGATTCATGAGAAAGTGTTAATGGAGAGAGAGGAATCATTTTGATTCATGAGAAAGTGTTAATGGAGAGAGAGGAATCATTTTGATTCATGAGAAAGTGTTAATGAAGAGAGAGGAATCATTTTGATTCATGAGAAAGTGTTAATGGAGAGAGAGGAATCATTTTGATTCATGAGAAAGTGTTAATGGAGAGAGAGAGGAATCATTTTGATTCATGAGAAAGTGTTAATGGAGAGAGAGGAATCATTTTGATTCATGAGAAAGTGTTAATGGAGAGAGAGGAATCATTTTGATTCATAAGAAAGTGTTAATGGAGAGAGAGAGGAACCATTTTGATTCATGAGAAAGTGTTAATGGAGAGAGAGGAACCATTTTGATTCATGAGAAAGTGTTAATGGAGAGAGAGGAATCATTTTGATTCATGAGAAAGTGTTAATGGAGAGAGAGGAATCATTTTGATTCATGAGAAAGTGTTAATGGAGAGAGAGGAATCATTTTGATTCATGAGAAAGTGTTAATGGAGAGAGGAATCATTTTGATTCATGAGAAAGTGTTAATGGAGAGAGAGAGGAATCATTTTGATTCATGAGAAAGTGTTAATGGAGAGAGAGGAACCATTTTGATTCATGAGAAAGTGTTAATGGAGAGAGAGGAATCATTTTGATTCATGAGAAAGTGTTAATGGAGAGAGAGGAATCATTTTGATTCATGAGAAAGTGTTAATGGAGAGAGAGGAATCATTTTGATTCATGAGAAAGTGTTAATGGAGAGAGAGGAATCATTTTGATTCATGAGAAAGTGTTAATGGAGAGAGAGGAATCATTTTGATTCATGAGAAAGTGTTAATGGAGAGAGAGGAATCATTTTGATTCATGAGAAAGTGTTAATGGAGAGAGAGGAATCATTTTGATTCATGAGAAAGTGTTAATGGAGAGAGAGGAATCATTTTGATTCATGAGAAAGTGTTAATGGAGAGAGAGGAATCATTTTGATTCATGAGAAAGTGTTAATGGAGAGAGAGGAATCATTTTGATTCATAAGAAAGTGTTAATGGAGAGAGAGAGGAACCATTTTGATTCATGAGAAAGTGTTAATGGAGAGAGAGGAACCATTTTGATTCATGAGAAAGTGTTAATGGAGAGAGAGGAATCATTTTGATGAGAGAGAGGAATCATTTTGATTCATGAGAAAGTGTTAATGGAGAGAGAGGAATCATTTTGATTCATGAGAAAGTGTTAATGGAGAGAGAGGAACCATTTTGATTCATGAGAAAGTGTTAATGGAGAGAGAGGAATCATTTTGATTCATGAGAAAGTGTTAATGGAGAGAGAGGAATCATTTTGATTCATGAGAAAGTGTTAATGGAGAGAGAGGAATCATTTTGATTCATGAGAAAGTGTTAATGGAGAGAGAGGAATCATTTTGATTCATGAGAAAGTGTTAATGGAGAGAGAGAGAGGAATCATTTTGATTCATGAGAAAGTGTTAATGGAGAGAGAGGAATCATTTTGATTCATGAGAAAGTGTTAATGGAGAGAGAGGAACCATTTTGATTCATGAGAAAGTGTTAATGGAGAGAGAGGAATCATTTTGATTCATGAGAAAGTGTTAATGGAGAGAGAGAGGAATCATTTTGATTCATGAGAAAGTGTTAATGGAGAGAGAGGAATCATTTTGATTCATGAGAAAGTGTTAATGGAGAGAGAGGAATCATTTTGATTCATGAGAAAGTGTTAATGGAGAGAGAGGAATCATTTTGATTCATGAGAAAGTGTTAATGGAGAGAGAGGAATCATTTTGATTCATGAGAAAGTGTTAATGGAGAGAGAGGAATCATTTTGATTCATGAGAAAGTGTTAATGGAGAGAGAGGAATCATTTTGATTCATGAGAAAGTGTTAATGGAGAGAGAGGAATCATTTTGATTCATGAGAAAGTGTTAATGGAGAGAGAGAGGAATCATTTTGATTCATGAGAAAGTGTTAATGGAGAGAGAGGAATCATTTTGATTCATGAGAAAGTGTTAATGGAGAGAGAGGAATCATTTTGATTCATGAGAAAGTGTTAATGGAGAGAGAGGAATCATTTTGATTCATGAGAAAGTGTTAATGGAGAGAGAGGAATCATTTTGATTCATGAGAAAGTGTTAATGGAGAGAGAGGAATCATTTTGATTCATGAGAAAGTGTTAATGGAGAGAGGAATCATTTTGATTCATGAGAAAGTGTTAATGGAGAGAGAGGAACCATTTTGATTCATGAGAAAGTGTTAATGGAGAGAGAGGAATCATTTTGATTCATAAGAAAGTGTTAATGGAGAGAGAGGAATCATTTTGATTCATAAGAAAGGGTCAATAGAGATGTAGGAACCATTTTGATTCATAGGAAACGGTTAATGAAGAGAGAGGAACCATTTTTATCTCGCATTTTCACAAAGTTGAAAAAAGAGATTTTGGAGAGGGTGGAAAAATGTCGGCGTTGGCGTCCGCTCTGGTTAAGGATTTAAAAAATTAAATTTGCACCCTTGAGGGTTCATCCGATTTTTTTTAAAACTTCACAGATGTGTTCTATACAATGCTTAGGACTAGTTTACATCAAAATTATATTGATTTTTGAAATCTTTCTTTATTTTTTTCAAGTTTTAACTTTGATTCATTTTTGTGTCCAGCTTAATGTTAATCCTATGGTTAAGGTTCTTTATGCCAGAAATGAACTCAAAATGACAAATGGAGTCAAAAGATTTTTTTTTCCAGTTTTTTTTAAATGCCCGCCAAAATAACTCTCCGATCGACTTGAAATTTGGTGATCTTATGGGTCCTATAGCGACTTGACGTCATCTCAATTTTGAAGAGGATTTGAAGTGCAACCACACCTAGAAGTTTTGCTAGATAAGCACCAGAGTCCTGGGCAGACTGGGTCCTGCGGCAGCCGGATCCTGCGGCAACTTAAAAATGTGAGATATTTGGTATCTTCTGATACCTCGTGTTTGTTCAGTGATCGTCTAAGAGCGGGAAAATTTACTACTATGAAGTTAAGCTTTTGTAATCTGAAAAATCACCTGTGTGTATTACAAGAAGTCTGTAAAACCAGAAGTTTTAAACTGCCCAATGGGTAGTTATATGACAGGTGTTCCTGCCTTTGTAAGCCCCTGGGAGCTAGTCTGTCTATCCGCATTTTCACCAGGCCAATGTGTGTTGAATCACGGATATTTATCTAGTGTTCTGTCACTTCTGTGAACACACAGCTGCGCCTTGAGAATATTTATGGCTGATTTAACATATTTATTGGTAGGAATTTTTCAGACTCAGATGCATAAGAGAGGGGGATAGCTTTCAAAGTCACATATCAATGAAAATGATAAAATGGCAGGCAACACCACTTCACAATTCCTGTATAAGTCAAGCGAAACCTGGTGTCAATCTATGATACATGTTACGTGATGTGACTCATTACTGTTAACTAAAAACAGAATAAATTTGCAGCCAACTGAAGGCACATATTTAAACCCAGAAATCCAGTAGATTCCCCATCAGAGCATCTAGATTTCGAAATTCTCTTGGAGAAGTATCCTGGATATGTATGATTACTGTATTTGGCGGCTGTAGTAGTAGAAGCATCCTACAGCTGAAATTAGTCCTTCGCTTTTGCCCACAGTGTCTTGTCCCCAGCCGAAATCCTTGGCTTCCTCAGGTCCATTCTTGACTTGGGTGTACTGAATCCTGCTTTCTTGAGGTCACCTCATAGCACGCTTAGCAGATTTATGTAATGACATCCTCTCCTGGTTTTGTATTTGCTGGCTCCGAGTAGAGCGAATTCCAATGCTCTCTTTGCTGGTGTCTCTTCTGGCATCCTTAGCACATGGCCAAACATGGACCATCTTTGCTGGACGTCTTTTACAGACAGCGGCGACGTATTACACATCTTGTATAGTGCATCGTTGGAAATTATGCTGTCTGGCCATCAGTGTCCAGTGATGGTGCATTGTAGCTCGCGGGGGTACGCGCTGGTCTGTTGTATTGCCCCGTTCTGTTGCACCACATGTACAGGATGCGTGGGAGGGCTGGTTAGCTATGATTCTCGGGGTTACGGATCCCGTATCGTGATTCTCCGGAAGGTACCAAGACCGGCTTCTAGAGTCGGTGGAACGATAACGTTTCAGTAGGGCCATGCGACCATTGCCGCCGAGATTGAACCTCACGGTCTCACCCCAGCTGTTCGTGTCACTGGTATGTCGGTCCGTAAACTAATTTAAAAGTCTGGACATGATGATAATAATTAACAATAACTACACAAACAATGGTACTCGTTTGCTAGTAGATGAGCAAAAATAATACAGTAAATAGAACCAAACCGGTGTTCTTTCTATGTGGGCTCGCCGAAGGTACCTCACAGATTCGTAAATCCCACGAGGTATCCCCGCAAGGGAGCATCGCAACGAGGCTACTTAAATAGTTTAACATAGACCAATTATACCCCTAACACACACAAAATAATATTGTTGCGAGAGGAAAGTGCCTCACGTAGGCCTCTGTCACAGGAAAATGCCTTCAATGCCGAAGTGGAGAGCTGGCAAAAAGGACCACTCTTTTGTTCAAACAAAAAGCTATGTGCAGTCGTTCAATCCTAGTGAAACTATAATTAATGTGATGCACGCTGGTTTACGTGAAGGCGGGACGGATTATTTCCGAAGAATTCATAGGTCACCGTCTTATGCAGGTCTAAAGATGCTGCATTGGTAATTGCCGCTTTACTGTTGAAGCGGCTCACTCTCAAGACGGTGAAGGAGAATGGTTATAGAAAGATATCCATTAGATAGCCAGAATAACCAATACATAAATTTACACAGTAAACTGTAAAGTGTCTGTCCAGGGATGGTAGTTTGAAGTTGCCCATAACATAGAGGGATACAGTGGTAATTAAATATGCAAGTACATAACTGGGTGCGGGATACATTGCATAGCGTGGTCCGGAAGATCCGGTGAGTTATCCACCAAGAATCACCTCGACTCTACATCCTGTAGAATTTACATTGGGCCCGCAAGGCCCATCTGCAAGGAAGCTCCCCTGTGAGTGTTCCGGAAAGGGAGTCCTTTTTATTTAGTTAATTTTCCCTCGTTCGAGAGCATACAAAAACTGGTGATTGCGGATCCAAGGTTGCTCACCAGCGCAGGAGATCTGAATTCCGAAGGGCACTGCTGCGGAGTAGGTTTCCACAGTCATTAAGCAGTTAGCCCATGTCTAGCACTGCGCTGGTCCAGCAACCTTGCCGTTGTGTTGGCGTTTCCTCGCCGAGTGCTCTCGATTCTTGATTTTTGGCTCCTTTTATACTACTCGTGACGTCAGAGGCAGGACGTAAGCCCCAGCCAATCAGTGGGCGAGCAGTAGCCAATAAGCGTGCATGCAGCTAGAAAGGGTGACGTGGCGATCACATGATCAGCGCACTCCCCATTCATTTAATACATACACGGGATTACAAAGTCAAAGCAATATTTTGAAAATAATTTAAGTGAGCCATCTGTGGATAACTCGGCCATTTCTGGTCCGATTTTAAATACGTAAAAAGTTCTGAAATCCTCGTTTTATTCCGGTACCAAGAACGACAAGAATGGAGTGATTTGAAAAAATCACCAGTACCAACTCGGTGCACTATAAGCATACACTCTCCCAATACTGATACGTGTTGCCAAGGAAGTTCTGATGCGCGCTACGCATTCTTACGGACATAGCCGTTTTAATGAAACCTCTCAAATGGCTTTATACACGCACACTATCCTACCCAGGGGGTGCATTTGGACCGTACCCGGAGCAGTCATCATGTACCTAACCTAGCTGGGACGGTCCGTACCCGTCCGGCTGATCCGGGCTACAGCATAGATGTTTGCGGTGGCAAGCATTGAGTTTGTCTAGAGCTACCTTTGGAGCTGCCCAGCGGTTACAGTTATACAGCATCAAGGATACACAGATTGCATTGTGTAAACGTAGCATTTTTATCACGGGCATCTTTGATCTATGAATCCATAGCTTCCAGAAGGACTGGAAGCTATGTTCCCCAATGCAGCAATGTCAGCAGTACTGCAAAGCAGTGAGCCCAGAATTTTACTTTTCCTCCAGGGTTCGCCGCCACGAAGTGGATCGTCATTTTCTTTAGTTCCATGCTTTGTAGATAGGTTTATGTGGGTGAACTCTGTTTTGGATTCATTCATAGAGATTCTAAATTTTTGGTTTGCTTGCAGCTATTGGGAGAATTACGTCAAGCGGTTCCTTTTCCTCATCTTTGAAGTCCACATCGTCAGCATATTCCATCTGTAGGGGTGGGGGGCACTGGAGATAGACCATGGAGGGGGGGGGGGGAATGGCCAATTGATGTCTCAAACTCTACAGACTTCACTGACATGACTCGTACTCTCAGCTTGGTGTCTGCAAGCAGTAGTCTCACTAGCCATAGCTCCATATCTTCATTGCAACTGGCCTGGTGTAGTACATTTAGGATCTTTGAGCGTTTAATTGTGTCGAAGGCTCGTGACATGTCAATGCCCATTTTGTGGAAATCCCAGTGTTTGGACATGACTACCGACACAAGCATGTGTTGAGCCCATACAATGTCTGTGCATCTGCGTCCACATTTGAAGCCACTTTGACATGATCCGGTGAAGTCATCGATCTTGTCTCGGATGATCAACATTGGATAGGATTTTCCATATGTTGTTGAGGAGCACAATGGGCTGCAGATTGGGGAGAGGGGGGGGGCAGGTGGCTTCTTGGGCTTGGGTAGTGCGATAAGGGTGCCTTAGCCTACAGTGTGGATGGGAAAGCGGTGCATAAAAGCTGAATTGATTAGGTGCGTGATCGGGTTTGATATAATATCACTTACATATTTGAATAGTTGATTGCTCATGCCATCAGGTCCAGATGTACGTCCACTTTTAGGGCTGTAAGTGCCTTATCAACTTCTGGTGTTTTAATTGGTGTTTGTAATGGCCTGGGTCTCCTGAGAACAGTTACAAGGGCTCATCATCATGGTCAGTGAACTGTTCCTTGAACCACTCTCGAATCACCTCAGCTTTTCCCTGGTCAGTCCCGATAAAGTGTCTTTCAGAGTTGTGTCCAGTAAGTGGTGGTATGTAGTCTGCAACTCAGGGCTCGGGCTGCCCGAACCTTTTTGAGACAGTGGCAGTGATTTCATCTGCTAGGAAGTCTGCTTGTTGAATAGCAAAATCTTTTAAGCGTCATGGATATAGCCACTTAATTCAAGGTAGTATCTTGCACTTCCTGCATCCGCATCTAGTCAGCCCCATCCCCCCCCCCCCCCACACACACACTTTTGCTTTCACAGATTTCAACCAAATTTGGCTGGAAGGATCCTATGGTGGTAGGCTACAGAGATGCTATTCAGGATTTTCATTGGTAAATTTTTCCTTGTGGCCATCTTGGATATTCCCGAAATTGTTCTACAAATCATTTAGCATGCTACACCTCCAATATAAATGGCTCGACTTCTACGAAACTTGGGTGCAGTAATTCTATGCTGGAGGGCTTCAAGATTTCTAAGTAGAATTCTAATTGGTCAATATTTCCAGCAGCCATCCTGGATTTTCTGTAATTTTCTGGAAATCAGTTAAAAGCCTACTCCTCATTAACAACTTTTAAGCAAACTCGGTTGGGAGGATCTTAGAGTTGTATGCTTCAGAACTTGTATAGCCTACATAATTTTTATCAGTATATTTCTTCAGCAGCCATCTTAAACTTTCTGGAAAATGGCAGGAAATCGTTTAAAATGCTGCTCATTAACTGCTTGAGAAATTTCAACCAGACTTGGCTGGAAGGATACTAGGCTGGTAGGTTTCAGAACTTGTATACAGAATTTTGATTGGGCAATTTTTCCGGTGGCCATCTTGGATTTTCTGAACATTCAATGAAATCAGTTAAAATATTACTCCTCATTAACCACTTGAATGATTTCAAGCAAACTGGTTTGGGAGGACTTTCTTCTTGCGTTCATCTTTCTCATGACAGTAATCTTAGACTGTTTTCCTTATTTGGTGCCTGAAAGCTGAAGTGGTCATCAAACTGTTTCTGTCTCCTCTGATCTTCTCTTCAAAAGATACTTCAAAGGCCAGAAGCTTCTCCTAGCCTGTTCATATCGTTGGCAGTGCTGCAAGAGATCTTCTGCTGTTTATTCTGCCTGCTGACACTCACAAAGTGCAGAATCTGTAATCTTGAGACGGCGAAGATGTGAATTGAGACGATTGTGACTAGTCCTCAATCTGAAGATACATGTCTGATCCTCCCTACTGAGGCTGTGTATTGCATCATTATGCTGCCTGCTGGTGGTTCTTGGGGCTTTAATGATATGCTAAGATTCTTCAAAGTCAACCTCGCGGTTAAATTGTTCTTTATTTGACCCTTAGAGTGGTATGCTTCAGAAGGTGTATAGCATATAGAATTTTGATTTGTCTATTTTTTTAGCAGCTGTCTTGAATTTTCCAAAGAATGCCGGGAAATCGTTTAATACGCTACACCTCCTTAACTGCTTGGGCAATTTCAGCCAGCCTTCGCTCGAAGGATACTAGGCTGATAGGTTTCAGAACTTGCATACAGAACTTTGATTGATCAATTTTTCCTTCATACATCTTTGATTTTCTGAACATTTCGGGAAAGCAGTTAAAATGCGACTCCTCATTAACCACTTGTTCAAGTAGGGGTAGCCTAATTGCCCATATGGAGTGCAAAAAGTTGCGTGTTCTGGTGTGCACCCTTGTACAAACACACTCACCAGAACACACCCCTTTTGGCCACTTCATATATGGGCAAATAGGCCAGGCCCACTAAAAAATCATGTGACTTTGGCGGTCCAATAAAAATGTGCATCCATCTCCTCATTACTACTGTCGCATACCTCTGAGCAATCATCATCATCATCGTCGTCGTCGTCGTCGTCGTCGTCGTCGTGGTCGGCGTCGTCGTCGTCGCCATCATCATCATGATTTCAAGGGATTAAGCCATGGACTTCTTATTGTCTCAATAGTTCCAGTAAAGTATTACTTACTGCATGCGTGAAAGAGAAGTTGTGAAAAAAGAAACTTTTATATGCTACATTCATCTTTGCTACATGATTTACAGTATTTGTAAGCTTTCTGGTAGTTTCTGGGTTCCAGGGACTATTTTACAGATACATTCAATACAGCCAGGCAAGTCATTAATGAACAGCACAAATAATGCTGGACCTAGGATGCTGCCTTGCGGCACTCCACTGACTACATCTGTAATCTTACATTGCATTGTTAATCTACACACTCTGTTTATGGTCGCTTAGGAAGCTTAATGGAACCAGTTGCTCATTTTCTTACTGGTACCGTATGGGTGGTGTTTAATCAAGTCCTTCATGTGGAACATTTTTTTTTAAAATCGATATAAATCGATATAAATCACATCTACTGGTTCATTGCTATCCAATGATTGGGTTATTATTTCCAGGTATTCTAAAAGCTGGGTCTTATATGATCCTTTGGTTCTGAATCCATGTTGACACTTAGATAATAGATCACTCATTTCTAAGTGATCCATAATAGCGTCACGTACACACGATTATAGTGAATGATGTTCTAGATATTTTAACTCATTTATTCTGTATAAATTAAAGAAACGAAAGGTTTTATGCGATGTAAACTAAATTTCAAAATTAAAAATCATATTAATCTAGTGAGAATGAAATCGTTCAATGTTAAAACATATTTACATGATTTAACATTCTATGACATATATATATATATACGATCTACCAGAATCACTCACCTGTCAAAAATTCAATACAAACAAAACTCATGTCATACATTTTGGCAGAAACAAAACACATTATTGAAATAGAATGTTAAATCATGTAAATATGTTTTAACATTGAACGATTTCATTCTCACTAGATTAATATGATTTTTAATTTTGAAATTTAGTTTACTTCGCATAAAACCTTTGGTTTGTTGTATTAAAATTTTGCGTCCATTTATAACCAAATTTGCAGGTATGTTTCGTCAACGTAATGTCTCGCTGATCATGAAGAAATGCAAATCATTTCTTGCATTTTTCGGCCGCACGCTTACTGTATGTGAAAATGCATTTTTCATACACTGGCCCACATTGGCGGGTAGCAAAGGCAAAAATTCACCATATTGCAAAAGCAGATAACGAACGTTAACAGAAAACGCTTAAATGTTTACCCTACCGAACATGGGCCGCCACCCAGGGCTACCCGAAAATCAGTGCCATGAAGCAATGGGAAGACTCGCTGCTGGGCAGAGCGTTCGCGCTGTTGCTCGACATTTTAATGTTCACGCGTCAACCATTTCCCGTCTCCGCCAACGTGAGCAGGAAACTGGGCATGTTAATGAAAAGCAACACCACCACGAGATGATGACGTCACAGGTTTAAGACTGCGCCACGGCTGTCCCGTAATTTGCACACCGCTACCGGCACTACAGTGCATCCACAAACTATGCGAAACAGACTCCATGATGCTGGACTGCATGCCCGTCGTCCACTTGTTGCTGTTCCGCTTACAGAGCGTCACATCGAGAATCGGGCTGCATGGGCAACAACTCATCCGCGATGGCGTGCTCAACAATTGAGCCACGTTTTGTTCAGTGATGAGTCGAGGTTTTGTGTGGATGTGACGGATGGTAGGCAACGGGTTAGGCTACGTTTAGGAGAACGGTGTGATGCAGCCAACATCATTCAGCACGACAGATTCGGTGGCGGCAGTGTCATGGTGTGGGCTGGAATCCATGAAAATGGCAAAACAGATCTTATTGTGATTCACGGAAATTTAATGTGAAGAAGTTGTCGCCCCTGTTGTCATCCCTTTTATGCAGCATCATGCAGACTTTATGTTCCAGCAAGACAACGCCCGTCCTCATTCAGCTAGGGTCACCAGTGATTTCCTTGAGGCTAACAACGTCCCGGTGTTGGACTGGCCAGCGCGCTCACCGGACCTGTCTCCTATCGAACACGTGTGGGACATTCTTGGCCGTATGGGGCGTGAGAACCATCCACATCTTCACAACGTGCGGGAGCTGGAAGCTGCACTGCTCCAGGAATGGGATGCGATTCCTCTTCGTGACATCAGGTGCTTAATTCGAAGCATGAGAAAGCGATGTACGGCGGAGGTCACAACCGTTATTGACAGCTCAGTGTCATTATTTAAATTGAACCCTTCCGTTGAATGATGCTGTGTTAAAGGCGCGATGCTAGCATTACAGTAACAAAAGACTGTTGTTCAAATTGGAAAATGACCTATCAATCAAATAATATATTTAAATCAATTTATTGTTTTTGTTAAATAACATTTATACAGTAATATTCTCAGTGTTGCTAACTTTTTTGGTTCAGTGTGTGTGTGTGTGTGTGTGTGTGTGTGTGTGTGTGTGTGTGTGTGTGTGTGTGTGTGTGTGTGTGTGTGGGTGTGTGTGGGGGGTGGATGTGTATGTGTGTGTGTGTGCGTGCGTGCGTGCGTGTAGTCCTTGTAGTACACCACTAGTAACATCTGCCCAGTCTGATGTTGTATCATTGATGCATACTCTTTGTTTTCTACTGGTTAGTTAGTTTTCTATCCACTTGGCTACTTTTCCCATGTGCTGTAGCTTCGCAAATTTGATTACGGTCTTTTGTGTGGTACTGTATCAAATGCTTTGGAGAAATTCAGGTATATGGCATTGGCAGGTTCTTTTGTATCTAGTTTAGTCATTATGTGTTCGAGATATTCTAGCTGTTGAGTTTTACATGATCGGTTATGTCTGAAATCGCCCTGGTATGAAGTGAAAAGGTTGGCTGATTCTAAAATGTTTTCAATACTATCCCTAGCAAATGACTCAAGGACCTTGAACAAGGTACAGGTAAAACTAATTGGTCTGTAGGTTGGATAGTATTTTGAACCGGTCTTGTATATGCAACACAAATTTGCGAATTTCCAGATATTTGATAGTACACCTAGAGATTTGTTGGAAATGATGCACAAAGGTAGACTAATTTCTTTTGCTATTTCGGCTAGTATTTTCACTCTTATTTCGTCTGTGCCATTGCTTTTATTAGGATTTAGGGCTGTCAATTTTTTTTGCTATATAGTCATATCTGTTGTTATTATTCTATTTTCTGAAGTAGCGACATTGGCTCTATTGCTGGTGGTTGGTATAGCATGTAAATTCGTCGAAGTGAAAATACTTAAGAAAAGGTTGAGAATATTTGATTTTTCTTTGTCGTCTGTGATAATGGTGCCAGTAACTGGGTTACGTAGATCGCTGATTGATTCATGTAGGACTTTTTGGGTTTTACATAGTTGTAAAATGCCTTAGGGTTATTTTTGCTTTCAGATGCCACTTTTTGTTCAAATGACCTTTGCTCTTCTGATGGATGATGTAGCAGTAGTCCATACATGGTGTGTTCTGCCCATCTATATTGCCTCCGAGTTCAAGAACTTCGGTGAGCCTTTTCCTACCACCATAGAACGCCATTTCTCTGTCCAATAGACCTTCATTGCGTTCTTCACCAGAGCCTTCCACATATACTTGATCCTTGGCCTCTCCAAAGTGGATGGCAGGTTGTACTTGTAGAGAGTTCTTTTCACCATTGAGAACCAGCTGAGGCAACCAATCTTCTTAACTACGACTTGCTGTCTTGCCAGTTGGGTCTCTTTTATATTTGGATTCCTACGTATTTTGCCATAGGGGACCAGGACGTTCTTGTCTATTGTTGCTTCGACCGGCTCTGCACTTAGCAGGGCATAAGCTGCTACACAAGCACACCTGTCTTGTAATGAAGCCGCCAAAGCTTATGCCATTGCACGCTTTCCAGTGGCTCAACATCTGTAGTTCTTATAGAACATGCCTCCAGCCCAAAAGTTAGCCTCAGAGTTATGTACGTAGTCCATATTTTGTATATCAATATATGATTGATACCGCGTTTGCCACAGATGCCGCTCACCATTAGGGTGTACGTGGTTCTGCATGCATTGGTTATATGTGGCTCTATTTCCACCTTCCCATCTGATCATATGGTTCATCCTGTGGGTGGGGGGTGGGGGGGGGGGGGGGTGGTGTAATGGGGTGCATCTCTGCCCCATTAATTTCCTGCACTAATTGTAGGTTTGGAGAATCATCAATTCTTCTATTGCATACCATGCTTGCACACTTTCTCACATTATGCATACATATTTTCTTTGATGTATATTGCTTTGCAATGTTAAGTATCATCTGCATTTGCAAAGCTGTGTTTGTGGTATACATAACATCATCCGCACATGTCGGTGCTGAAACATCAAGATAACTGATTCTCATACCACAGTTGGTCTTCTCTGCCTCCATTAGCCATAGGTTTATATACTGCAAAAAGCAATACGTGGAAAATTATGATTCCTTGCCTTACCCCCTTGGCTAGTTCTACTGGGCTGGAAACAAACCCTCCCCACGTTATTCTTGACCCAAGCTTCCAAATTCAAGATTCAAGATTATTTATTTTCATATTTAGTCGTCATTATCAGAAATTACAACAGCCAGTCCACCAAGGCCAAGCCTATGAAGTGGTGGACGCCTAACATATAAACATTAATTGCAAAATATAGTATGACACATATAATATGATGTAACATAAACAGACATATATTACTTGCGATTATATGAACAGTAGGTATATACATGTAGGATACAACAGTAAAACAGGGCAATTACATTCATGAACATAAATGGATGGATGGCGGGAGAGGGATGGGGTGGGGTGGGTGGGGGACAGCTCATTTATTATTATTAATAATAATAATAATAATAATAATAATAATATTATTATTATTATTATTATTATTATTATTATTATTTTTATTATTATTATTCCTATACAGTTTTACATTTGATGTTTTGTTCGGGTGAACAGAATTAATAATGCTAAAAGAAGTTGGTACGCTTCCAGATCAAGACAGTAAGTTAACATGTTAATTAGTGAGAAGTGTTCCTCTGGACACTTCAAGCACAATCGGACTGGAAGGCACCGGTACTTTGGGAAGCAATGTCTTCCATCACTATGCTCAAAATGCCCAACAGGACACCTCAGTTCGTTCAGGAGGCATGCCAAGTCGTTCCAGAACTGTGCTGTGTAACGACCATGGTGGTGGTGGTGGTGGTGGTGGTTAGTGGTGTGGTTTCTAGTAGTTGTCAATAATTATGTTTTTAATTAATTTTTTGGATGATTTTAACGTGAGGATTTGTGTGCGTATGTCTGTATCTGTATTATTCCATAATTATATTGCTTGGTAGGATGGTTTAGCTGCCTCTGTTCGGTGGTACGTGACGTGTAGACTGGAACTTGTTCTTGTGTTGTGCGTATGTATGTATGTCTGCTTTTGTTAAAAATAGATTGGATAGAGATGAGGGTAGATTACCATTGTGGTAGTGCTTTAGAATTGTATATAATGGAACCCTTCCAATGTCTTCGAGTTTTAGGATTTTGTTTCTTTTGAAGGTGGCTTGTCTGCCCCCCCCCCACCCCCAAACTGCTGTTTGCGAAAATAGTTTGATAGATTGCTATTGTAGTGATTTTAGGGTTTTTTTAGTTTAGTTTTTTAGTTTGATATGTATTGCTCCAGATAGCATTGCAGTTGGTTATGTGTGGAAGTATCAATGTGTTATACAAAGTTTTTAGGCTGTAAGATGGAAGATATGACTTGAGTCTGCGCATGATACCAATATTCCTTGCTACCTTGGATGTGATTATCTCTATGTGCTTCTCCCAGTTTCCAATATAGTTCACTCAGGAGATTTCTGAGGTGACCTGGTAGTCCTATATGGTACATATTATTCAGGAGTATATCCGTCCATACCACACCGAATGCCTTTTCGGCATCAAGTGAAATCATGTAGAGGGGCTTCTTCATTTCTTTGGTTTCTAGTATTGCTTATGTCACCATGAGTGATGCGTTCTTACAGGAGCTGCCTTCTTGAAATCCTCTATAGGTCACATTGCTGTTTATTCAAGGTTGTTTCCCCTAACTAACCAGATCCTTTTTAATATCTTCTCCATAACCGCCAAGATAGTGATACCACGATTATTGCTTGGTATGAGAAGAGACTTTCCCTTTTTCAGGACTGGAGTTATTCGCCCTTCTTTGATAATATCTGGAATGTGGTTGGTCTGGAATATATGGTTAATAAGCTTGGTAATGTATTGAATGACTCACACATGCCTTCTGCAAACGCTCTGCTGCAAGACCCATAGCATCCATTGTTTTTCCTTTGTTCAGGCCCCTGATGGCGTCTTCTACTGCAGTTGCAGACACAACCTGAACCACACTATTGACCAATCTCTGCTGGATAATTGTGTTATCCTATTTGATCCTTCATTTGCACTCTTCGTAAAAGTCTGGGGATTCCTTGGGAAATCCAATTGCTGGAAGTATGTCTTCGAACCATCACCTATTTCCTCTGGGTTGGCCATTCCCCTAAGACTGTTAACCCTTTGTCACTGACTTCTTACAAGGGGCCCCTTGTTTATCAGCTTATAAAACAATTTGTGATCATTCACATCGGCCTCCATTATCTGATTGTACTTATCTCTACTCTTAGACATATGGATCATATGCTGTACTTGTCTAAGCCTCCTCTTAAATAGCCACTGACACCTGTTCTTGCACAAGCACAACACATTATCATTGTCTTGTGTGCCCCCACCCCCTGTGAGCCACTTGGTGTGGGCCTCTGAAAGTTTCAATGCCTCCTTCATTTCTGAAGGTTGGAACCAATTAATTTTTCCTCTTCTCCCATTTCCCTGCTCACTACATTCCTGGACTGCCGTGTGTAAGGTCTCACAATCAGGTTTTGAGCGGCATCTGCTATGTCTTCTTCAGGGCAATTTCTGAAGACCTGCTGCACCAAATTATCTTGTATATGCTGCTAGTTTTGCGTAGTTTTTTTAACGCACTGGCAATGTGATGTCTTTCTTTTCCATCCTAACCCTGCTTACGGAATGCTGATCATCATTTCCCTGGTCATAATGAACCACCATACTGCAATTCTGCATAGCATCAGCAACCCAGACATCTTTCTGCTGGACCACTGCACCAAGACAAAAAATCTTGATTTAGAGGACCAGCTTTCCCATGTCGGATATACTGATGCACTGGTGGATTCATATGAGACTATTTTTTGGATGCACACAGTATGCTATGGAATCACTCCGTTGCGGTACTGACAGTAGTAGTTTTGCTTAGTTTTTTAATGTGATGGCTTCATTTTCCATGGTAACTCCATCCACGGAATTCACCCGTTAGTTTACTTTGTTGATCATCGTTTCCCGGTCAGGGATCAAACCGCCATCCTGGAGTTCTGCCTAGCATCAGTAACCCAGACATCTTTCTGCTGGACCACCTCACCAATGCAAAAAATATTTCACATGGCGGCTTTACTGATACACTGGTGAACGAATGCGACTATCTTTTGGATGTACACCATATGGTGTGTATGCTATGCCCTTACCCGGTCTCCATTGTGCCACTGGCAGTAGTAGTTTTGCTTAGTTTTTCAATGCACGGGCAACGGTACTCATATTCCTGTACCTTTATTCATTTGACTTTGTGAAATAGTTTTGTGGTGGATTTTATGTGGCAGGTGTATTCCATTTTGAAGAGAATAAGATCCTAGCTCACCGACAACATGCCTTCCACAAATTTCACAGTTGTAAAATTCAATTAATTAAGAGCATCAATGATTGGGTTTCATCCGTTCATAACCAGAAGCAAGTGAACATTTTTATTCTCAACTTTGAAAAGGCTTTCGATACCATTCCACATGAACTTTTGAAATCTAAGTTGCATAAATATGGTGTGTCACATAACATACTAAATTGGATTGACTCATTCTTAACGGATCGTGAACAATGTGTGGTAGTCAATGGTGCTAAATCAGACATTGCCGATGTTGTGGCTGGTGTACCTCAAGGGACAGTTCTGGGCCCACTACTGTTTTCAGTCCCCATAAATGATATAGTCAAGGACATTTCCTCAAAGATCATGTTATTCGCCGACGATTGTGTATGTTACTGGGGAAATTAATGACTGGAAGGAATTGCGAATCACTCCAACATGACATAAACATGTTAGGTAACTAAGCGGATCGAATGCACGGGAGCGTGCTAGGCAGGAATTATAGACTTCCTGAGTAGGCGCGTAGCCAAGAAGAGTGTGACGCAAAAGACGCGTATTCATAAGAAAGAGCACATAGGGTGCGAAAGAGTTTGAGTGGGAGGCATACCATTGATTTTAATTTTTGACCTGAAATAATTTTTCCAGGTCATTTCTTTTTTTGTTTTGTTTTTATTTCTAGGTGCGTGCATACTTTTATTATTTAGATCACTGATCACCTAAACAATAGCTCGAATGGGTGTTCTCTCGGATGCGGATCATCATTTTTCCGCAGAGAACACCCAAGCTCCAACGTACCACAATTACAACACAGTTTTTATATAATGTAAATATTTATTAATCACATAACTATACCCGAGAATAGTATCACAGATTATGCTAATTACAAGTGCATCCCGTGTAAATAAAGTGATGCACTAAGTGTATACTGTTTAATATAATGTGGCCCGTTAGTGCGGAGCCACATGGGTAGCTTCCGCTAACCCACAATCCGTCCCATCATACTGACGTGGGAACTAAAATAATAAGAAAAATATCAAATAATAATAAGTTAAAAAGCCTAGTTCATCAGGCAGTCAGAGCATAGCTGAGACTGCATGACGGGATTACGACATATTCGCTATGGTGTGGTGTGTACCTACATCGCACACGACGTGTTTACAACACAGGAATCTGCAGCGATTATTTTATGTGAGACACAGCTACGCAAGAATATTGCACAGCTGTGTAGGATGACCGTAGTCAGCTTAGGGACTGGGTGTCATTTGTTAAAACATATATAATAATAAGAAAAAGATTTAAAAAATAAACATAGTAACAAAGTTCTGTGTTTTGCACAACTACTGATAAATCCTGCTGCAACCTCGGCAGTAGTGTCCACAAACATCGGCTGTGAAGTTTCCGCTGTGAAGTTTCCCCGGTGTGTCTGGGTACCCTGACTCATCCAGGACGGACGCAGCGGATGGTCCTCCACTGCCGATATATCACTACTAAGCAGGCCTAGGTCGGTAATACTATAGCTGGAAGATGGAGCAGACGTATCCATTGAAGCACTGGTGGTGGTGTGGAGACTGAGGACATTACTGTTGTTGTTTAATTCGTGTTTGTTGTCCGTGCTGTGGGTAGACTGAGTGCCGTGAATTGAATGACTGGTCGCTGAAACGATGATGCTTTTGTGGATGCTGATGCGGTGCTGGCAGATAATTTCCGGATTTTTGTGGACTTCAGAAGTTTACTGGCGGTCGTCCTTGGTACTGCACAGATTTCCATGGAATGCATGAGGCATTTCTTTCCAGCGTAAGGATGATCCGGTGTAGTTACTTTCCGAACTGCTGGATCCGTAGGAGTGCTGCTGCGCGGGTGTGACGTGATGCTGCTTCGTGATGTGGTGGTGCTTAGTGCTACTTCCGTAAGGCAGATCTCCTCGTCGATAATAAGACTACAAGGAGATATAGATCTGTCTGAAACATCCTGTAACCCCGGTGTTGAAATAACCACAGAAATTGGTCGGCCAATTATGGATGCGGATGTGGAGGCTGATGTTGTATGTGAAGCGGATGGTGATGTTGCTGCGGGTGCTGGTTGTGCTGGTGACTCCGTCGTGACGTTGGCTGATTTTACGTAATGACTTAGTGCATGTCGCATGGTGGATGCGGTGGCTGCTGTTGCTAGTCTGTAATGTGGAAAGTCTGGTTGTCGCCGTTTCGTACGCTTTGTTTTGACCATCTTTCCCATAGGAAGCACATTAAGTGGAAGTCTAGTTTCAAAATGAGCGGCAAGGACTTCAATGTTCTCATTCTGTTCACCCGGCTGTAATGTTACTACTAGCACACGATGCTTATCCGTCAATGTGTGCATCACACCGTAATGTGTAGCTGTATAAAGGTACTTGCAGTCTGTACAGAATGCACGTTGAAAAAGATGATCACGATTGATATGAAGAATCAAGTCCGAATTGCGGGAAAACGCACGCTTACACGGCTGTCCGTTGAGCTGTAATGCTGTACACAGATACTTCTTTCTGGAATGAGCTGGCGCCGACTCCTCCGAACTGTCGGACAAGTCAATGTTCTCACCAAGTGACATCTTTTTTTCACATGTTGATAACGGTGCGGACTACCTAACCTAAGCTATTTTTCCTAACTCTTCATACTTTTCCCGACCAAGTAATATTAATAGAAGTGATAAATAAATAATAAGAAAACAGCAGAATTTGGTTTGTGACACGAAAGCAGCCTAATACTTGTTCTTCCCTTGTGTCGAGTTTGACGGGAAGACGAAGTTTCAGTGCGCGATCTCCTTTTATACTTTTTGGTGACGTCACAGGAGGGCGTATTCCTACCATGTAAAGGGAGTGATTATAAATATAAGAAGGATGGTGTGTCCCTTTCGTCTCCACTCAAAGGAAAAACAAGTCTCCGATCAACATAAAAACTCTTATTCCTGTGGAAGCTCAACTTTTAATAAGCGCGAAGCAGTTTTTCAGATTGGATGCTTATAAACTTCCCTGTTTTAATTTCAGGCTGGAGCGCCCGATGGGGTGTGGGAGAGCGTGATGATGTCAGTGGCATTGCCCTGACTCACCCCTCTCACCTCTTCCATCACGCTGTGGTAGATGCACGTTTTGGGCGGCGTTTTGACTTTGATTCAATTTACTGGAAATAGAAGTGAAAGTCACGTGGTTTCTTGTTATGAAAGCACGTGGTTGATCGAAAACTTGGGCAATATTTACGTAATGGCAGAGTATTGATGCTGCCGATTATTCGTTGTTGATGCAGAAGACGAAAATATGTTTTTAAATCTGTTCCTCAGAACAGCATCCGTGTATGCGTGTGATCTTATACATGCGTCAGTGGTTTGTCTGTAAGAAGTGTATTCCAGCCCGTGTTGATCTTGTGTGAGAATATGTAGGTAAGAGAATATTTGAAATTCTCCCTGATATCATACCATCGAAGTTTTGATGCTGCTTCATCGGCCCGTGGGTTAATGATCTGTATACACGGTAGAACGATACTGTGCTTAATCAAAATTAGGACAATATAGCTGCCTATAATTATTGTTTGGTTTTAAACAGCTCCATGTCTTGCTAAATTTAAGTATACTAATTCTGGCAAGATGGGCTGTGTTTTCCGGGTGGGCGGACTGCCAAGCATTCTCCTCTGTGGGTAGGACTAGTCTCCTCCCTACCTGGACCAAACTTAATTTATTATAATACAGCTCGAAAAATGTGTGCCTCAGTTTACAATTACAATTCCGTCGTATGGAGATGGTGAATACAGTCAACCTGAGTGTCTATGTTTCTGTCATGTTGATGATTTTCATTGATACGCGTGGCTGTTTATCTGCAGATGATTCTTGTGCTGTGGTGAACTGTGATGTTTTTATTTTTATTACCTTAGGGTGGGGCGGGTAATTGAAGTGTGGTGTCAACTTTATCAAACATGATGTATTTCTCTCTGTAATGGCCGAGCCCGTAGGCGGGACAGAGTTACTTTAGAGCACAGATGCCGACGAAGGGTACTGTCGTACCTTGAATCAATCCATTATCGATTTGAACTTGTCGGTAGCAAAATACTACTCGTGATGGACGACAGACTGCAGGCATCCTGCTCCCTTAATAATATTGACTGTTATTACGTGTGAATGATGTATAATATTTTAGCTATTTCCATATGATTGTTTCGAGGTTGGAGGGGGTGGGGGGGGATCCCTCGTAGCGTGTACTGTGGCTGCAGCGTTGCTCCTTTCCGTATGATCAGTTTTCCATAAACCGGATAAGAAGGTGATTGCGGAAAATGTTGACTGGTGTTGATGGCGGTAGTGTACTGTTGTTGGGAAGTCGGGGCTGCTGTGTGATGCTGGTGTATTGCGGATTGCGCATATCCAGGTTTCCACGCTGGTGAATGCCGAGTCTGTTGTGGTTGTGGGAAAGTCAGGATCGCGGATCTGTGCGGGAGGGAATGTTGCGGAAAAATGTCTCTAACTTTTTCAGTTTAAAACATTAGGTGATTGCTATACTGTGTTGTTGAATGTCTCCTATCTTCCTTATAACCGGATGTGTATGTGATGTCCGCACAACGGTGAAATGACGTATCCAGCCTTGCGGGCAAGTGTGCTCTGTGTGCTCCTGGATTTCTGTGTCCAGTGTGATGTTCTGACTGCTCACGGGGGGGGGGGGAACTTGGTGGGGCGTGTGTGGTCAGGGTTGCCTGTTGGAATGGAGAATTGGTCATCTCCCATTACACTATGGTTGGTACTATGTTGTAGTTTTTAAGTATCGGGAAAATTCGAGCCGAGAGTCTGCTGAACAGGCTGCCTCCCTGCTTACCACCTGCGGGGGGGGGGGGGGGGGTGAGGGGTTGGTTGCTGCGGTGCGAGATGCCACCTCCTCTGTAACAGCAGACTCTCTCATATATGAATAGTGACAGTCTACAGATGTTGAGTGGAGTGTGAAGTGGACAGAACATATGATGTCCGAACTTGGTGCATAGACGAAGGACGCTTATTGGAGATGGGGCGGTGGTGGTGCATTCGGATGGGGAGCACCATGGGCGGGGAGTGGGTGCGCATTTTGGGGGCATGGACGGGTACACCGAGTTATGCAGTTCTGCTGTTCTTCAAAACTAGCCAAGGCCTCATCTGGCCTCTTCACCATGCTATTCACTACATGTTCCACCCCACAAGAAGCATGGCCTGGGGTGTCCTCAGCTTCCGCTTGTGGTAACTCTATAATGGGGGTATAGCATGAAGTGGGTGGAAGTGGGAAGAGGTCAGCGGAACAACTTTTCCGTCCTTCCCCTTGGACAACACATACGAGAAAGACTTCAGATAGGAATTCCCAGATCTAGTAGACCCGCACTGAGGAGGGAGAGGGCGAGTACGTATCTTGTCATTGTCCTCAGCATTAGTCGGTCATTTACTGGACTCCTGGCTTGTTAGGAGAGCGGTCGAACTGGGACCGTGGTGCTCTGGACTAACGTCGGGAATACTTGTTTCCACAGAGACATTTGTCTGGGTACCGGTGTCACATGAAACACCCAGCCCGAGCGCTGGCACTGGGTCATCACTGACACATGGTTTAAGTCGATCAAAGTGGATGACTGACTGGCCAACCGAAGCACGGATATGGCAGGTCATGTCCAATGTCTTACCTACTACCACATAGGGGCCTTTCCACTGGTAACTCAGTTTACTCGGCACGTTTCCAGAACGTAGCGAATCGTGTACCCAAACCATTCTTCCCGTTTCATATGGATCTCCATGCACCCGCCGGTCGTGCCATGTTTTCTGATGCCGGTGTGCATGGATAAAGTTGCTCTCACTAGCTCATGGGTCTGTTCTATCCACTGCCGCATGAGCTCTATGTAGAGAGATGGTGAATTTTTCTCCCCCGGAATCCTGGGCATGGCCAGATCCAGTGGCAAGGCTAATTCACAGCCTAACATTAACCGCGCAGGGGTATAACCCGTGCTGGAATGTATTGAAGTGCGGTATGCCATGAGCACATATGGAAGTCGTAGATCCCAATCTCTACAATCAAGGCATGTTTCCATCATCAACATTTCGACCAGTGTACGGTTGAATCTTTAGACCATACTGTCACTGTGGGGATGATATGGAGTCTTGACAATATGAAACAATTTGCAGAGCTCGGAGATCAGCTGGCTATCACAATTACTTCCTTGATCGGAGTACAGCTGATAGGGCATTCCAAACTGGCAGAACACATCGCTACTGTGGATGCCTCTTGGTCTGGCAAAGCAAATCCTTCCACCCACTTCGTAAAATAATCTTGTAATACGAGGATGTACTTATTTCCTTCATCCGTCGTATTCAGGGGTCCGAGCACATCAATAGACACTCGCTCCCACGGTGCATCAACAATTTTAACTTGTAATGGTGTGGAATGGTGCTTGCCAACAGTGCGTCTTTGACATGGGACACATTTGGCAACCCATGCCCTCACACTATCTCGAATTCCGATCCAGTGGAATCTCTGTTTTATCTGGTTTAATGTCCGCTCAACAGCTAGATGACCCACGTTATCGTGTAGTTGTTCTAAAATAGTATTTCGATAACGCTCGGGAATTACTATGTGGTTATTGATGTAGAAAACACCATTCTGCATGTGGCATTCCTGGAACCGCTGGTAGTAGTATTTTACTGTTGCGGATGGTGGTGTAACAGATTCCCAGGGATCCCTCCTGGATCCATGCATATATATCTCGTGTCTGCGCGTCTGTTGCTTGTTCATGAGCGACTTTCTCCGTGTTCCACTCTGCACACCACAATTCTGGGAACACCGGAGATGGCTGTGTTGTATGTGTCACGGTGGTGGCTACTTCATGTTCATCCTCAAGCCTGATTCTGGTCAAGGCGTCGGCATTGCCATGCAGTTTGCCGTGTCTATGAACCACATGGAAGTTAAAAGCCTGCATGGATTCCTGCCACCTCGCTACCTGGCCCACCAGATTTTTTAGGTTTCTGAGCCAGCGTAGCGAGGCGTGATTCGTATGGAGAGTAAATGTCCGACCGTACAGAAAGTGTTTGTAATACTTGACAAAGTGGACCGCAGCCAGTAGTTCTCACTTAGTGGTCGCGTAACGTTTCTCTGTTTTGTTTAGAGTATGGGAACCATAACCCAATACCAGCTCCGTTCCATCCTCTTTGACCTGAGATAGAACTGTGCCAATGGCGTAAGCTGACGCATCAGTGTCCAGGATGAAATCGAGGTTAGGGTTAGGATGAGCGAGAATTGGAGCGGTGATCAAGAGTTCTTTCAATGCCCTGAAGGAACCTTCACACTCACTCGTCCACTCGAATGGTCGATCTTTTTGTGTGATCTTGAAGAGGCGTGATGCAATCTCACTGAAGTGATGATATATTGGCGAAATTACTGATAAAGACCAAGGAAGCTCTGAGTTTCTGTGACAGACTTGGGGGTCTGCCACTCCACCCCGGCTTTGGTTTTTGACGTTTGGGTAGCTACTCCATCACCGCATATGACGTGTCCCAGGAACTCGATGCTCTATCTGAAGAGATGACATTTCTTGGGTTTGAGCTTTAAGTTAGCCGTGCGGAATCTGGACGGAGTCTAAATTAGCTAAAGTTTGCTCAAACGAGGAACCAAAGACGATTACGTCGTCAATGTAACACAGACAGATTTCCCATTGCAGGGTAGTTAATACCTGCTCAATGAGACTCTCGAAAGCTCCAGGAGCCGTAGGGCACCATTTAGAACTGGAAAAGACCATCTAGGCAAACGAATGCGGTCTTCTCCATGTCAGCCTCATCTATGGCTACCTGCCAGTACCCACTAGCTAAATCAAGGGTGCAAAACGACTTGGCTCCAGACAAGGCATCTAGGGCCTGATCTATCCATAGTAGCGGATAGGCGTCTTTGACACTAAGATCATTAAGGTGGCGGTAGTCTATACAAAACCACAAAGATCCATCCTTTTTGCCTGCTAGTACTATGGGATGGGCCCAGTGGGATGCTGAATGCTCAATTATTCCGGTCCGCAACATGTCCTCTACCTGTTGGTGTGCCTCCACTTCCTTATGAATAGGGAGATGTCAAATGGGCTGACGGATGGGTATGTTGTTTCCGGTGTCGATGGAGTGTCGTCCATGTCTCCTGCCGAGAAACTATCGCAATATTTATAAAGTAATTTCCGTACTTGTTGTTTTTGGGATTGCATCAATCCTACTGTGGCACGCAAATATAGGTGATGTAAGTGTTCTGGCAAATCATCAGAAGTTGTTGCTGGTGTGACTGCAGGTGGGGCTGTTTCCAGTGATATCACATCAACCAAATGGCCACAGCGGACTCCTGATTTGAGTGTTACTGGGTCGGCAGTGCCATTGAATACACGGAACAGTATATGTTCCTTAATGGTGGTGTCCACGATTATGAGGGGACTGGTGCATTGTGAGGCGATCATGTATTCAGGGTCGGGTTCCAGCATAGCTATGAGAGTGTTGTTTCCTAATTGTGGTGCGGTGGCCCACAAGATCCCCTCTTGACCCGACTCAACTGTGGCGGTTGTTGCTAATATTACCACACACGTATCATATAGTGATGATTCCTGTCCAAGGAGTATCCATCAGCCATGTATTTCTAGTTCCTATTGTCTGCAATGTATGACGGCTTCGCTGGCACTGAGGAAGTCAGACCCAAGCAGGGTATCATTTGGAATAGAGGCGACAACAACTCGCTGAATGAATTGCATCTCCTCTATCTGTATTACGAGGTTTATTACTCCAGCCATGGAAACATCAGCTCCTGTAGCTGTTTGCAAAAATATATTCGTAGGCTTATGGGGTAGCTTCTTATGAGGCGGGATGCTCTCATACAAGCGCTTGTTAAAAACGGTGGTGGTGGAAGCTCCAGTGTCCAAAGTGGCACTGGTGGAAATTCCGCTAAACAGACAGGCACACTTATATATCACCTTGCGGTGAGCCTGTGGAAGAGTCTCCAATGAAACCATTTGCGGAAGTGAAGGTGGTGCTGTATCATTCTGTATATAGTCGGCTTGTTTCCGGATAGCTTCCGTGAGTGCAATTGGTGGCTGAGTGTGGAAAGGGCCAACTCATCGTCACTGCTGCTGTATTTTCTTAGGCGATGAGGGAGTCGGGGCAGCAGTGGTGGTGGCGTTGTTGCGGATTCCGTGTAAGCTGTGTTGGTGTATACTGCAGCCTGGATAGGAGTCTCATGTTCGCGGATGAGGGCTACCTTTCTTTGTACGATGTTTCTTTTTCCGGCTCCATGATGCTGAATGGATGCTTCCTTTGGAATCACTGCTGATGGGGGATGTCGGTGATGAAGCTGTAAGAGGTTGTGAGTTGCATACCACCAAAAGGACACCGGGTGTTAAGTGTCTTGGCGGAGGGACGGGGTGCTTGCAAAAACGTTGTTTCAGTGGAGGTGCTACAACCTACTACTGCCGTTTTACATAGGAAAGAAGGTTGAGTAGATGCGGAAAGTGCGGGGTCACATTTTCTGCAGGGGGAAGATGACAGTGCTGCGGATGCGCTGTGCGTCATAGCCACTGTCATAGAAGAAGCCTTGTGCAGGTGGGTGCATGCATGGTGTAGTAGGAATGTGTTGACGAGTCGAAATGGCCGCCTGACATTGTGGTTCAGGGGCTGCAGTTGAGTCGGGTTGTGGAAATGGGCACTGAAGCAACACTGTAATCGGTTCCCGTGCTAGTTTGACAGATTCTCAGGCTGCAGGGTACATCGGTCAGCGGTTGGAGTTGTAGATGGAGGTCAGTTTGGACATCGCTCCTTCCAGTTGCCCGGCTGACCACATCCAAAGCACGTGTTTGGTGGCGGTACTGAAGCTGTGGTGGGTTGTGGTCTAATGGTGGACTGTGCTGCTACTGTAGTGCTGAGGGTTGTCACGAGATTGGTGAGTGCGGAGATTTGTTTAGTAATCTCTTCTAACCTTTGATGCATGTTTTGTCTATTGCTATTATTGTGCTGGTTCCCGCATCCTTGGGTGTTGTTGTGGCCCCTGCGATGGGATTGCCCATGCCCTCTTGCTCTAGGTGCGTGATTTTGACCAGTTTGTTCCTGCTGCGTGTGTTGTTCATTTGCTGATGTATTCGTAGTTGCTGTGTTTGATTCGGTAGTAGTTGCGACATTGACATCATTCACTTCATTTATTGGGTGTAGTTGGCAGTGATTATTCTTTTCCCGTTCTAAGAAATCTTCAATCCGAACTACAGTGGCAGTAAGTTGTTGAAGGCTGCCATGCTCCGTGAGAAATAGTTTTTCTTTTAGCGCGGGTTCTCCGCTCAACGCGTCGACGAAAGTGTCAAGATGTAAATGGGTTACGCCCTCGAGATTTGTGTTGGGGTATACGCAGGTAACTAAGCGAAGAATGCGGCTCGCTAGCTCCGGTAGTGTTTCCCCCAAGCGTCGATGTAGATTTTTGAGTTGGAGTCGACTTGTTTCCCCAAGGGCTGTGTCGCCGATATACTGCTGAAATGGTGTTGCCATTTCCTCCGGTTCGTAACGTGGTCCTGTTGAATAATTAGGTGAAGATGCGCGAAAAGGATGAGATACGGGAAATGGTATATGAGCATCCGGCCAGCGGTCACCTATTGATGATGTAGGTGAACATAATGGTCGTGAAGGTTGTGGTTGCCCCCATGGGGGTCTTTGACGCAGTCGTCCGCGATTCAGAGTAGATGGTGGTGGCCTATTGTGGAGATCCGATAAAGTGATGTATTGAGTTCCCTCCTGCGAGGCATCGCGGAATGTCCCGTCGCTGATCGGTGAGAACTCGTGTTGAGGCGGTGCTGGTCGTTCCGCACCGGGGAAATTAACAACATTATCGGTGAGCATGTGAGCAGTTCATCTGTCATATGATGCTACTTCCCTTTCTAGGGAGAACTGACTGTCGGATGAAGGAGACTGAAACTCATGGTTGTTGAGTGTAGGTGTGGGTTCGCTTCTTGTTCGAGCCCCACATCGGGCACCACTTGTAGCTCATGGGGGTACGTACTGGTCCACTAGTAGATTTCCGCCCATCACACCGCACGTGCACAATGACCAGGATGGCTGGTTAGCTGCGGATCTCGGGGTTGCGGATCCCGTATGACGTCTCTCTGAGAAATACAAAGACAGACTTCTAGAGCCGGTGGAACACTGATGTTCCAGTGGGGCCGTGCGACCATTGCCGCCAAGGTTGAACCACGTGGTGTCATCCCAACTATTAGTGTCACCAGTATGTCTATCCATACTAATTTAGAGTTATGGAACAATTTGTAAATAAAACAGTAGAAATGTTAATATATACTCTGCAAACAAGATAATCGTTTGACAGTAAATGAGCACACAATAATACACAATATAGAGCTAACTGGTGTTCTTTCTACGTGGTGTCGCCGGAAGTACCGCACAGGTTCTTGAATCCGCAGAGGTATCCCTGCAAGAGAAGCATCCGCAACAAAGTCACTAAGTAGCTTAATATAAGCTAATATACCCCTAACACACACACAAAGAAAATATTGTTGTTGCGAGAGGAAAGTGCCTCGCGTGGGCCTCCGTCACTGGAAAATGCCTTCAACGCCAAAGCGGAGGAAAAGAGCTGGCAAAAAGTGCTGAAATTCGTAGTGAAGCTACCTTTAAGGTGTTGCAAAATGGTTTACGTGAATACGGGATGAATGATTTCCGAAGAATTCCTAGGTCACCGTCTTATGTAGTTTCAAAGATACTGTATTGGTAAATGCCGCTTTATTTATGGGGGCCTTCTGCTACAGTCTAACCTACCAATTAGTTGTTAGAAACGGAAACTAGCTTTGGCCACAAGTGGCAGGGATTCCTACCTATCTTTAAATACAGTTGTCCAATGCTCAGCTTCCCGTAGGTCGCTTTGGAATAGCATCTACCTCCAAGGACAGCATGGGCACATGTTACGATACAAGGCATCCAAATTCGATGAAAATCCGGCTACTCTGCTCCCCAACCACGTAAAACATCACCTGGACAATGGCTACGTTTCACGCAAGCAAGTTTGATTACTAACATGTCATTATGGTGAGGGGTGGAGAGACGGATATCCATCGCGAACATCCTTCCCATGCGAGCGTGATGAGCTCCAATGCTTCATCCAGACACTGCAACGAATTTGATGGAGATCCGCATCTCGTCTGTCACCGCGTGCTATGGATCAAACAGTTGACCTGTCATTAGGGTTAAGTTCTAATGTGCCCAAATATGCACTGTGGGCTGGTAAATAAACTATCAAACTCACATCTATAACTATATGTTTTCGCAGTGTTTCCATCATTGGCAGGGTTATCTAGCCAACAAGTATCCGAAGATATGGGGTGGGGGTGTGGGGATATATGTGAATGAGCACTTTAACCATCACCACTCGGAAACCTCCGATAGTTTCCCAGGGTCGGATCCGATCAACGTGCTGATGGGAAATCCAGACAATTAGAAAGCCATACGGCTGGTGGATCGTGGAAAGAGACAATAACTTATTATATATGAGGCCTTATAAGTAATTGGCCAATTTTACACAACCTTGCCGGAGTGCGGGGCTACATTACTACAACAACCGGAAAAGAGGAGTACACTATATGTCTCTAAACGAAGAAATTGTCCCTAACAACTTTAACCTATCCTATCGAGCTGAATAGTAAGGTTAGTCAGTAGCATGTCAGGCTCAAACAATTAGAGCATGGTCAGCAACCTCAGTGTAAAATTTATGATGGCGGGAATAAGTGATGCGGATATAAATGTTGCTGTATAGTATTTCCTAGCGTACTGCGGTCCAAAGTTTTATACAATTAAACAAAACATATTAATTGGATGGCTACCTGCCATATACAACTAACCAATGCAATAAGTAGATTATAATTAAATTAAGTAACTAAGTATCACAGATTGATAAACTTAGATAGTGCGGCTAGTTGAAAGCACCCACAGTAAACAAGGATAATATTCACAGTAATAAAGAAATTATAAATTGCGGTCCTAAGACCGGAAAGGTACCTATTAGTCATCAGTACCAAATACGGAAATAATAATTAAATGTACAATAGTATAGTTACTTGAGTACCTAATAGTCATCGGTATAGAACAGGCTACTATGTTACTGAACTTGAGGCGCTAACATATTCATAGCGCGAGTCGACACATTCTCTGAAGCTGGAGAGATTTCCGCAGCTTGTTTCCGCAGGCAGGTAGACATGGTACACACTCAGGACAGTGAAACAAAGCAGTGAAGAAATGTCTATTAGATAGTCTTGGTAACTAGTATACAATTTATATGGAATTGAGAAAGTTATCCGTCCGGCGATGGAAATGGCAAGGTTAAAGGTTGCCCATTAACAGAGGGCTGTATATAATATTAAGCAGTTACATAACTTGGCACATGGTGCGGGATGCATCGCATAGCTCCTGCAGCACACCCAGCAAAGTTCCACCAGATTGTTGCCAAAAGGTTAATTAAAACACACACGACATGCAGTGTGGAAATTGAAGCCCACTTTTCAGCATGGTTGGAAGATCCGGCGAGTCATCTACCAAGAAACACTGTAGCTCTGTATTCCATAGAATTACATCCCGGGCCCGCATGGCCTGCCCTCGGAAAGGTTCTCTTAGGAAAGTCAGGATGCGGAAAGTCTAACTTTGAATTTAGTTTATTACCCCTGGATGGCCGTCTGGGAGTATTCAAAAACTTGTGGAAGCCAAGGATGTCCTACCACCGCGGATGTGCTGGGATCCGTAAGACACTGGTAGATGTGAGAATCACTTGTAGGTCAGCAGTTACATCCGTTCTCCTGATGGTCCAGAGTTCCTGCGCCGGCCGGCTTCCACACCAGCGAAGCTCCTGATTCTAGATTTTTCACCCCTTTTATACTACTTGTGACGTCAGAGGCAGATGCCTCAGCCAATCAGCGAACGAGATTTAAGGGGGTTTTCGCGGATAACTCAGCTATTTCTAGGCCGATTTTGAAATGGTTCACAGTTCTAGAAAGCTCGTTTTATTCTGGTCCTGATCAGTACCAAAACAACGAGAAAGGATTAATTAAAGGTTTTTACGGGTACCAACTCTGTACACTATAGGCATGCACTCGCTCCCAATTCCGTGACACCACGAGCTTTATCAGACTTAGCTGATTTTAACAACAAACCTCTCTCACAGGGCGTATGTACACATAGTATCCTACCCAGAGGGGTGTACTTGGAGCGAATCCGGAGTGGCCACTCCATACCCAGCTTTGCTGGGATGGCCGGTACCCATCCAGTCGGTCCGTGCTACACCAATCCGTTTCTACCAATCACAGCAAAAACTTCTAGTCCAATTAGATGCGGAATAGTCAACAAAATATTTATCAAATTGTAAAGTGCTTTTTCGCATTTCAATACTTCTGATTCAAAGGGTTGTGTGTGCTTTATTTTCAGTAAGAAAGTAATGGATATATACACCTGTGCAAAAGTTAAGCACCACCCTATTTTTACGCACATGCGAGGGTATATTGATGTGCTATGAAGAAAGCAATAGCATAAACATTTATGTACCCATCCATCTTAGTGCAAGAGGTAATAATGCAACTAGAGGAATGCTGATTATGATGGTGGGGAAACGCTGTATGTTTTTGTTTGAACTTGAAAACGAGGCCTGAATATGGTTACGTTGACACAACTGACAACTATTGACCTACAGTTGACACACGTGGCTAGATTGTCATTAATGGTGTCTGAAAACGAAGTTTAACATGTGTGCACGAGTTTGAGACTGTCATTATTAATACCGGGTATATCCACCTTGTGCCTGGATGACGGCCTGGACACGACGTCTCATGCTGGTCACCAACCGACTGATACGCCATTGTGGTATTCGTTGCCATTCAAGATGGAGTGCGTCTGTTAATTCCTGTAGGTTCTGCACAGGAGGATCCCTCCTTCTCACCATGTTTCCCAGAATGTCCCAGATATGCTCAATAGGGTTCATGTCAGGGCTCCTTGCTGGCCATGGTAGGGTTTCGATGGCATTCTGGCGGAGGTATTCATGCACAGCTCTAGCACGATGTGGTCGGGCGTTGTCATCGATGAATATAGGGTGGGTTCCAGGTGCATGATTTACAAAATGAGGGACCACAACTCTATCCAGTATGGAATCTTGATATCTTTGTCCATTTAGTGTTCCAGGTACAGTCAACAGATCCAGCTTACAATCAAATGAGATGCACCCCCATATCATAACGGAACCTCCACCAAATGGAACTTCTTCCATGATGTTACGTTGGTCGTACGCCGTGCGTCTGGACCTCCATACACGAGTTCGACCATCTGTGGCATGAAGCAGGAACCGACTTTCATCGGACCAGTGTACCCGTCTCCAGGATCTCATGTTCCAGTGTCTTCTTTCGTTGCACCACCTCAGACGCTCCTCTTTGTGGTGTGCAGTGAGGAGAGGACGTCTGACAGGTCTCCTAGCTTTCATGCCAGCAGCATACAGTCTCCTTTTGACGGTATACATTGACACTCTATTGCGCGTTTCCCATTGCTGGCTGAGCACTCTGCTGTTGGTGAATGGAGATCTCCTAACAAGGCGTACTAGGGCTCGATCATCACGGGCAGTAGTCTTCTTCGGTCTTCCAGATCTAGGCCTGTCCTTCACCTCGTTAGTTTGCCCATGTTTTGCAATCAAACGACTGATTACAGTATGGTTAATGTTCAGCTGTCTGCCAATCTCTCTGCATGACATACCAGTGGTATGCATGCCTATGATTTGCCATTTCACACGATCACTTAACCTTCGTCTTGCCATAGCGGTTCACAATCAAGAGCTAATTCTCTCTGTACAAATAAACCACGGTCATGAACACAAAATTCCTAATCTTGTCGCCTAAATCTGTATGTAATGTTCTACACCTCAAACTGGACTTTTACATAACTGAACATGTGTGCTGTTTCCCGCCACGCACGGACATCAAGCGGCGTGAAGTCATGCATGCATGTGCATTTCGTACTTGGAATTATGTCAGCTAACGCGGGGACAAAAAGTATGCCAGCCTAGTTGTACCATCATGTTTCTACGTTCTATTGTTTTTGCTGGTGCTTAACTTTTGCACAGGTGTATATTTCTTGTGGGGGTGGCAGGTGGTTTGAGGTTTGGGGCCGAGGCTTGGGCCCTTGAATATTTTGAAATCGTTTCTCTGAAGTTCAGTATTTCATTGGGCCAAATGTGAAGATACATTATTATGAATGAATAAGCAATTAGGAGTGAATCAAGATGGCGGTTCAGACAACTGTGTTTTAAAGTTGTTTAGCAAGTTTTGGGGATTATTGGCGGTAGCAAGTAACTGATGTAGCCATTGTACCTGTGTAAATATTGCTATATGCAAGTGATTCTGCTGCTGAAATCGTGTACATGTGAGTGCCTCTATTGTAATATTATCTAAGATTTATAGAGGATTGACAATACAATACAATATTCATGGTACAATACTCGTCATGAGTCGTACAACTGAGAGTGCCGTGCGAAGTTCCAGTGGAGGCGGTGACCATGTTGAACCTAACCATAAGAATGTGAATGTGAATGCAGTGGCAGGTGTTTTAAATGATCTAAGTGACCACGATATAGATGCAAACATTCTCGATATTAGTGATTCTGAAGGCGATGAAGTTAGCCCTAGAACTTTTGTGTGGCCTGAACGTCTACCCAGCCATACGGTACCCAATCGTGGACAGCAGATGGGGGAAGCGTAAAGCTAGTCCTATAGCCCCCACAGTTGCGCCTCAGCTTAAGAGATAAAACTCATTGCCAGATATACATGTGTGTCCTGACATTTCTGCACGAGAATCCGATTGAAGAGCGAATTGACAGGCTCGTCACCATGGCGCTGAATAAGACCATTGCCCCTCTCTTCGAGGCGCTAGAGTGGAGACCTACAAATCCAGACTCTTGAACAGAGGCCCGAAAAAGTGGTCTTATCTGACGTAGAAAAAACTGTGAAAATCTCTACATTCGAAGTCCAAGTACAAAAACTCGGTGAAACTATTTTGGAAATGACTGCATCCTTAAAAGAGAACGAAGTTGCCATAGCAAATTTAACTCGCACTAACAAAATATTGCACGACAAAGCCGAACAATATAGTAGGCGCGAGAGCCTCAGAATCACAGGCCTGAAATTACATCAAGTGGAGACAACGGACGAAGCCGTTATTCACGTGACCTCAACAATCAATGTGCCTGTGTCATATGTTGACATTGCTAGATCACATTTTATTGGGCCTGCCAAATCATTGTGAAATTCATTTCATACAAGAAGCGAACGGAAATTCTTCGGGCTCGAAGAGGTCTTCGAAACATGGCCGATTACAAAGGTGTTTTCATAAATGAAGACTTAACCAAAAAGAGAAACGAGATGCTAAAGAAACTGTTGAAACTGAAAAACAATCAGAAAATTCACAGCTCCTTGTCTTATTATGGCAAAAAGATTTACAAGCTGACTGAGGGAGGTGAAAAGAAAATGTGTACTGAATCCAGCGAAATTGACAATTTATAAAACTTTCCAGATCTGTAATTATTGTTCGAGAAAGCGCCTCATTCTCATTTTACACATATAATGTCGGCGACGTAATGGATGTAGTAGACTGCATGAGGATGCTGCATATACGCGCACATACACACATATAAACATAAATGCAAATATAGTGATATGACATGATATTCATTATTGACAATAAGCCATGGGCCCTTGAGTAAACAGTAATACAATACAATATATAGTAAACTGGGTGTGTCCGCGTGCCCTAAAGGAGCTAAACGTTAATCGAATATACAACTTACTTAATACCTAACAGTTTGCTATTTAAAAATGTTCACTTGCACGCCCATGTAGCTCGCCGGGTAGTGTCAGGCCGTTCCGGTGTATTATGTCGACTCGCCTCGCTGCAAGTGCACGACGAGTGATGACGCTGGTTGGCATCCGGTCTCGGGGTGACGGACCATGTACAAGACTTCCCTGCAGGAATCAAAAACCGGCTCCTAAGGCTGGTGGAACTCAATCATTCCGGTGGGGCCGTGCGACCATCGTTGCGAACATTAAACACAACTGTCTCATCCCAAGAATTTGTGTCACCAGTATGCCCGTCCATAGCAATTTCGTGATCTATGGACTTACAAGATTTGATTTGGTGACCTAAAAATGTAAGTCTATACAATGAGTTTAACTAAACAATTAAAAATATGCTAGATAATACTACAGTAAGAGCATACGAGAATATGTGACATAGAGACAGGTAGATGAACTTTTAAACATGGGGCTCCAGGAGGTACCACACAGACTCGCAGGTCCACAGAGGTATCCCCGCAAGGGAGGCTCCTGTACGCGAGATGTAGCTATTTAACTTAATATAAGTTATTATACCTCTAAGCTGAAAGGAAGAAGGTTATCTCGGACGAAATGTGATGTGCCTCACGTGGGCACTACTACTAGTGCTAGTTTGGGTGAGGAGTATTATCCTGGCTTGGACCGTCATCGCTGAATCCTTGCGAGAGGCAAGTGCCTCGCACGGGCCTCCATCTCTGGAAGGTGTCGCCACTGCTTAAAGCGGGAGAAGAATAGTAGACAAAAATGGGCCCACTCTAATATTTCAACCAAAAATGCTTTAGAAAGAAAAGACCATACCTAGTGAGATTATGACTATAGGGGTGCGTACTGTTTTACGTGAAGACGGGACGGTGATTCCCGAGGGATTCCCTCGTTACCGTCTTATGTGATGCTTGGTATGCTGAATTAGTAGTTGCCGCTTTATTTATGTGGGCCTTCTGCTTTGCTTAATTCACTTTTAGTTGTTTTCAGAACAAGAATTATTTTAGGCCGCAACTGGCTGATGTCTACCTAGCTATTAGACACGGTTGTCACGGGGAACAGATGCCCGAAGACATCAATACTAAAGACAGTGCCCATACATGTTACGTAGCAAGATCTCTGAACTGGATAAGAATCCGGACATCCCACCCCGTAACCACATACAACATTGCAAGACATTGGTTACATTTCACAGAAGCATTATTAGACCATTGTTCTCTCGTTATAGTGGACGAATACCCACCGTAAATGTCCTTTCCCGCAAGGGCGTGGCAGATCTAAATATCATGCCCAGACATTCTAATGGAATTCGGTGGGGGTACGTATCTCACCCGTCACCGGGTCCTATGGAACTAACCGTTTTACCTGTCGTTAGGTTTATATACAAGTTGCCCAGTTTTGCACTGCGGTGCGGGAGGATTGTTCACTAAATAAAATAATAATTAATAAATAATGCTTTCCTACATTGGCTTAAAGTGCTCACTACTAGGTATCCAAAGATACATGGGAATGTGTGTGACACCGCACCCTGGCCATTACCGCTCGGAAACCCCAATAGTTTCCCAGAGTCGGATCAGCTCATGGTGCGGATGGGGACATCCAAACAATTAAGAAGCCACAAGGCTAAGTGGAACGTGAAGAGAGACAAAATCTTACTTATGAGTCTTACCGGAGTGCGGGGCTAGATTATCACACTACCGGAAGAGAAGAGTATATTACACAGTATGTAATGAAGAAAGTGTCTCTAATCATTTTGAACCTATCCTATTGAGCTGAATAGAAAAGGTTTAGTCGGTAGCATGCCGGGCTAAAGAATGTTATAGCACGGACAGCGACCTCCGTGAATAGTTGTTGGTGGCAGGAGAAAGTGCTGTATATATAAGTGTTGCTGTATAGTGTTTCCTACGTGCACTGCAGTCCTATATTTTCCATGAATAAACAAAACATATGAACGGATGGCCACTGGCCATATATATATATATTGAAGCGTTTCCGGCCTGGCTGCCACCGACTGGAGCACTAATTTCATCCACACCAGTGTTTGCCACATGCGCTGGAGCGCAACCATGTCTGACACCAGCCGAAGTTGGTGTTCCCACTGACAGGTAATATTCTGTAAGTGGCTTCGAAGCATGGCTAGTTCCAAGCTCTGGTAGTGTGGCATTATTACTGACAGGCTCTGGCTTTATTTTAACATCCATCCACCTAGCATTTGCGATAATTAATCTATCAGTGCTAGCTTGGTTTTGTGATGCTGCTGCATCTGTATATCCATCTAGCAACTGCGCCATTGCGGCCATTGTTGCCTCAACCCCTAAGGCAGTGATAATGGCTTCCTGTGAGTCGGCCATAGGTGGACTGCAAGGCCTGCCATGTGCATTAACTGGTAGTGTGTTTTGCTCATGGTTACATAGGCCAAATCGTCTCAGGCTTGGCAGAGAAGAGCTCTGTTCATGGGCGCTGTGTGTAGGGGTGTTCATACCCAAACCATCATTACTACTGCCCATAAAGCGTCCATGATCTATTGAAAATGATTCATTGACGCTCATGCCTGGCTGTGGATATGCCAGAATATTTGTCTGCTCCATGGCAGTCGGTGGTGCTTCAAAATTATTTATCGTGGGACCAATACACGTCTCATTGGTGTCGCAAATGCTTCCCACCTCATGCTGCTTTTCAGCCTTTGGCTGAGGTGTTATTCCATACACAGATACAGCGTTCTTGTGAGGCTCCAGATTCAAATTCGTACTACTAGCGTTGGTAGTACTCACTGGGTGTACATCACTGGTAAGCTGGCGAATGTTAAGCCTTGATGCAAGCTGTTGTACTTTCCGTGACAACGCATGTAGTGGATTGAACTGGCCTTCCATAGTGTAGGTAATCTTTCTCGTACACACACGCACGCACGCACGCACGCACGCACACAGCGCCAAAATTCAAGCAGAATATGGTGTTTCTGCAGCCTCTGAGATGTACCAAACACTGTTCAAGGGCGTCACTCTGCGTGGTAATGTGTTGTTTGTGATACGAGTTGTCTCCCTTGTATAGTCACACATGCTTGATATTATTTCAACAGACGCTAGTGTAATATCATGAATAGTTGCAGTAACTATTGAGCAAGACTACGTTATTAACAATGTTACGGTGGTGCTAATGTTCTTGCACAATTCACATACATACAAATATACTTGTGTGTATATTGACAACAACTGGCTAACTTTTGTATGCTGTCAATGGGGTCTCTTGGTGATTTCAAGTCCTAGTGACTCTGTAATTTTGTTGGAATCACCCCAGGACGAACGATAATCCGTTTCGTCTGGTCTAAGCAAAAATATGCATGACCATGTAGTTTTTAGAGAGAAATATTTGTACTAATCTGTGTGTATGAGCATAGGACTATGTGCGTTATTTAATGTGATCAGCTAGCTTTTTGAGTTGTAGATGGTGTGTTTTGTATGCTAGAATTGAATGTTTGTTCGTATGTTTGTGTGTGTGTAATGTGTATGTGTGATCATGGCCTACTGTGTACGGTTTCTCTCTTCTACTACTATGATCATGAGTATAATGTTGTCTTGAGGAGCGTGAGCTATGAGCTATAGTGCAGTTAGCAACACATTGAGGAAAATGAGAATAATTATCAACAAATACAGAAATTATAACTAGCGGTCCTAAGACCGTTACGGTTTCTTTTAGTCATCGGGACCGTTCTTACGGATAATATAATTAACAACACCTATATAGAGAAATAATTAAACTATGAAGTATAGTTACTTGAATACTTGGTAGTCATTCTCAAGTTAGGCTACCGTGTTACTGAAATTGATACGTCAATCCATAGTTGACGTGAGATGATGCGCTCTCCGGATGCTGGAAAGTTCCCGCAGGTTGGGTCCCACAAGCTGTTTTCCGCAAACAAGACTTCCGCAAGAACACTCATGGCATGAGTACATCACTCAGTGCTGTAGACCTAATAGAATGTCTAACGAGCAGACAGCAAAAGATGGGATAGTACTACGTGGTGAAGAAAGTTCCCGTACACCAATGGCACGGATGGAAGGTGTAAACAACCCGATCACAAGCGGGTGTTGTTAGAGGCAAACGAAGATACAAAACAAAGCTTCACGGTGCTGGGTACGTCAGCCAGCTCTGAAGACGCACCGGGCAGAGTTTACTTGCTGCGGTCGAAAGTCGAAAGAACCTACACGATATTAGTGCGGCGGCGATTGAAATACCACTTTTAGGCGTGGCCGGCAGATCCGGCGAGTCATCCATCAAAGAACATCCTGCCTCTACATCTGTAGACTCACATATTCAGGCCGTAAAGGCCTCACCGCAAATTTGTGTTCCGAGGTAGATATTGATATTCGTGAACAATTATCAGAAGTTCCAAATTACTCCTGTAAATGGGGAGTTACAAAATTGTTTTAGTGCGGTGGCTTGGACAACTGCAAGCCACGGGATAAAAACCCGACACATAGCGAAGGAAAACCTGTATTGTCTGTCAAGCTTGATAGTAGCTGGTACAGCTCCAACCTGTTCGGCCCCTGGCCGAGGATGCTTTCGATCACTGGATCGCGTCTCCTTTTATACTCCTCGTGACGTCACAGGCGCAGGCTCCAACCAATCATCGTTCGAGCAACAGCCAATCAGCGTGTAGCTAATAATATCGCAGCCGAATGTTCTAGAACATTCTAGAAGTTTTGCGTCCACGTGGTTATGACGCCACGCCAATATTTTGAAGATAATCATGAAGAGTTTTCCATGGATAACTCAGCCATTTCTCAACCGATTTTGAAATGGTTTACAGATTTGAAGGGCCCGTTGAATTCTGGTCTTGATTAATGCCAGATCTAACGGGGAAAAGCAATCAATAAGGATTACAGGGTACCATCTCGGTACACTAAGAGTGCCATCAAATCTTGGTCGTAACTACGCGCTCCATCAAAACTAGGCTGGTACCCGACTCCTCATTCCCTCAGTGGCGATTCTCTGGCTCAGGCTATTGTGATTATGAGCAATTGGAGTCGGGTACCAGCTTACATCAAAACAGCGTCCCAGCGCGCGCATGCGCATCATGCGTTTTAACGAACTCGGTCGTTTTTCGACACGCAATCTCTCCCATAGGCTCATATACGCTTATGGCTCGACCCATGGGGCGGGGGGTGAGGGGGGGGGCACGTTCAAGAAACGAATCCAGGACGGGCGGCGCGCACCCAGCTTAGCTGGTACGGCCACATCCGACCGGTCGATCCCAACTACACCCATACGTACTTATTTATCGCATTGTGATCTAGGTACATGCAGCCGCGGTCGAACCACCTGTTTTTGGGACCGGGAGGGTGTTATTATCATGTGAAATTTTTGCTGTCACCACCATTACTATTATTTACATGTAGGGCCTATTATTATTATTATTAATTATTATCATGTATTATTACATGTACATGTACATATTTCTACATATTTGTTGTCCTGGTGGCCGGGTGCGCTACAGTGGAAGAACCTGTCTACATTTATACAACATTAAAAAAAATTATAATATGTCACTAAAAATTGGTTATTAATTAGGAATATAGGTAGTGGCTTGTAATACAACAGGGCAGCGACTTTTCAGGGCCTGGGTTCTTATGTCTATCTGCTTTAAAGGACCATCACCTCCTGGATCCAGAAAGTGACTGGCCGCTATAGACAGGTTCCGCTGTCTTGGATAGTCTGTCTTGTGTGGCGGATAAACCTTTAACCCTTAAGATTTCAGTATCTTAATTTCAGTCAGGTCCACAGTGAACAGTGAACTCATTGAGTATTTTGCAACCGATTCAATTGTAGTTATTTTATAATTATTTATATTTACATTAATGTCTGTATTTTTAGAATTGTTAATATTTACATATATGTTATCATTAACCCCATTGTCATTGGAATCATTTGTTATTAATCTACCCTTTCCCTGCGTGTGTATGGTGTCAGTGCACACATCCAGTGTGCATGCACTTGATTCAGGGTAGTCATACTTATTGTTGGTAGCCACGACAACTGTTTTTGCATCTGTAAATTCATCTGATAATCTTATGTATCTATTATACATGCGAATATTATTTTTCTCAGTATTTATACACGTGTCATTTGGTATATTAGATTGGGTGGTTGATCTATTTACAAAATAACTATCTAAAGTTAATAGTGGTAGTATGCCTGAATTGCATTGTAAGTCCTGGCTTGGTGAAGATAGTGAAGATTTTGTGACAATAAAATATTCTATTCTATTCTTGTCTAAGGTACTGGTTATAATTAAATGCTTTAATTGACAGGAGCCGATAATTCAAACGTGCGCAATATGTGGGCACCATAGGATACCAACGCATTCTTATTACATTTCCCATGTCGACACTGTAACCATGAAGTGATACAATAGCAAGCAACTGTTTTCCCAAAATGTGGAAAGCTACGATGTAGAAAGATCAATGTACGATCTTGTTGAGATCATTTGAAATGATTAAAAAGTCAAGTTTTTAATATATGATATCATATGATATCGGCTCCTGTCAAACAGTTGTCGTGGCTACCAACAATCAGTATGACTACCCTGAATCAATACGCCAGACAAAAGAGGTAGAATATATTTGATATCAATTTGATTTGATATATGGAATGAAAATCATCATATGTTAAGGTTTCTTTGGTTTCATTATATTGAGGAACACCATTTAAGCCTCTAAAAGTTTGTAATTTCATCAATTTAATTTTTCAAGCATTTTGGTGTGAAATATGTTCTAATTAATGCGAAAACAGCAGATTGTCAATAGTTCCAACGATATCGCCGCTGGAGTGCGGTAAGATGCCAGACCATTATCAATAGTTTGCAGATTTAAAACGTTTTCACCATTGAGCGCAAGGCTGCTTTCTCTCCTGCGCGAGTGATGCGGAGCGCCCTCTGGTGTAATCACAGTAGCATGACGTGCCGGGCACTTTGAACTTGTACATACTTGTACAAAATTAAAAGGTGTGAAATATTTAAAAGCATCGATGTAAACAATGCATGAATGAAAACCGAAATAATGTCGATAATTAAGGCGAGTATCATAGAATTTACTACTTGATTACTAAAATTAAAGCAATTTGTGTTAAAACATTAAGTAAGCTCTTTTTGATGCTGATTAGAATAGAGAACCAGTTTTCGTTATATTCAAGATTAGAACTTTAGTAGTTTTTCTTATTCTTTCTACATCGTAGCTTTCCACATTTTGGGAAAACAGTTGCTTGCTATTGTATCACTTCATGGTTACAGTGTCGACATGGGAAATGTAATAAGAATGCGTTGGTATCCTATGGTGCCCACACATTGCGCACGTTTGAATTATCGGCTCCTGTCAAATAGTCTGAGCTAAAATTTGAATTGTTGGATAAATATAAGAAACTAGTATGGTTCTTATTCACCTGTATGAAACTTGACTTTTTAATTATCTGTTTAACTAAGATACAGCCCAAAACGAGCAGCTACCGAATCCAATGGCGTACCCTCTTTTTGCGTACAGACAAAAAGTATTTGTTTTGCAGTATATGCTACCACACTTTTGAAATGTGTTTGATGTAAGCACATTGTTACTGCAGCTTAATCAATGAAAACATATGTATCATATATGAAAGATCGGTTTGACGAATGGTGACCACGAATGTGTAAAAACGTCTATTATTTTTAAAGGGGAAAAAATGTCATCTGAATCTATTTAATTATCAAATATAGGTACAAAGCTTAATCTTTTATGCTTCTGGGAATTTCTTTTTTGTGATAGTTATATGAAAATTGTGAAATAATATGAGTGTCAGAAATCAACAGCACTGCTTTAAACGTATATTGACAAGTAGTTTCACAATTTCAAGCAGAGAAAATCTTGCATGAGCAAAATGAACAACTGTAGATTGACATGTAAACAAATATGTGTGCGTGCTGATCGTGAGCAACCCTCACATGAGGCTGAATACGTATGCGCAAAGAGAGGGGATGCGCAAATACAGGGAACACAATGATAATGCGTATCTCACTCTCAGCTGGGTTAATAATTTGCTAGCAGATTGTCACTTTATTGTGGCATAGCCATGAATGTGTAGAGACCCTGATTCGAAGATGGACAGCCTTGAACCCGAGCATTGACAGTGGATAGCAACTATGCAATAACTAGCTTAAACTAGCCACCTATAGAATAGATTGACATGCTTGAATTCCAAGCTATGGTGCTTTCAACATTTAATATTTTATAATATCCACAGAATGATGGTATCACTAACTCAGATGCCTTGTTGGGAGATGAATTATATTCGAACATTTATTTGACGACTCGCGTGGTTCGCGAACCATACAATTTTTTTTCGCATGTGTTTTCCATCTGTCTATGGCAAATATATGGAAATCAAAATGAAAACGATTTACTAAGCACTTAGTCTAGTCATATACAAGTTTTGAATGATAAACCATAATTCAGATTTACGACAATATTTTGAATTATTTTCCGAGTAAGTTCAACCGACACCCATGATAGCGTAATTGTCCTAGAGTAACACATACCTTCCTCGCTTAAATGTTTTAATTTACCGGCAAATATCGACATTACAAGCCAATAAAATGGTGTTATCATGTGTATTATTACACCATCTCAACATATTACAGGCTTATAAGGTCTGCGCGGCATGCATGCTCTGTCAAAGAAAAGGCGAACGTGACATATTTTCTTTGTTATTTGCAAAATCGGCTATGATTTCCGAGAAATGATAGTGTTCAAATTCTTCTTCTAATCATTCTTCCATTACGTTTTCATTGGCTATTATAATGAACACCAGTCAGTATATCCAATCAAAATGCGATGTGCTTTCTCTGATTAAAATCAAGGATCCTCAGCGCGCAATTGTTACTACCGCAAATTGGTCAATGTGGTAAAATGCTAGCTATAGATATACAATTACAGTATAAATTGCACTAAATGAACTACGAGTAAAACTGCTGATTAGAACAGGTTTCCCGACCAACTGCGTTTATATGGGCGTATTTTTTTGCAAAATGTTATGCATTCTAATTATCATGATACAAAATCCAGTTCAAAGTAGCCGAGAATTTGTATTCAGCTAAACTATTTTAGCTGTTTAAACTCAAGGAGATCTATCAGATCTAGATAGATATAGATTTCTCCTTCGATCAATACTCACCATTCTGTTACTTCTGATATACAGCTGGCCCTGACAGCTGGCTCTAGGACTATAGACTTAGAAAGCTTTACCGACTCCTTGGAACCGGGTACTCGGCTCCCAACTGCCGAGTACCCGTCTACCATAGAGCTCATTCTTGTTTGCATAGCAACAAGAGCTTCTTCTTTTCGTTCGCTGATCATACCGCCAGTCCTATAAGTGACTATCGACATGATCATAAGCGTTAAGTGCGTGGATCCATGGTTTATTAGAGTGCGCCGTGCGGCCTGGAACCTCCGTCTTCAGCACTCGAGGTTTCTGTCAGGGTTACCTCACCCTTACCTCCTTTACTCGCCTCATACGACACGCATAGGATACGGAAGGTGTATTCTAAGCCACACCTGCAGGGCAGCAACAAGAGCTATACATGCTTTTCGCAGTGGAGAGATTAAGAAATAAATCTAAGTCTTTTTGTCTATGATTGTGATAGCTAGTGATTCTCTTGCAAGGATAATTGGATAATATGGATACCTCCGATGATAACCAGGTTGTATATTTCCTTATTATTCCATAGTTAAAAGACTTAGGTCTGTAAATTTCGTTGTGTCGCATATTCCAATTTCTGACCCCAAAGAATCTGGGACGTGTGTTAACAACGAGATATGCCGGATGGTCGCCTTCTTTAAACCCCAACAGGCGATCTGCAGATATGAAAATAGGTGTTTGCTACGGTATTTGTAACATGAATATCGGCTGACGTCGTTCTCCGTAAGATCCGAGCGGGTGACATCACACCCGTGGTGCTCGGATGTTTATGTGAAGAAAATCTTTTTTCATTAATTCGCGCATCTTGTTCTGGGTGCTGCGTACGAAAAATGGTACCAGAAAACTTTGGAATGTTCAAGTTTTGCGTGTTATCACGATCTGTTTGCAATGATCGGTGGTTTCAAAATTCTTGATTAGATGCGTGGTCTGCGGTTTTACCGTGTGCTACGGCAGTTTGTTTACATTTTGTTGTTTCTTCACATATCGTTTTGGCTTTCGTTAAGAGTATAATTTATATTGATTGGTAAATATACCCCGAATGCTAGGCGATATGATTCCTGGTTCCGTTATACATCCTGGAGCATCAATTATGGGTGTATTTATGCCCGCTTCGTTCTTGTCATCATAATCAATGCGATCTTTGCTGTAGCGTTGCGGGGTGGGGTGCGGGAGGGTTACAGTTAATTTATGGTCAATATATTTGAAAATTAATTGTCTGCCTTCCATCCGTGTCTCGTTCCGCTTGCTTATTGTAGGTTTGTGCTTATTTATAGGCCAAGCCAGCCCCGCCATCATGTGACGAGTGCCACAAGTTCGTACGGGTCCTATTTAAGGACCATGTCTGCTTTAGATGTACTCCATGTAACCTTGATAGTAGGTGTAATGTGTGTGCAGTGTGGTCCGCGGATATGATGTTGAAGTCCCTGCCCAGAAGGATTTGGCTGGGTCTGACGCGGGGGTCAGGCGGTCCGAAGGTAAATCGTGGAGCGTCCGGTTCGGCCGGTGGGGGCGCTCCACGTCCTCAACTGGAGGTGGCGGAGATGGCACCGCCGTCGTGGTTTGGTCCGGCTATGCAGGGTTTTCTGCATAGCGTTCTGCCCATGCTGGTGTCGTCACTGCTGCCGAAGGTTGGGGGGCAGTTTCTCCCCATGCTTGGTACAGACCCTGTCCTTGGACAGGGTTCTGGACTGGTCACCGAGGGAGCCGTCTCGTACGGCCCCCTGGCAGTCCCGTCGGGCTCCGGCCTGACGGGTTCTGTCTCTCTGCGGCCAGCTCCGGGTGGTCCAGTAGCGGTGGCCGGTCCGTCTGGCATGGGAGCCGTCCGCTAGTACGGCTCCACGGTTTCTTCGTCTAGTGACGGCTCTTCGGAGTCTGAAGACGAGGAGGCTGAGGAGGAGTGGTTGCTGCGGCCTGTGATGCCACGGGTGGAGAATATGGAGGTCGATTCCGTCTTGGACGGAACCGTCCTCCATCTGGCTGGCTTGGCGCAAGCCAGGGCAGCGGCTCCGCCCGTGGTTGAGGCCAATCTGGTACCAGGCACCGGTCCCGTGATGGTTGGTTTGATGCCAGCCGACGGGTGTGCCGGGCCAGGCGTGGTACTCACCTATCTCGCCTGGTCCGGCGGTCAGACATGGGGTGCCGTTTGCGCCCGTGTCTGGCCACGGTTCCGCGTCTGCTATGGGTCCGCACAGTTTTCCGTGCGGACCTACCCCATGGACTGGTGTGTTTCATGGGGTGGTGGCGGAACCGTATGGTACCGGAGTGCCTGGCGTGTCAGCCACGGCTCCTTGCTGGGAGGCCGTGGCTGGTAGGCCCGTGAACGCGTCAACAGGTGACGTGTTCACGGGTGTGTCTTCCTCGGAGGTAGACTGGTCGGATGCTCTGGCTTGGCTAGCCAGGGTCGACCCGTCTGTGGTTGCGGCCACGGCCGAGGAGGATGCGCCCCGTCCGTCGGTTGCATCGATTAGGACGGGGATCTTGCCCGCAGCCCGGATCCAGTCGGTTGGACTGGATCCACGGTTCATAGAGTTGCTAGAGGCTATTTATAGTAAGCAGCTTATGACCAAGGGCCAGCTCCCTGCGGCCTCCAGGGAGGTGCGGGCGAGGTGTCGTATTCCACGGGGGGAATACGACAGGTATGGTGTGGTACCATCGGTCACCAAGGATGACTGATGGGTTCTGGGTGGCCAGAGTGCTGGAACGGGTGGCCGGTCCGGCACTTGTGGACAAGTCCCAGGCACACCAGGATGAAGTCCTGTCCCTATGCGATGAGGGTGTGAGGGCAGCTATGAGTGCTGTCAACCACTCTTATCGCCTTCTTCAGTCGGTGTGGGCTGAAGCGGGGGCAGGCCACCCTGGGGCGCTTTCGTGTGTCAATGACGACTTGGTGCTGTCTATGGACGCGCTGGCAATGGTGCAGGCGCGTGTTACAAAGTCCAGGAGGCAAATGGTTCTTGACCATATGCGTCCGGCTACGGCCGTCAGGAAGCGTCTTCTTGGGACACCCCTGATAGGTCCTAGCATCTTCGGTGGCCAGGCGCGGGCCATCCTAGAGGACACTGCTAGCATTGCGCAGAATCGGTTGGCGGTAAACCTACAGCTGGAGCTAGTGCGGCAAGCGCACGCGCTAGGGCCTGTAGGGAAGCCGTTAGCTGTTCAACCTTCAAAGAAGCAGAAGAAGCATAAAGGCAAGGCGAAAGCGAAGCCTAGTGCAACTTCTGCTTCGTCTGGTTTTTCTCAGCCGCTGCCGGCGAAGAAAGCCAGGAAGGTTGTGGAGGCCCCTACCCTCCCCAATGTTGCTCCTGATCGCCCTAGAGGCGGGAAGGGAAAGGGTAAGTCCTCAAAGGGCGGAAAGAAGGGAGCGGATCGTACCTGAGGGTACGAGAGCTTCCGTTCGTATCCGCCTGGACGCACCTGTGCGACAGGAACAGCGGTGCCAGTTAGACCTGCTGAGCCAAGACCGAAATGGTTCTCTCTCTCTCGTTGAGAAAGGGGGGGAGCGGACCGCGAGCCGGACAACCCCGTTAGACGTCGAGGCGTCTATGGTGGGTGGAAGGCTCATGCGTTTCGTCGAGGCCTGGCGAGGTGTGACGTCAGACAGTCTGGTCCTGGGATGGTTATCCCAGGGTTACATGCCGGAGTGGTGGGACTTTCCGCCACGGAATCTGTCTTTGACACCTGTCTGGACACCCATACCAAGGGAACCAGACAAGTTAGAAGTCATTCAAAACGAAGTGTCAGGTTTGCCTCTGAAGGGAGCAATAAAACCAGCAAACCAGAACACTCCAGGCTTCTATTCAAATATGTTCTTTGTCCCCAAGAGCACGGTGGGATGGAGACCCGTACTCAATCTCAGGCCATTAAATTGGTTTATCCATACGCCTCGGTTCCCGATGGAAACGCCGAGGTCGGTAATGGCAGGATTGAGGAAGGGAATGTGGTGTGTATCGATCGATCTGAAAGATGCCTATTTCCACATTCCAATGAACAGGAGTTGTCACAGGTTTCTGAGATTTGCGTTTCAGAATCAAGTATGGGAGTTTATTGTTCTCCCGTTTGGCCTGTCAACAGCTCCAAGGGTTTTCACAAGAGTGGTCCTTGCGGTGACAGCGTTTCTCAGAAAAGAGAACGTGGCGCTACACACCTACATAGACGACTGGCTGATCAAAGCAGACTCGGCAGCCAGGTTGGACTTGGATACTGCTCTGACTCTGAAGTTACTTTCAGATCTAGGCTGGATAGTCAACAAGGAGAAATCCGAGTTGACACCCACTCAACATTTCGATATTTGGGGATGCGATTCGATCTCGAGGAGGGCAGGGCTTACCCATCAGAGCCCAGAGTGGTGTCTCTGTTAGCCATCCTCAAGAGTTTTCGAGTGGGAAACCACATTCAGGCGAGGCGGTTTCTTCAGATGCTGGGCATGATGGTCTCCATGGAGCAGGTGATCCCGTACGCTGCTCTAATGCGGAGCAGGTGATCCCGTACGCTGCTCTAATGCGAAGACAGTTGTATCTGATGTCTCTGTGGAAACAGAGAACAGAACCCCTGTCAAAACTGGTGCCAGTTTTGGAGCCGATAATGTCGCATCTTGTATGGTGGAAAGAGCGTCAGAATCTCTAGTAGGGGTTTCGCTGCACCTACCCCACCCCCAGCTATCCGTGTACACGGATGCATCGCTGGAGGGATGGGGGGCCTGCCTGGGAGAGCACCAGGTCTCGGGCACATGGACTCTCCAGGAGAGTCAGCTGCATATCAATCTGTTGTAAATGATGGCAGTGGAACTGGTGTTGGAAGAGTTTTTCCGATGATCAGGGGCAAGGTGATATTGATACGGTCGGACAATTCGACGGTAGTATCATACATAAATCTCCAAGGCGGGACCAGGTCACCCACACTGTGTATCAAAGTGTGGCACTTGATTCAATGGTGCAGGAATTACTCGGTTGTTTTGAAAGCAGCTCACATTCCTGGCCGATTGAACATTCTGGCGGATGCTTTGTCTCGCAGACAGAGAATTCTGCCAACAGAATGGTCCCTCAACCCTCCAGTCCTACGAAGGATCTTCGAGCATTGGGGCAAACCCAACGTGGACTTGTTCGCCACAAGGGAAAATGCTCAAATCATGACTTATCTCTCGCTGATTCCAGATCCAAATGCTGTCGATACAGACGCTCTGGTGATAAGCTGGAGGGGGATGCACGCTTGCGCGTACCCACCCACCATTCTTCTGCCGAAGGTATTGGTGAAGATCAGGGAGGAACCGCGTCTGGTCCTGCTAATAGCGCCGTATTGGCCCAGCAGGGCGTGGTTCACGGATCTGCTAGATCTGCTGGTAGAAAACCCAGTGCAGTTGCCCGAGATTCCGAACATAATCTCCCAGGCCAAGGGACGCTTCCTACACGAGCGTCCCGAAATGTTCAAATTGACTGCGTGGATGTTATCAAACAACGTTCCACGTCGGAAAGCTTTTGTCGACAAGCTGCTGATTTCATCGCGGCTGCGAGAAGGAGGTCAACCTTCAAGTCATATAACAACAAGGTTAACAGATTTGCGGACTGGTGTGAAGAAAAGGGTATTGATACCTTTCAATCCACTATTCAGCAAATAGCAGACTTTCTCTGTGAGCTGTTCTTTTCAGGACTAGCTCCCGTCACAATTGCTGGATACAAGTCAGCTTTGGCATCAGTTATCCCTTGTCTAGCCAACAGGGATAGTCCAGAGGTGGCCCAGTTAAATGTGATGGTGAAGGGAATGAGCAATCTCCGACCGAGACAACCGGTAGTCATTCCAGCCTGGAGTCTATCTTTAGTGCTTAATGTACTGGCCAAGCACCCTTTCGAACCGTTGCGTTCAGCTAGTCTAAAGCATTTGACTCTAAAGGCGGTTTTTCTATTGGCAGCTTCCTCAGCTAGAAGGCGCAGTGAGATCCATGCGCTTTCGACAGAGAGGGACCGATTTATTGTCTCTGGAGAGGGTCTGCGTCTTCTGCCAAGAGCAGAGTTTATGTCGAAGAATCAATCTTTGAGATATCCCGGCAAACCGATCATAATACCGAAGTTAACTAGGTTTGATCGTGATGCCAGTGTCTGGTGCCCGGTCCATGCTTTGACTAAGTACAAGAAACGGACTGACTCGTTACGGTCGAACGATAAACATCTATGGATCTGTCATAAGAAGCCTTATGGCGCCGCATCCATGGATACTATCTCTCGTTGGGTAGTCGAATGCATTCAGACTACTCATGAGATGGCGACTGGGCACCAGGTGCAAGGCGCAAGGGCACACAATGTTAGAGGAATAGCCGCCTCGACCGCCCTTTACAGTGGTGTTCCGTTAGAGGACATCATGGCCATTGCACAATGGCACTGTGAGTCCTCATTTACAGATTACTATATGAGGGATGTGTCAGACTCAGCCAATCCACTCGCTTTAGCTGTTTTGAGACTATAGTTAAGTGACCACACTGCTCTTCACCCTTTTTTCACTTTGGTAAGAAAAGAATCTAAAGCAGGCATGGTCAAGCGAGAGGATGACAACCAGATTGTGTCACTGATGGCAGTGAATGGTTGGAGGCGGTATGTCTGAAGTCCAATTATCATAAGGTAATTCAATAGTGAGAGTTTTTTGTATTATGTCTATATATCATGTTCATTCATCTTATATATTCATGCTCATTCCGAGGCTAATACATGTGGATATACAAGGAGCAGTTAACCCTCTTGGCATATTTGTGTTTCAGGCGAGATACATGGTCGTGAGTTCTCTCCCTTTTCTTAGGAGAAAAAAAGGGGGGGGGGCCAGTGATACGAATGTGATTCGGTTCCATTAACTTGACGGTCCTTTTAGGTCTTCATTAGTCAAGTTTTAAGTCTCACTCTTTCTCCAAGGGGCAAAAGTAGCATTGATGGCTTGCTCCTTCCCACCAGGTTACTGATCAAATCTGGTGTATATCAGAAGTAACAGAATGGTGAGTATTGATCGAAGGAGAATGAAGGAAATGTCAATTTCCCTTTCTCCGAGATCTAACAATACTCACCATTCTGTTACGGACCCAGCCTCCCAGCCCCACAGAGGCAAGCCATGGATTTCTCTTGTTTGGCGTCTATGCAAACAATATGAGCTCTATGGTAGACGGGTACTCGGCAGTTGGAAGCCGAGTACCCGGTTCCAAGGAGTCGGTAAAGCTTTCTAAGTCTATAGTCCTAGAGCCAGCTGTCAGGGCCAGCTGTATATCAGAAGTAACAGAATGGTGAGTATTGTTAGATCTCGGAGAAAGGGAAATTGACATTTCCTTCAATCTGTGATGTTTAGGTGAGGTTACCGTCAGTGTTGCCCACAACATCTGATTTTTGGGGGTCCGAAGGACCCCACACTCAGATTTGGGGGTCCCACTGTAAAATCTGGGGGTCCCATGGGGGTCCTCATCTGAAATATGGGGGTCCCATGTTTTTTTCTTAAAATAAACACAACACATTGATCTAATTATAAAGCACTTTATTAAACATGTTGAAAGCACTAGGTATGACATTGTGTAAATAATGTTAATGTGTATATAGAGAATATTAACTATGCATAGTTTATTGACCTTTAGCACTTAACACTTTTGGCCACTATTGTAGATCACCAAAATACCTATTTTTGAAAGTTTAACACTGGAATGACTGGCTCTAAACAGTGCCAGTCATTCCAGTGGTAAATTTTCAAAAATATGTATTCTGTGATCTACAATCGTGGCTAAAATTGATATATTGAAATGGCCATTGTATATTTAACTAATGACATTTGAACTGCATATCAATAAACAATAACTTAAAGCACTGTACTTGTTTGTTGTCTGATAAACCAACCAACCTACACTGACAACCTTGTATAATTAACATTTCCAAAGACCACTATATTAGTAATTAGCTAAGACCACTGCATTAGTTTTTCTATAAAACCCTAACTTGACTTTGGACGAATTGAAAAATTACGAGTACCTGTGGCGAGTTTGCTCAAGGACTACTTAACCTACTTCGATATAATGCGCGCGTATTTTTTTATAATGTAACTGGAATGACTAAATATAGTGGAATACATAGGCTAAGATCAGACAAAACAACAATTTATCAAAAATAATCTGTATAAATCAGATTAAAATGCGTAATTAGTGAAAATATATCAGCCAACAACCTGATATGTCTAATTCATAGGGAGTAACTATGTAACGCGATTGCTGATTGGTTGAAGCATAGATAACGCCTTAGCGTGTATTCAATAAGGATGCTTGTATCAGGGAGCTTTGAGCTATACGCTGTTTGGAAAAATGACGATATCGTTGAACATCGTTGCTGGGATGAGGTTTTGAGTTGAGAAATTGGGAACACCTAACGATCGAGTATTGTTAAACATTATAAACACCAATCCATCACTCAATCAATCAGCCGCTATTGTTAAATAAAAGACGGCTTATAGCGCTTATTGATACCGTTATTCAAACAGCAATACACAGACACCGCCGCTAATCCGTCAAATGACCATTCAAATGTAAAAGATATCTTCCATATATTCCTTCATCCATTTAGATACTTTGATAAGTAAATGGAAAAACATATTTTGGCTGTAGTCGTTGCTGCTTTAGGCAAGTAGGCATGCGCAAATTAATTTCAAAATATTCAGCATATTAGTTATAACAACTTTGTGATCTGTCCAATGTTCGTAGCTGTGAAACGATTAAGACGCCCAGACACATTTGTATACGCTTGATTAGTTGTATTTGATTTCTCAAGCATGAGTTCCTCTAGAGGGAGATTCCGCTGTTATCCAATCAAATACTGACGCGTCACACTGACGTTTAGCACAACAGACAGAAACATGGCGGGTATTTTTTGCAATTTGTAGGCCAAACAAGGCGACTAACATCGGGCTTGTAAACTCATTATTTATCAAAATTAGATCAAATAGAATACTAAGGATGATTTGGGGATTGTGTTTACAATTAAATGTGGTTGTTGAATCTGATTTATGGCCATTAACAACTTTGAGTTGTGCAAGAAAACATACAACAAATCAGTCTTAAACAACACAGTAAGTTCGTTTTTATTGAACACAATGCATTAGGTATATTTCTTAAAGTAAAAACATGCACAAATAAATATACACACACGATAATATAATCGATAATTAAGCACACGCAAAGTTACCAGTTTCTGTTACACTTTTTCACTGCGTCCCTCGTGCGTCCTCGGGGATGCAGAGGGTTAATTTTTATGCGTCCCTCTGCCATTTTTATGCATATATACGCGCAAAAGGACGCATAAGGGCAACTCTGGTTACCGTACTAGTCTGGTTCCCTGTATCGATTTATTTAACTAGTGTCGTCTATAAAACGGCAAGAAGTAACCAACCACCAACCATGCAATGAAACTTACTTGAGTGTATTGAAATTATCTGGCTGTTATATACTAACCATTTGTTGTGTATTTTGTCACTAAAGCCACTTGGAATTTGCAAATGATCGTACACAAGTAGCCAATGGCGAGACAGATCAGAATAACGTGTGCAGCAGAAGAAGAAGAGATAAAAGAAGAAAGATCTCTCGCATTCGGAACATACACACATTTGGGGATGATGCCATTGATAAAGCAGAAGCTGAGAACTAGCACTGTTGTTATGAATGCTTAACGAGTCAATGTATGCGTGCAAATGAGTGAGTGAATGAATGGGAAAGCAGAAGTATGAGAAGTAGCGTATGATTATTAAATGCGAGCGTGTTAGAATGACTGACAGTTGGATGAAGATAACCACGGCCTCCGGGCCTAAAGAGTTAACTGATGTGACAGCAGAAGAGTTAGAAGTAGATTTATGAATGCTTGATGTATTCAAGTGTGAGTGAATGAATGAATAATAACTAAATGACAGCAGGATAACATGGCACTAGGACTACGGCCGGCTGCTATCCTTCCAGGAAAGGATCGGGACAAACTAGAGGACACTCCAATGCGCGACGCACAGGAGTTTACAGTAAACTCCTGTGCATCGCGCATCTTTACTATAGGCATTTGACTGTACAACACTTGGGTAAAATAAATCTAGGCAATTTATTATGTACAAGTATCTCTTCATCTTTGGATCAAGCTGTGACTTTTATGACAATGTCTACAATAGTCGATACAGCTTTATGTACACAGTATCAAGAGTTGGAAATGCTCGATTTAGATGGTTAAATAGATAAATAAATAAAGGAAATATCAATGCTCTGCTCTAAAAAATTTGGGAAATTTCATACTCCTTCGATTAATACTTGCCATTAAATTACTTATTGATAACAACCACCTTAGTGTTTGTGCTCTAAGAATCATAGATTTCTACAGCGAATAACCGGGTACCCGTTACCATGAACCTTCACTCTCATTTACATAGCTGAGCAAGAGTGACATCCATTTTGAATTTAGCATATTTCCAAAGTTTTACTTCGTTAATTGTGATAGTCTAGTGCCATTGGATTCTTAATTCGCCTACAAGGATTGGATTAATATGGAGAACGCATCTGGAAGCCAGGTTGTATATCTCCATATTAGGTATAGTTGTAGTGGAGACTGGTGTCTCCTATTTCCGTTGGTATCAAATGCTCCATTTTTGTCTCGCCTGCGAAACAGGATCGAGACATAAGTATCACTTTTCTGGCGGCGGCGGCGTAAACCTTTAAGTTAAGTTTATATCTCAGCAATGCCTGATCCAATTGGAACCAAACTTGGGTGCATGGTAATATACATCAAAAGGAAGCAGCCCGCCGATGAAAAGGCCATGAGGTCAAGGTTACAGGGGTCAAAGGGTACATTATAATCTTTGTTAATATTTTACGTTAAGTTTTTGCGTTAAACAAAAGTTATTGCCTTATATCTCAGCAATGTCTGATCCAATTGGAACCAAACTTGGATACATGGAGATATACATCGAAAGGAAGCAGCACGCTGATGCAGGCATCACGAGGTCAAGTTTATGGTGTCAAAGTTCATGGTATAATCTTTGTTAATATTTTATGTTACGTTTTTGCGTTAAACAAAGGTTATTGCCTTATATCTCAACAATGCCTTATCCAATTGGTACCAAACTTGGGTACATGGTGATTTACATTTAACGGAAGCAGCATGCTGATGCAGACATCATGAGGTCAAGGTTATGGGGGTCAAAGGTCACGGTATAATCTTTGTTAATATTTTACGTTACGTCTGCATTAAACAAAAGTTATTGCCTTATATCTCAGCAATGCCGGATTAAATTGGAACCAAACTTGGGTACATGGTGATATACATTGAATGGAAGCAGCCCACTGATAAATCGGTCATGATGTCAAGATTATGGGGTCAAAGGTCACAGTATAATCCTTGTTAATATTTTACGTTATGTTTTTGCGCTAAACAAAGGTTATTGTCTTATATCTCAGCAATGCCTGATCCAATTGGATACATGGTTACCTATAATGATAGGATGCAACATGATGATGTTGGGGTCAGAAGGTCAAAGGTCAATATCACTGTGACCTTGATACAGAACTGCTTTTTCAACATTAAGTTTTTGCGTTTAGCGAAACCTCTCAGCTTTTATTTCAGGATTGGTTAAGCCTATTGCAAGTAAACTTGGATATATGATTACCTATAATGATCTGATGCAGCAAGATGATATTTGGATCACAAAGTCAAAGGTAAAGGTCACTGTGACCTTGATATAGAACTCTGCTATTTCAACATTAAATCTTTGCGTTTAGAAAAACTTCTCAGCTTATATTTCAGGACTGGTTGAGCCTATTGCAACTACACTTGGATACATGGTTACCTATAATGATTGGAAGCTGTGTAATGATGTTGGCGTCACAAGGTCAAAGGTCAAGGTCAATGTGACATTGATACAGAACTCTGTTATTTCAACATTAAGTTTTTGCATTTAGCCAAGCTTTTCAGCTTATATTGCAGGATTGGTTAAGACTATTGCAACTAAACTGGGATACATGGATGGTTGCCTATAATGTTAGGAAGCAGCATGATGATGTTGGTGTCAGAAGGTCAAAGATCAATATCACTGTGACTTTGATACAAAACTGCTTTTTCAACATTAAGTTTTTGCGTTTAGCAAAACGTCTCGGCTTATATTTCAGGATTGGTTAAGCCTATTGCATCTAAACTTGGATACACGGTTACCTATAATGATAGGATGCAAAATGGTGATGTTGGAATCACAAGGTCAAAGGTCAAGGTCACTGTGACCTTGATATAGCACTGCTATTTCAACATTAAGTTTTTGCGTTTAGCAAAACTTTTCCGCTTATATTTCAGCATTGGTTAAGGCTATTACAACTTGGAAACCTGGTTACCTATAATGTTAGGAAGCACATGATAACATTGAGGGCAGAAGGTCAAAGGTCAAGGTAACTGTGACAAACAGGGGACAGGCGAGACATTTAATTCCGCAGAATTCTTGTTTAGTTAATCTGGGGCATATGAGAGCGTGGAAATGTCAGTTAGAATCACCTCCTTTAACCCCCAATGGTGATCAAGCAATATGAAATGTTTTTGTGGATATTCCCTGGTCGAAATCCACGGTTTTAACACTAAAGCGGCTTTATGTCATAGATCGTGGTTATGTCTTGGCGGGTGACGTCACAACCCTTTTCGTCCAGATTATTTCGTAATAAAATATTTCTTAGGTCACACATCTTTCGTTAGTCGCTGCGTTCTTAAGTAGTTGCAGTAACTTAATGAATTTTTTAGTCAAGTTCTTGCGGTTAATGTCCGGGAGCAGGAAAAATTATTGATTAAATGTTGTGGCACTGCGGCTCTACCATGATTTACAGCAGTATGGTTAATTTGCTTAATTTATTTGTTTTATTTCTCACGTCGATTCTTAGTCAGCTTAGCTGTCATTCATTTCAGAGTTAATTTTTAGCTCGCCTGCCCAGAATGGCCAAGCGAGCTTATGGCATGGCGATCCTCTGTCCGTCCGGCCGTCAACTTTTGCTTAAAAACGCTACTCATTAACCGCTTGACGGATTTCAAGCTAATTTGGCTGGAAGGACCCTATGGAGTTAGGCTTCAGAACTTGTATACAGAATTTTGATTGGTCAATTTATTCGTGGGCCCGCTTGAATTTTCCGGAAAATTGCTGAAAATGGTCTGCTCATTAACTACTTGGGCGATTTCAACCAGACTGGCTGGAACTAGCCTAGGGCGGTAGGTTTTAGAAGTTGTATATAGAATTTTGATTGGTCAATTTTTCCGGCGGTCATTTTGGATTCTCTAAATATTTTTAGAAATTAGTTAAAAGGCTACTCATTAACTGCTTATCCGATTTGACCCAAACTCAGCTGGAATATTCATAATTTCGATAGGTCAATGTTTTGGCAACAATCTCTGATTCTCTGAAAGTTTTCCGGAACCATTTAAAAACTACTCGTTCAATCAATAACCCGATTTTAGCAAAACTTGGATGGAACGATCTTATGACCGTAGGCTTAAACGAGTGTTGGTAAATTTTTTGGTGGCCATCTTGGATTTTCCGAAAATCATCCATCATGTCTTTAAATGCAAATGGTTTAAATGCCAATGGTCCAGGTGAGTGCCACAGGCCCCTGGGCCTCTTGTTTAAATTATTCTTAAACGTAACATGGATGGTTATCGATATGGTGTTTCTGGTTCTTAATTATACATCCTTGAGGATCATTTTATGTGTGTATGTAGGGCGCTAACGTTCTGTCACCTGTTATAGCGATCTGTGTTGCGGCTTAGCGTTTTTTGGGTGCTGGAGGGTTGATCAATTAATTTTGTTGCTCAGTTATTTTGAAAATTATTTCTCTGCCTGCCATTCATATTTGACTGATGATAACAACGTAGTCAGTTATATGAGCTACTCGTCGATGGTTGTTAAGCCTGACGCTTGGTCTCGATGTGAGACCAAAAGTCTGAATGATCTGGACTGGAATTTTCTTCCCTTTTATACCCTTCCTGGGCGAGCCTGTGGATTGAGTTGATCTTGACTATATATGGGCAGAAAAGAACCAGATTGGCGGTTCCCCCGTTTGGAAATTTTTGGGGGTTTGGCGGCCTGGTCAAACATTTTACCGGTTGACCTGTTTGGTGGTCTGTGGCCGTTTTTTGGCTTTTGTGACTTTTTTACCGGTTGTGCCAGTTTTGGCGGTTTGTGACCGTTTTTTGGCGGTTGTGATAATTTTTACCGGCTGTAAGTTTTTTGCCGGTTCTGCCATTTTTGGCAGTTGAACAACTTTTTTGGTGGTTGTGGTAATTTTTACCGGTTGTGAGTTTTTTTACCGTTTGTGTCCATTTTGGCCGTTGAAAAAACTTTGACGGTTCAGTATTTTTTATCGGTTGTAGGTCATTTTGGCCAAAGATTTCCAAGGGTTTTCTGAAAGTCAAGATCGTAGAGGTATTGCTCCTTTAGTGGAGATTTTTTGCCTGCTTGTATGGGTAATGATCATGAGTGGTCATCACTGTTTTTGATTCAGACTTCATGGCGTTTCGTTCCTTGAGCGGAACTCATCAGAGGCGAAGTTTTGTCAACTGGGAGTGGGCATTTTGGGTTCCACTTTGTTCTGATATGGCAACTATGGTGTGGGTGTTAGGACTGATAGACAAGGTGTGTGTGGGACGTCCTTGCCCAGTCTGGATGGTTTGGTATATTAAATGGTGAGTTATGTATCACAGTTACACAAAGTCAAAATCAATACTGGTTAGATATTGAAGGTATGTAAATTTTTGTTTCAAATTTTTTTTTGAAAAAGTACAAATAAACTGAAATAAAGAAGCACGACAACTCTGTGAGTTATGTGTCTTTGTTGTTCTTTTATTTGTAGTGAAGTCCACGTAGAGGTGCCATATTGAAGAGCATCTTTAAAGGATGCGAGGTGATGACAATGGGTATGACGTCAATGTGTCACGTCTATGGCAATGGTGATGAGGTCGCCAAAAATGTGTAGAAACATATAATCTGGCTGAAGAGATTGATTCTTAAGAACACCGTAGAATTAAAAGAATAATAACAACATACTGGGCGTGTCCGCCCGTGGTGGGCGTGTTGGTCCAGGGAAAGGGCGTCCCTTATCCTGCTCGGTTTCTGCCTATAAGCTCCATTGGGTGGCGCTGGTGTATCCAAGGACATTCTTTCTGTGTTCTCCATGAGGTGGAGTTTTCATCGTCCAGGTCTGATGAGAATACCTATTGCGGTTTGATATCAATCTGAGATGTCGTTGGATTCTGAATTTAGAGGGGCGTATTTTCCCCTACATACTTATGGATGGTTATTGCCAGTTCTGCCATTTTTGGCGGTTGGGCAACACTTTTTTGGCGGTTGTGGGCAACTTCACCGGTTGTAATTGTTACCGGTTGTTTTTGGTGGCATTCAGGTCTGTGTAGACCTGGCGGCTTGCGTGTCCGAACCTACTGAGTTTAGACTCAGTGTGAACAGCGGAGGTATTGTGATTATCTCCGTTTCCTGTGGCAACACTTTGCTGGATGAATCAATTGTGAAATGATAGATGATAAAAACGTAGTCAGTTATATGAGCTACTCGTCGAAGGTTGTTAAGCCTGACGCTTGGTCTCGATGTGAGACCAAAAGTCTGAATGATCTGGACTGGAATTTTCTTCCCTTTTATACCCTTCCTGGGCGAGCCTGTGGATTGAGTCGATCTTGATTATATATGGGCAGAAAAGAACCAGATTGGCGGTTCCCCCATTTGGAAATTTTTGGGGGTATGGCGGCCTGGTCAAACATTTTACCGGTTGACCTGTTTGGCGGTCTGTGGCCGTTTTTTGGCGGTTGTAACTTTTTAGCTCACCTGGCCAGAAGGGCCAAGTGAGCTTATGCCATGGCGACCGTCCGGCGTCCGTCTGTCCGTCCGTCCGTCAACTTTTTCCTTTAAACGACTTCTCAAGAACCACTAGGCCGATATAAGTTATCTTTGGCATGAAGTATCCTTACGGCATAGGGATCCAAGTTTGTTCAAACGAAGCCGATCGGCCAATTTGGCCGGTGGCCAATTTGGATTTCGGCTGATTTTAGGAAATGTCTTTAAAAATCTTCTCCGAAACCACTTGGTGGATTGAAGCAAATCCCATGAAATATGATCTAGGGCAAGAGCTGAACCAAGTTTGTTCAAGGGAACTTGATTGGCCAAATGGTTCAGCGGCCATTTTGGTTGACATAGTTTTAGCGAAAACAACTTCTTCTTCAGAACCAATGAAGGGATCATGCCGAAATTTGGCAGATATGATTAGGGACTAAAGGCCATTAAAGTTTGTTCAAGGGAAGTTAATCCGTCAAAAAACATGGTGCAGTCGGCCAATCAAAATACAGCATGTTTGGCGGCCATATTGGATTTTTTTATTTGATGGATTCTGAGGCTGAAATTGGTTTTATATAGGTTTTTTGGGTATTCCGATCACAAATTTGCAATTTTCAAAGCTGTCGGATAAACGGTTTGGTGGCCATCTTGGATCATTTTCCCGCCAAAAGCTCCCATACTAAAGCAATGGGAAATTTAAAATGTCTACTTTTCGAGAACTTATGGGACGATTTCAATTATATTTGACAGGAAGCATCCTTAGGTTGTAGAGATTCAAATTTGTTCAAACGAAGCCGATCGGCCAATTTGGCCGGTGGCCATCTTGATTTTTGGCGGATTTTTTGAAACGTCTAAAAATCTCCGAAACCGCTTGGTGGATTGAAACAAACCCCATGAAATATGATCTATGGCAAGAGCTGAACCAAGTTTGTTCAAGGGAACTTGATTGGTCAAAAGGTTCAGCAGCCATTTTGGTTGGCCTGCCCCACCATCTTGTGTTGAATACCATAAGTTTGTCAACTTACAAATGTACAAGACCATGTCTGTTTTAAAGATGTTGTGAGGACTAGATACCCGATCACTCTGATTAACTTGACAATCATAATACAGATTCTCCTTTACTAGAAGAACAAAATGCTTTTTAAATTTTTGTAATCGGCCCAGCCAAAGCTGAGATAAGCATATAGCAACCACCTTGACAACCAAACATTTTTAGCTGTCGCGCTAGAGTTGTGACGTCACACCGGGATGACACCAATTCCTATTAGTCTAGATTATTATCTCGCGAAGCATAGCTAGGCTCTCTACTGCTGCGCGTATTGGGCACCAATGCACCTATTCTTTGACAATTCATTGTTCACACAGGGACACTACATTGTTCGAGATGCAGAAAGGTTCAATAATATCGAAGTTGATGATATTTTTGTTGATTAAACTTAAAGGACAGACCTCATGATCACGGTGGCTGACATCACAATTCTAATGTATAGGCCTGTTAGAGGTGACAGTAACATCGGATTTCGTGTGCGTGAATTAGGCTATATTTAATCAAACCCACCCACACACTTCTTGGAATACAATTCTACAAATGCATATCTTATCTTTCTGGATTGACTGCAGAGATTTTGCATAGATGATAGGCATGCATGTACACAACTTTTTAAATGATAGTTAAGTAGGCCTACACTGCTCAGTGCACGTACAATTGCAATTTACCATTGTGTAGGCTTATGAATAAATTTATGATTGCAATATAGCAGTTACTCCAGTTATGTGTTTAAAATTAACTAAAATGTCGGGTAAATATAAATCTAATATAAACTAATCTATTTGCGTATAGTCTACATTGACATATTATTGACAGTACACTGTTTGTTTACAATTTAGGCAGCGGTCGAGGTGCGTAGCGAGGCTTTCACTGCCGTCTGCACGCTTATCGTACAGCTGAAATAACATACACTGTTGAATATTTTGAACATAACTGAACAGACTTAGTAAGCTTTACCAGATCCTGGAACCGGGTACTCGGCTCCCAACTGCCGAGTACCCGTTTGCCATGAAACAACATTCTTGTTTGCATAGCAACAAGAGATACATGCTTTTTTGCAGTTGGAAGTTTTTTGGCTTTTATTAAAGTTTCTAAGTCTTTTTTCTGTGATAGTGATAGCTTTGTGTGCACTCTATAAGGATTATTTGGATTACCATGGAAGGAGCCGATGATATCCAGGTTGTATAATTCCATGTTATTCCATAGTTAAAAGACTTAGGTCTTAAAAATTTCGTCTCTGTCGCATGTACCAATTTCTGACCCCAAATCTGGGATGTGTGTTAACAACGAAATATGCCAGATTGGTCGCCTTCCTTTAACCCCAACAGGCGATCGGCAGGTATGAAATAAGGTGTTGGCTATACAGTGTTTAATACGAAAATCGGCTGACGTCGTTCTCCGTATGATCTGAGCAGGTGACGTCACACCCGAATTATCTCAGATTTTTATGTGAAGAAAATGTTTCATTAATTCGCACATCTGATTCTGGGTGCTGCGTACTGTAATTGGTACCAGAAAAACTTTGGAATTTTCAAGTTTTGCACGTTATCACGATCTGTTTGCAATGATTGGTGGTTTCAAAATTCTTGATTTAGATGTGTGGTCTACGGTTTTACCGTGTTCTACAGCAGTTTGTGTAACATTTTGTTGTTTCTTCGCATATCATTTTGGCCTTCGTTAGGAGTATAATTTATATTGATTAGTAAATATACCCTGAATGCTATGCGATATGGTTCCTGGTTCCGTTTATACATCCTGCAGGATCAGTATATGGGTGTATATTGCCTGCTTCGTTCTTGTCGTCATAATCAATGCAATCTTTGCTGTAACGTTGCTGGGGTGGGGTGCTGGAGGGTTAACATTAATGTATGGTCAAATTTATTTGAAAATTATTTGTCTGCCTTCCATTCCTGTTTCGTTCCGCCTGTTTAATGTAGGTTTGTGCTTATTTATCATCATGTGACGAGTGCTATAAGTTCGTGAGGGTCTTGTTCAAGGACCATGTCTGCTTTAGATGTACAAATTGTAATCTTGATAATAGGTGTAATATTTGTGCAGTGTGCTCGTCCGATATGATGGTCAAGTCCCTTTCCCAGAAGGACTTGGCAGGGTCTGATGCAGGTTCAGGCGGTCCAAAACTAAATCGTGGAGCATCCGTTTCAGCCTGTGGGGGTGCTCCACGTCTGCAACCAGAGGTTGTGGAGATGGTACCTCCGGCGTGGTTTGGACCTGCTATGCAAGGCTTCTTGCATAGCGTCCTTCCCACGCTGGTGTCGTCCCTGCTTCCGAAAGTTGCAGGGCAGTCTCTTACCGTGTTTGGTATGGACCCTGTCCTTGGACAGGGTTCTGGACTGGCCACCGAGGGAGCCGTCTCGTACAGCTCCCTGGCAGTCCCGTTGGGCTCCGGCCTGATGGGTTCTGTCTCTCTGCGGACACCGGGTGGTCCAGTAGTGGTGGGCGGTCCGTCAGGCATGGGAGCCGTCCGCCAGGATGGCTCCACTGCTTCCTCGTCTGGTGACGACTCTTCGGGGTCTGAGGAGAGATTGCTGCAGCCTGAGATGCCGCGGGTCGAAAGCATGGAGGTCGATTCCGTCCTGGACGGAACCATCCTCCATCTGTCTGGCTTGGCGCAAGCCAGGACAGCGGCTCCGCCCGTGGTTGAGGCCACTCCGGTACCAGGCACCAGTTCCGTGATGGTTGGTTTGCCGACACGGTGACCGGTGTGGCTGGCCAGGCGTGGTATACACCTATCTCACCGGGTCTAGCAGTCAGGCATGGGGTGCCGTTGGCGCCCGTGCTTGGCCACAGTTCCTCAACCATTATGGGTCCGCACGGTTTTCCATGCGGGCCTATTCCATGGACTGGTGTTTTCCATGGGGTGGCGGCGGAACCGTATGGTACCGGAGTTCCTGGCGTATGGGCAATGGCTCCTAGCCGGGAGGCCATTGCTGGTAGACACAGGAGTGTCCTCTTTGGAGACAGACTGGTCAGAGGCTCTGGCTTAGCTAGCCAGGGTGGACCGTCTGTGGTTTCGACCACAGCCGAGAAGGATGCACCCCGTCCATCGGTGGCATCGATTAGGACGGGGATTTTGCCCGCAGCCCAGATCCAGTCTATTGGACTGGATCCAAGGTTTATGGAGGTGTTGGATGCTATTTATAGCAAACAGCTTCTGACCAAGGACCAGCTCCCTGCGGCCTCCAGGGAGGTGCGGGCAAGGTGCCATATTCCCCGTACGACGATGTGTTGTACCAGCGATCACTGAGGATGATCGCTGGGTGCTGGGAGTCCAGAGTGCCGGAGCGGAGAGCCCCGCCCCGGCGCTGGCGGACACTGTCCCTATGCGATGAGGGTGTGAGGGCAGCAATGAGTGCTGTCAACCATTCTTATCGCCTTCTTCAGTCGGTGTGGGCTGAAGTGGGGGCAGGCCACCTTGTGTCACCTGTGGCGCTTTCATGCGTGAATGACAGCCTGGTGCTGTCTATGGACGCATTGGCAAGGGTGCAGGCACCAAGTCTAGGAGGCAGATGGTCCTTGACCATATGCATCCAGCTACGGCTGTTAGACAGCGTCTTCTTGAGACGCCCCTTACTACTGGCCCTAGCATCTTTGGTGGCCAAGCGCGGGCCATCTTGGAAGACACTGCCAGCATCGCGCAGAATCGGTTAGCAGTGACTCTGCAGCTGGAACTAGTGCGACAGGCGCACACACTAGGGGCTGTAGCCAAACCACTAACCGGACAACCTTCGAAGAAGCAGAAAAGCAAGGCGAAAGCCAAGCCTAGTGCTGCTTCTGTTTCTACTGGGTCTTCACAGCCACCTCTGGCGAAGAAGGCCAAGAAGGTTGTGGAGGCACCTATCCACCCCAATGTTGCCACCGACCGCCCGAGAGGTGGGAAGGGGAAGGGAAAGGGTAATTCCTCAAAGGGCAGTAAGAAGGGAGCGGATCATACCTGAGGGTGTGAGGGCTCCCTTCGTATCTGCCTGGACTGCACCTGAGCAACAGGAACAGCGGTGCCAGTTAGACCGGCCAAGCCAAGACTAAAATGGTTCTTTCTCGTCAAGAGAGGATGGGGCTGGGGGTGCGGATCGCGAGCTAGACACTAGCATTAGGCGTCAATATGTCTATAGTGGGTGGAAGGCTCATGCGTTTCGTCGAGGCTTGGCGAGGTGTGACATCAGGCAGTCTGGTCTTAGGATGGTCATCCCAGGGATACATGCTGGAGTGGTGGGATTTTCCACCACAAAATCTGTCTTTGGCACCAGTCTGGACTTCCGTTCCAATGGAGCCAGACAAGTTAGAAGCCACTCAAAAGGAAGTGTCAGGTTTGCTTCTGAAGGGAGCAATAAAACCAGCAAACCAGAACATTCCAGGCTTCTATTCAAACATGTTCCTTGTTCCCAAGAGCATATGGAGGTGGAGACCCATTCTCAATCTCAGGCCATTGAATTGGTTTATCCATACGCCTCAGTTTCAGATGGAAACTCTGAGGTCGGTAATGGCAGGATTGAGGAAGGGAATGTGTGTATCGATTGACCTGAAAGATGCATATTTCCACATTCCAATGAACAGGAGGTGTCACAAGTTTCTGAGATTCACGTTTCAGAATCAGGTATGGGAGTTTATAGTCCTCCCATTTGGTCTGTCGACAGCTCCATGGGTTTTCACCGGAGTGGTCCTTCCGGTGACAGCATTTTGCAGAAGAGAAAACGTGGCGCTTCACACCTACATAGACGATTGACTTGTCAAGGCAGACACACCAGCCAAGTTAGAGGTGGATACTGCTCTGACTCTGAAGTTACTTTCAGATCTAGGCTGGATAGTCAACAAGGAGAAATCCGAATTGACACCCACTCAACATTTCGTTTATTTGGGGATGCGATTCGATCTCGAGGAGGGCAGGATTTACCCATCAGAGCCCAGAGTGGCGTCTGTTAGCCATCTTCAAGAGTTCGATTGGAAAACCACATTCAGGCGAGGCGGTTTCTTCAGATGCTGGGCATGATGGTCTCCATGGAGCAGGTAATCACGTACGCTGCTCTGATGCGAAGACCTATCCAGTTGTATCTGATGTCTCTGGAAACATAGAACAGAACCCCTGTCAAAGCTGGTGCCAGTTTAGGAGCCGTTAATGTCATATCTTGAGTTTCGCTGCACCTACCCCAACCCCAGCTGTCTGTGTACATGGATGCATCGCTGGAGGGGTGGGGGGGCCCTGCCTGGGAGAACACCAGGCCTCGGGCACATGGACTCTCCGGGAGAGCCAGCTGCATATCAATCTGTTGGAAATGATGGCAGTGGAACTGGCGTTGGAAAAGTTTCTTCCAAAAGTCAGGGGAAAGGCGATATTGATACGGTCAGACAATTCGACAGTAGTATCATACATAAATCGCCAAGGCGGGACCAAGTCACCCACACTATGTATGAAAGTGTGGCGCTTGATTCAATGGTGCAGGAATTACTCGGTTGTTTTGAAAGCAGCTCACATTCCGGGGCGATTGAACATTCTGGCGGATGCTTTGTCCCGCAGAGAGGATTCTACCAACAGAATGGTCTCTCAACCCTCCAGTTCTTCACAGGATCTTCGAGCATTGGGGCAAACCCAATGTGGACTTGTTCGCCACAAAGGAAAATGCTCAAATCATGACTTACACATGTATGTCTCGCCGATTCCAGATCCAAATGCCATCGATACAGATGCTCTGGCGATAAGCTGGAGAGGGATGCACGCTTATGCGTATCCACCCACCATTCTTCTGCCGAAGATATTAGTGAAGATCCGAGAGGAACCGTGCCTGGTCCTGCTAATAGCGCCATTTTGGCCCAGCAGGTCGTGGTTTACGGATCTTCTAGATCTGCTGGTGGACAATCCAGTACAGTTACCCGAGATTCCAAACATAATCTCCCAGGCAAGGGATGCTTCCTACACGAGTGTCCCGAAATGTTCAAACTGACTGCATGGATGTTATCAAACAACATTCTACGTCAGAAGATTTTTCTCGACAAGCTGCGAAATTCATCGCAGCTGCAAGAAGGAGGTCAACCTTCAAGTCATATAACAACAAGGTTAACAGATTTGCAGCCTGGTGTGAAGGAAAGGGTATTAATACCTTTCAATCCACTATTCAGCAAATAGCTGACTTTCTCTGTGAACTGTTCTTTTCAGGACTAGCTCCTGTCACAATTGCTGGATATAAGTCAGATTTGGCATCAGTTATCCCTTGTCTAGCCAACAGGGATAGTCCAGAGGTGGCCCAGTTAAATGTGATGGTGAAGGGAATGCGCAATCTCCAGCTGAGACAATCGGTAGTCATTCCAGCCTGGAGTCTATCTTCAGCGCTTAATGTACTGGCCAAGCACCCTTTCGAACCATTGCGTTCGGCTAGTCTAAAGCATTTGACTCTAAAGGCGGTTTTTCTATTGGCAGCTTCCTCAGCTAGAAGGCGCAGCGAGATCAATGTGCTTTCAGCAGAGAGGTGCCGATTTATTGTCTCTGGAGAGGGTCTGCGTCTACTGCCAAGAGCAGAGTTTATGTCAAAGAATCAATCTTGAAATATCCCGGCAAACCGATCATTATACCGAAACTAACTAGGTTTGATCGTAATGCCAGTGTCTGGTGCCCAGTCCGTGCTTTGACTAAGTGCAGAAGACGAACAGACTCGTTGCGGTCGAATGATAGACATCTGTGAATCTGCCATAAGAAGCCATATGGCGCCGCATCCATGGATTCTATCTCGGGTAGTCTACTGTATTCAGACTACCCATGGGATTGCGACTGGGCTCCAGGTGCAATGCGCAAGGGCACACGATGTTAGAGGAATAGCCGCCTCGACCACCCTTTATAATGGTGTTCCGGTAGAGGACATCATGGCTGTTGCACAAATGCACTGTGAGTCCTCTTTCACGGATTACTATATGAGGGATGTGTCAGACTCAGCCAATCCACTCGCTTTAGCTGTTTTGAAACGATAGTTAAATGGCCACACTGCTCTTCTCCCTGTTTTGGCATTTGTAAAGCAAGAATTAAGAGGCAGACATGGTCAAGCGAGAGGATGTCAACCAGATTGTGTCACTGATGGCCGGACAAGTGATTGGTTGCAGACTCCACATCTGGAATCCAATAATCATGAGGTAAGTCAAGATTGCGAGTCTTTTGTATTATGTGTATATATCATGTTCATTCATCTTATATATTCATGCTCATTCCCACGCTGATATATGCAAAGAGCAGTTTACCCTCTTAGCATATTTGTGTTTCAAGCGAGAGGCATGTTCGTGAGTTCTCTCCGTTTTTCTTAGGAGAAACAATGGGGGTGGGGGGGTGGGGCAGTGATGTGTTCGGTCCCTTTAACTTGATGGTCCTTTTAGGTCTCCATTTGTCAAGTTTACGTCTAAGCTCTTTCTCCAAGGGGCAAAAGTAGCAATTGATGGCTTGCCCCTTCCCACCAGGTTACTGTCTAAATCTGGTGTATATCAGAAGTAATAGAATGGTGAGTATTGATCGAAGGAGAATGAAGGAAATTTCAATTTCCCTTTCTCCGAGATCTAACAATACTCACCATTCTGTTACGGACCCTGCCTCCCAGCCCCACGGCAAACCATGGGTATCTCTTGTTTGGTGGCTATGCAAACAATATGAGCTTCATGGCAAACGGGTACTCGGCTGTTGGGAGCCAAGTACCCGGTTCCAGGAGCTGGTAAAGCTTGCTAAGTCTATAGTCCTAGGGCCAGCTATCCAAGATAGCTTGTATCAGAAGTAATAGAATTGTGAGTATTGTTAGATCTCGGAGAAAGGGAAATTGAAATTTCCTTCATACTACATGAGTTAACTGAAATAAATTATTTCTAATTTAACCCTTTCACTGATGAAGCCTTATATTATACATTCATAGCAATCATGCCAGGAATTCAGCATATTCTTTATGAAGTAAATATTTTGAAAATAAGTTGACTGGATGTAATTTCTGCCTAAGTTAGGAGCAACTGGCAAACAAATTATTAAAAAAATATTCAACTTGTTATTTCTTGTTGTAATGAATTTGTCATTTTCTCTGTATTGCTAAAAGCATTAGTAAATATTCCGTGGAATGTTTTGACACTAATGTGGCTGAGAGCTAATGCCAGCCATAGCAGCAACACCATTCAGTCCAATTACATGTATATCCAAAATATTCAACAAGGTACCTTTATCTTGTAACTAAATAGAGGGAAATACCACTACAGAAGCCCTATTTTATATATGTATATTTACGGAATTCACAGCAACTCAACCCCAATAGCACAGGATAATATTATAGTATGGCTGTTCTTCCCAAAGCCATCTTGTATGACTTTTGGTATTAGCATGTACTTGTACTCGTACTCAAGTACAATGTACTCGTACTCAGCCTCAGTACAATTGCTAAAAAGTACATGTACTTGTACTCAGCCTCAAGTACTTTGCCAAATTATTCGTACTCAGCCTCAGTACAGCTGCCTGTACTCAACCCCAACCCTGGTGGAGACCCGTTCTCAATCTCAGATCATTGAATTGGTTCGTCCATACGCCTCGCTTCCAGATGGAAACATGAGGTAGGTAATGGCGGGGTTGAGCAAAGGAATGTGGTGTGTAGGGCTGGGTGGTATACCGGTTTCACACCGTCTCACGGTTTTTATGGCGACGGTTTAAAAACCATTACGAAAATAAAAAACCCCGAAAAACCGTCCATAAGATTGCCATTGCGCAAAATATGGTGACTGTCCGAAATTAATTTGTTCTCGACTTGCAGTTTAATATTATCATCTAGTGTAACCATTTGCTACTAGAGACATAAATACAGTCATCTATAACTATTAGCCGTGGGAAAGCAAGGGTGTTGGTGAAATCCCAACAAATCAGCTGAGGACGATCCTCGGCAAATATGATTTTATTTGCCAGCAATGAATTTTACATGACGTAAGCTCTGCGGGTTCAATGTAAGATTGAATAATTTTAAAATCAAAAGTTCTTATTTGTTTTTTTGTGTAATGGCGCCGTCCGGGCGGGAGGGCGTGCGGGCAGCAGAGTGGTTTCCGGATGATAACTCCGGGTGGTTGGACTAGGTCTGGGGAAGAAACCTATCGAAATTAACAATGATCCGAAATCCAAGATGGCCGCCAGCCACCGGTGGCCATCTTGAAAATTGATTTCCAGATGATAACTCCATTACCGTTTATCGCATCGCTTTGAAACTTCATAGAGTGCTTGGACTAGGTCTGGGGAAGAAACCTATCGAAATCATTGACAGGCGGCCATCTTGAAAATTGGTTTCGGGATGATAACTTTGTTACCGTTTATTGGATTGCTTTGAAACTTCATGGAGTGGTTGGACTAGGTCTGAGGAAGAAAGCTATCGAAATCGACAATGATCCAGAATCCAAGATGGCTGCCAGCCACCGGTGGCCATCTTGAAAATTTATTTCCAGATGATAACTCCATTACCGTTTATCGCATCGCTTTGAAACTTCATAGAGTGCTTGGACTAGGTCTGGGGAAGAAACCTATCGAAATCATTGACAGGCGGCCATCTTGAAAATTGGTTTCGGGATGATAACTTTGTTACCGTTTATCGGATCGCTTTGAAACTTCATAGAGCTGAACCAAGTTTATTCGTGGGCTGTTTCACATTAAAGGGTGAGTGAATTGTGTCACACAAGTTAAAAAATAAAGTATTCTATAGATATTTTCTTTCATCATGAAATGAGAGCTTATACCCGATTTCACACAAAAAATGTAAAATAAAGGCTAGGGCCCATTTGCATGTGAAAATATTAGATATTTTATAAGAAAAGCCATTCAACTTTTAATCCTCTACATGGCAAACAGTCTTATTGCTTAACACACAGGTATAGACATTGCTTAACACACAGGTATACACATTGCTTAACACACAGGTATACACATTGCTTAACACACAGGTATACACATTGCTTAGCACACAGGTATACACATTGCTTAACACACAGGTATACACATTGCTTAACACACAGGTATACACATTGCTTAACACACAGGTATACACATTGCTTAACACACAGGTATACACATTGTTTAACACACAGGTATACACATTGCTTAACACACAGGTATGCACATTAATTGGACTCTTTAAATCCATTATGTTATGTCAGGTCGAAAATAGTTTAGAATGAATGTATATTCAGTTGCTGTCAACCATTTTTCAGATTTTTAGGTCTTTTTTACATGAATATTGCATAGTATGAAAATTTGTTCACCAGTATTACTTGTCTGTAAATATTGCATATTAGAAGTGAACTCAGATAGGAAAAGATATATCCTAAGATTGACTTCTTATTTATAATCCCTGAAAATTTGAACTAAATTGACTGAGCGATTCAAAAGTTATTAAGGTTTATATAAGCAGCAGTCTTTTCGACGTTTTAGGTTCTGGAGAGGACATTTTTTTGACACATGTCATGTAAGGCTCTAGATAGTGTAAACATATAGAGCTCTAAATGCCTTTAACTTGTTAATTATACATATAGATATTTGTAGACAATCTATAATACCAGACTGGCCATAGCTTATTTATACAATCTTGTTGTATAGCACATCTACACAGATGTATACAAAAAGGTTCTGAATGGGACATAATGAGAATTAACATTTCTCTGTCTCATAAAAAGCATCCATGGGTAAGTATGCATAATGATACATTGAGGGGTTTTCCCCACAAAGCCATGGCCAGCTTATATACCAAGATTGAGAACTGTTGAAAAGTGTTTTAAATAGTGTGGTGAGAACAGGTTCTGGAGAGGACATACTTTTGACAAAACAACATGTGAAGGATATGTTTATATATATATATATATATATATATATATATATATATATATATATATATATATATATATATATATATATATATATAGGGAAAACTTTCTCTTAATCGCTTCTAGCTCACGGAGAGTTAAGGGAATTGTTCCCGTAAGAGTCAGTGATTCCATGAAAAAGTATCGTTTGTGAACACAACATATGTCTTGGTGTCTGGCCCACCAAAATTTGTTATGGAGTTGGTGCTCCAGGAGCATCATTTTAACATGTGCTCCAGTCCCTATAATGGTTTCACATGTGCATTCTGCCAACTAACACACGCGCAGTGAAGTATGCAGGTGTAGTAAACAGCAGAATAGCTGTCCATATCTGGTTCTTCCATGATTTTAGCAGCCACAATGGGTACTGTGAACTTGCTAAGAAAGCATATCATCATATGTTTACTAATTCCCAAATATCTGCCTATCTGCCAACGTTTTTTACCAGATGCACATGATTTTGCAAGATTGTGGTACCGCATGGGATTTGAATTTGTCTTCAGATTTTGTAAAACATTTTGCCGGTTGTGACTGATTATGCTGTCCAGATCATGTTTCCTCTTAATCCATTTGTTCTTCAGTTCATTTTGCTTTGTAGGTGAAGCTTTGTTGCATGTCTTTTACCATATGAGCAAATGCCCTTGGAGATTTCGCCATTAGACGGGTCACTTATGTAGTCGATCTGTACAGAGAAGATTTGCTGCCGAGCAAAGTTGGCTGACTAACTATAGGACTTGGACTTAGTGGGCCAATGTTTGCCTCTTGTTGTTCAGGAACTGAATCCTTGACAGCTGTTGCAATCTGTTTAGCTTTTCGATTCTTGCTGCGTATAAAATTTTTTTTCTGTTTGGATTGCTTAGCATGGCATACTTGTTGTTTCAGCTTCATGTATGCCCTTTTCCCATCTGTAGACATCTCTCTAATTTTCTTCCTTGGTGGACATGACACTGATTCTTCTTACTGCTCCTGTTCTCTCCCTCTCCCTCCCTCTCCCCCCCCCTCCCTCCCCTCTCCCCTCTCCCTCTCTCTCTCTCTCTCTCTCTCTCTCTCTCTCTCTCTCTCTCTCTCTCTCTCTCTCTCTCTCTCTCTCTCTCTCTCTCTCTCTCTCTCTCTCTCTCTCTCTCTCTCTCTCTCTCTCATTATATATTCTTTGACTTCTTTTTACTTCCGCCCACTTCTTTCACTTCTCATTCTGCTTGCTAGCAGGGAGTGCGGGTACAGGCACATACTGTATACGTTTTCTCTGTGCATCGCTGTCTTAATGACCAAGATATCGTTCTGGACATTCCCTCTTCAGTTTATGCATAAAAGCTGCAGTTTTGCTATTTTTAGAGCTAGGATCCTAATTAGTGTTCTGGCTTCTAAGTCTGTGGGTGAAATTGAGACTTGGTTGTCATTATTAAAGCCATTTTATCAGTAGACGAAAGCACCGATCACCTGAAAAACATACCATTATCACCTGAATAAATCTTTATCTCTGCAGTGGAAATCTGCTCTATAGGTTTTGAGTAACAACGTATTACATAAGATCTACAGTGCAGTTTTCTATAATCATTATATCGATCAATTCAGCTGATAATCAGCTTTAGGGATTTCTAAGTGAGATTGGGGAGTGTGTCTATGGTATATCCAAGTCAAAGTTTAGTTTCGCAGCGCTGGGTCCATAACCATCCAGATGTATATAGTTTCCTAGTTAGAGTGCAGAGAGCAGGAATGTATAGGCAGGGATGTATGGGTAGGTGTGTTGATGAACAGAGGCCTACATCTGTAATAAAGACAAAAGTAGCAGGCTACATCCAATTAAAGCACATATACAGGACAATAAGTGTACTTGTCAAAAATGTCTTCTCCAGAACTTTGACCAGTACATATCTAATATCCATTGTCTGATCTCTAGTATCTAGAATGAATGTAAGGCAATACCAAGATGTCTCATAGGATATTGGAGGGATATTTTAATTGTGCTAACATCCTAATTTGTGTATACTCCACATGAACTGATTACCACAAAGCGCATTTCTTGTGAATGATAGCATTTCTATGTGGGGCTCTAGATAGTGTAAACATCTAGTTAAATGGCTTGAACTTGTTACTTATATGTCTTTATAGACAATCTGTAACATCAGACTAGCCACAGGTTATTTATACTTGTTCTATAGCACATTTACACGGATGTCAAAAAAGTTCTGGAGAGGACATATTGAGAATTTTCATTTTCCCACGTCATAAAAACCACAGATAAATATGAATCATGATACACTGTGTTATTTGAATACTAAGCCATGGCCAATATATACCAAGATTTAGAGCTATTGAAGAATGCTTTAGAGTGTGGTGAGAACAGGTTCTGGAGAGGACAGGTTTTTGACAGAAAGCGATTAAGAGTATTTTCAGGCAAGACGATAGAGTAACAGAGGCACGCACAGCACTTAAACCAATGGTTATCTGGAATAGTGTTCCACTAGTTTGAAAATTTACATTTTTTGTACTGTAAATCTATTACCATAATTTATTGGGGTAACTAGTTCTGGAGAGGACATTCACTTATTCTTTTTGACAGAAACATCCCCAGTTTACTGGAAAGTGCATATATCCGTACCCAGTGAACGGATTGCTTTCATATTTTGACTGTGACTCCTATGTATTCGCAGCATCATTCACATTGATGTTCCGTCATCCTGACCACCCCGACTGTGCAGCAGCAGATGTGCAAATATCATGTCATTTAAAAGTGAAACGGAAACAATTATTAAATAGCAGACGTTGGTCATCACAAAAACAAAAGTTAAAAGCAGATTGACTTCAATTTGCTAATGTAGGTCCCTCAGTACCCAAGTATGAAGCTGACAAAGCCTAACCTAAATCTAGTGTGTTTGGGATGTTACTGAGAGGCATTGAAATCATATCTTCTGTACTCAACCTATAATGTGAAACGGCCCTCAAGGGAACTTGATTGGCCAACTGGTTCGGCGGCCATCTTGGATGACCTAGTTTTCCTGAAAAAGACTTCTCCAGAACCGCTGAACTGATCAGGCTGATCAGGCTGAAATTTGGTGGATATGATTACGAACTAAGGGCCATTAAATTTTGTTCAAGAGAAGTTGATAGGTAAAAAAACCATGGACCCCGTGGACCAAGAAAAATGTAGCGTAAACGTTTGTTTGCCATATTGGATATTTTTATTCAGGGTTGGCAGTTTCCCCGGAAATATTGGGAGACACTGGGAACTACTCAGACATCAGGGTGTTTTTTGGTGGCCAGCTGGATTTTCTGAAAATATATGAGGGGGATGGGGGTGAGTGGGTGGGGGGTTGTTGTGGTGTGTGGTGTGGTGTGGGTGTCATAAAACGCTACTCCTCTTTAACCGCTGGGCCAATTTCGACCAAATTCAAATTTGGCTGGAAGGATCCTATAGTGTGTTAGCCTCTAGAAATTCTATTCAGCATTTTGATAGGGCAACCATCTTCTGGAACCATTTAAAAACAGTACTCCTTAATCAAGTGCCGACAAGAATCTTGATTGGTCAATTTTGTTTGGGTTGCCATTTTGGGTTTTATGTGGAATTATCCATCATGTCTTTTTAAGTGCAAATGGTTCAAATGCTAATGGTCCAGGTGAGCATCACAGGCCCTTAGGCCTCATGGTTCTTATTTTAATGCCCATGATCAAGCTAGCATTATTGACTTTCTCTGTCTTTTATGCTTTGAGAAGCTTATTTTTGAGTTGATGGTGACTCCTATCTCCAGTGCTCTAGATAAGCTTTTCAACAATTGGGTGATTCACTCTTAGAAATTTTGTAAATTGGGTTTTTTGGAAATTAATATTTAAAAAAAAATTAAGTTAGTATAGCAATAGAACTGAAATTAATTGGGTGATTGGCTATTTCAGTACTCATGATGTTAAAAATTAATTGGGTGATTAGCCATGCTTATCTAGAGCTCTGCCTATATCTTTCTCTGAGCACTGTTGACTGATATAGCAGTCCAAGTAATTCTTGTATCTAGCGAAAATGATTATGTCAAGGTAAGCTTCATTTATTGTCTATCAACTTTATTCCATTGGCCAGCTTCTGATGATTTATCATGGATCCGCCAAAAACAGACTACTAGGCGTCACGAACATATAATGGAAAACGGACTATGGCTATGCGTTCTTGAACGAATTGTATGTCTTTACTATGTAATATATATTCTGTTGAATATTTTGAAACTAATTTGACTGGGCATTGTTGCAGCATCCGGACAAATTCGTTTCAAAATATTTAACTGCTTACCTGTATAGTTTTCTGGAAATTGATAGTCAGGGAGTACAGGGATCGATCGATCCCAACACGAGCGAGGTGTGGGTGGAGCTAAGCTAGAGGTGGGTGGGGTGGGGGGATGCTTAGCAAAAACTCGAAAGGGCCATTAAAGTGTGGACCAGCATAACTAGTGTGAGATTCCGGGTGGACTGCATAGTCTACGGAGTTAGTTTTGAGAAAATGACTGAAAGCATGTACCATTGTGCCTCGAATATATGCTGACCATGATGCATGGTAGTGTTCCATAAATCTTTACAACAGCAAGCTAGTCAATAAACACTCATCACTAGTAGGAGTTAACTTAGATATTCTCTTGGAGCTTAATGTATCTGCACTGAAAGACCTTTAACCCTTTACTCCTTTGACCCTCGAATTTGTTCAAGGAAATTTTAATTTCAGTTAACGAGCCAGTCATTCCAGTGGTAAATTTTCAAAAATATTCTTCTTGGTCTGCAAATGGACATTTCACAAGACCACTGCAGAAGCTGTTTTTGGTTGATATGAGTGTTAAAGGGTTAATGGTCAAACCAGCCCTTGTAGTGGTGTAGAGAAATGCAGCACAAGAGAAGACTGTTTTTGAAAATTTACCACTGGATAACAGAGTCAGTCATTTTAATGGTAAAATAAAAAAATAATCTCTTGCTTACAACTGAACATGTACTTTAGTAGCCAAAGATTCAATTTTCTGGACAAATCTTGACCATTAAATCGTTACGCCTGTCTGTGACTAACCCCTGTCTGTGACTAACCCCTGCTTTTGGGTAATACGATGCTCTTTAAGACACTTTAAGACAAGTGGTCATCTTAGTAAACCACATTCATTTCCAACAGCTATATACTATTCTACTGTTTTTGAAAATTTAGCACTGGAATAACTGGCTTGGATACCAAGTCAGCCATTCCGTTGGTAAAGTTTCAAAAATAAGTGTTTGGGCTTCAAATTGACCATTCTCAAAACCGCTGCAAAGGCCGGGTTTGGATAGATTGACCTTCAAAAGGTTAATGCATTCAATTGGTCTGTCTGTGTCTGTATCTGTCTGTCTGTTACCACACATGTTTCTCAAAACCTACAGATCTGATTTGGCTCAAATTGTAATATACCGAAGGCACTAGAGGTGCAAGAGGATTTCCAGACATCCATGATCTGGATAAGAGAACACATCTGGATTAGAGAAAAATCTGGATCTGTAGATACCTCGGAAACTGATGGTCCGATTTGGCTCATTAATGTTAAAACATTAACGGGTGTGATCCTATGCTCATATTCTACAACCCAAAGATCCAGAAAATCCATAAAAATCAGGAAAATCCCCAAAAATCTGGAATATCTGATATCCAACTTCAGATTGCTCTTGTTTTCAAAATATTTAACAGACTGATATCATATATATAATTTCTTTATGATATCAGTCTGTTGAATATTTTGAAAACAAGAGCAATCTGTGTTCGACCATAGGCACTATTAAGCTGTGATAGACACACCAAGCAAAGGTCAATTATACTACGTCATCATCTCGCAAAGTGATCACGTGAGAAGCGGTCGAGCACCCAGAAGCCAGTGTGATTGTAGTTCCCAGAGTGATCAGTCAGTTTATATAGTTCTTAATTTGTGTTTTAATTTTGAATATTTAGAACAGTTCAGTTCGTAATTAGTGTAAAAAAGTTATTTTGAGTTCGTTTTACCTATTGTCTATTGTTAACACTAGCTGTGGATAGAAGGATTATCCTGAAAAACAAATGGCGAGCACAGACGGGCATTTGTCGGATGCGACAGCCATATTTAAAAGCTCCCTGGATGAAAGTCTATCAGCTATTCAGGCTACCAATGATAGTAGCAAAATGTAAGCGTTACGCGCGCATGCTTAGCCATACATCGCAGCAAAGTTAAGACCTGAAACGGGTCAAAGCTACAGTGGGTGTCAATAAATCTCCAGCCCCACTTAGTTGGAAAATTATCTGGCAAGTCAGCCACCTGCACTGAGTGGAGAATGGAACCGCATCTATCAGCACTATACAGTAAACTGTATCGTTGCTAAGAGAAAATATGCTATCACTAACATGGTCTGGGCAGCCTATTTTGCGCGTTACGCCATTAGCTGATGTGCGTGATAATGCGGGCGACAGCTCTGCTTATAATGATTATGATGACTAAGCTGACGATTCGGGCGATGACAGCATGTTGCGGATGCACCGTTTGATCAGATGCACAGATATGCTACTAGGTGTCTCACCCGCTTGACATTCTGATGTACTGTGTGCCGCTGTGCCATATCTAGATATGGAAGAAAATAAATCTTGTCCAATACATGTGAAGTTGGCTGATATTGTCAACAACGTATTAAAATCGAAAATGTTGGATGAAAAACTGCAGGATAAATTAAGCCTATATTCTAAACCAAAGAACCGCAATGTATTGGATGTTATTTCCATTAATAAGGTGATATGGTCTAAAATGACATAACACACGGTCAGCGGACATAAGGCTGCAAAAAGTCCAAAGAGGGCTTGTAATAGGACTTATGCATATGATACAAGCTACGAATTCTGCGCTCATGGTAGCGAAAGTCGAATGTTTGCCAGATGAACTAGTCAGATCAGAAGTATTGGAAAAGCTTGTAGGCAATATTACTCTGATCAACAATGCAGATTATGAAATGAATATGCGCAGGCGTGAAATTATACGTACTGACTAGAATCCAAAATATCATCTCATGCGCTCGACTCAGAACCCAGTGACGTCAGATCTCTTGGCTGATGTCGTATATATAAGTGGTATGAATGAAGTTGGCCTTGGGATCTCTGGTAACCAACGCTAACGTCAACAATTTGTAAGACCATTCAATTCATTAATTGATCAGTTTGAAAGGCCATCGAATCGGGGTGCCCATTTTAGGCAGAATGTATTACCAGTCACAAATTCGGGCCACAGCTTCCGACGAAATTCGAGAAATTCGTTGGCAAACAGTTCAACAAGTAGCCAGCTCAGAGTCATACCAAGGTAAATTTAATGATAATAATTTTACTGTTGGTAGGATAAATGAGCTTAGACCAAATGGTCGTGGAGTTTTAATACTGTGGCTAGTGGCTACTCAAATGAGTTTAATATATAACCACCTTTTAAGCAGACATACACATGCGCGACTGTGCACATAAATCATAATGTATCTGAAAAGGTGACAATGTCATCGATGATAGTGTCTGTTATGTAAAGGCGTAATTGAACGTGTTTAATGATAAGGAGTTTGTGCAGCGGCATCTTGTGTCACCAATCTTTAATTCTGCGCTCGAATACAGAGCTCTTATCGCATGGTATTAAATGTATCTGACCCGAAAATGTACATGCAGTATCATCACTTTAACATGTCTACAGTTCAGACTTTTACAAGTTTAATACGTCAAAATTGTTTTATGAATTATATTGATCTGACCGGGGCATATTATTCGATCACTATCATCAAACATTTTCGGAAATATCTCCGATTCGCAATGGAAGGCAATATGTACCAGTTCACTTGCTTCCCTAATGGCTGCTCATCCGGTTTTCACAAAATTAATTAAATCTACATTTTCTATCACAGGAAATTTTATCCTCTATGAAGCCACTATTTGGACATACATACATATCCTGTTACTCAAACGAGCTCAGTAGAAGAATATCAGGCGAACATTGATCATATCCTAGAAAACTTTGGATTTGTTGCTAAGAGCGAAAATCAGTTTTGCTGCCTGCTCCACGTTTGAAGCTTTATTTTCGACTAAATTAATATGACTTGTACTTATTAGAAAGCGAAAAACTGTTGATAAATACCATGATATCATATCACATGTTTGCGTTTCTATTTGACGAGTTGGTGAACTTATTGGCTTATTTATTTCATGTTCATTGGGGGTTGTAAATGGCGATTTGTATTGTCGCAAAATTGGAATTGACACAATTCATGTACTCAAATGCGCTAGAGGAAATTTTAACCAGAAATGACGTTGTCAAATGACGCAATCATTGACATTAGATAATTTGCCAGCTGGTAAAATTGCCATTTGCCATGGCCTCCTAACTACTGACATATCCAATTATGGCTAGAGTGCTGTAGAGGTAATAAAAAAGCACGTGGTAACCAGTGGAGTTACCTTGATAAACAACAATATTAACATGTTAGAACACAAAGCCGTATTTCAAGGCTTGAAATTATTATGCGATGATATCACTAACTTTAGTATTAAAGCGACAAACCATGGGCTATGTAAGTCGAAAAGGGAGTATGTGCTGTAGAATATTTATCCTGCCATTTAAGTAACATGTATTCACATTGCAGGTACACCTAATTAAGTGCAACGATTGTAGACTTTTTGATGATCAGACAGGGTGGTATATAGAATTACAGATCTGCGGGGCCAGCCTGATATTAACCCTCTCATTTGAATTTAACCCTTATGTTGCTTGAAGAGCCGATAAGGATGTGTATGCTATTGCTGTCTTCACGTTATCATGGCCTGGCGTCAGTGTATTATAGGCCTGCTATGTTCCCTCTTTTCATCCTGTTGAACAGTGTTGCTGAAAATGGAATTCGAATACGCGCTCTGAATAATAATTAATTATAGCGTCACGCTGGCAAGATCAGTGGTATGGCCCGCAACTGCACTAGGATCTGATTCGCCTGCCTCACATTCCTATCGCGTTCTCTCATGATACGCCTCCCGTACAAACAGGACGGGGGGCAGGGTGGTCGCAGCGGCGATCGCTATCAGCATCCCCTGAGCAACAGATTAAAACTGACCGTTTGGTATTATTTGTCAGGAGAGCTTTGCAAATCAGCTACATTTCGAAACACGCATGCAACATCATCTGCGCGGCTTGGAGGCGGTCTACCCGAAAGTAGCGCATCACATATATTGGCCGGCGAATTTGTCTGCAATAAGTCACACCCTTTTCACCACGCTATAACTATGCGATTTTCTTGCCGAATTACTCGTGTCGAGTAATATAGCACGGTTAACACTGCCAGGTCTGCCTTATCATTTGGGTTAGTACTGCGAACATTACTATAGGAAATCATCCGCTTGTGACCAGGGCCAATCAAGACCGTCATTTCTGCGCTGTTCATTTACCTGGGACCTAGTACTCATGTTTCTACAACTCTTGCCTGACATAGACAACTTGGTATTGAAATCATGAACCTTAAAACTAGTCTTTCTGTTTGAGTTAATGACGTGTGAGAGATGTCATACTATCCACTTAATGGATATTAATTTGAGCGGTATTCAGAGCAACACTTGGAATATTTACATTTCAAATTTGGTAAATCAGCGAGGCCGGTGCTTTCTCAGCCTTGGCTAGTACTTCCAGATTCCCCACAAAATCATAATCTTTGTGTCATCTCATCTTAAACCGTATTTGAACAGAATTCGTACTTTAACAAAGTCGACAGAATTATTAATTAGCTTTGTGATGCCTCACAGTCACGTATCAAAGGCAGCTGACAGTTCGTGGGGGAAATTTTTGCTGGAGGTAGGTATGGACATGGAGGATATTTATCCTCCATGGAATGAATAGTACTGTATTTTCAGGTTGTTATTACACCACAAAAATATCCATTACCGTTCAATCACTACTTGCTAAATCAATTATCTGCATTTAGCTACCAGAATAAGATTTTTATGATTGCCTACACTCCTCCCCATGCCTATTCCTATAAATATGGACCCTCAACCAGCTACTGGTTATGTCCATCTCCAGTATATTAACTGATATAGACTGGCACCAGTCTGTACTCACTCCATAGTGACGCCTGTCACTAAGCACGCTTGCGCATCGCACTGGAGCCCAAATGGGATACAGATTCAATTTTCAATTATTCTGCAAGCAGAATAACTGCCTAAATATTATCAGAAAGTTTTTATAGCTTTGCGCTGTGTCAGCTTACTATTGAAGGACTTCATCACGCTAGAGGGGTGTGTGTGTGTGTTGTAATATTTAAGGCGTTTATATGCTAGTTCCCAATGCTAGGGTCTGGACTCACGCCTGGCCTTTATGGTTTCTGTTGAATTCTTGTGAATTCTTGTGACGTCGGTTTGTGCATTAGCTTGTGTCTCGCTAGATATGCCTACTATGAAGTCTATCCTCCCAAAATTATGTTTTTGGAAGTATTTTCTGGTTATATTGAACTTTATAACTATGTATATAAATGTTACCGGTTTTCGTGGGGTTTCGTTTTCGTGGTAACAACCTTAATATGCTTAAATCATCATCATCTAAAATAAACCCTCTAAAAGAAAAAATTACTCCGGTGAGCCCTTATTCACTTTCAGTTTAGTGCATTACAAGGAATTACGTTTATTTCCCTATGAAAGATTTTCTTCTTGTCGTTAGGGATTTTTTAATTTGAACTTTTCCTGCCTTTCTTTGAAATGCGTTTGCATGTTTCTAGACTTTCTTTTAACGAAATACTAAGCTGTATGCTTTTTTGTAATCTTTTTTCGTTTTTAAGAGTGTTAAAAACGACCGATAAATCAAGTGCACGTCCAATCTGTGACCGAGTTCACTCTGTGGAGTATGGAGGACATGTCTGTTTAAAGTGCACTACGTGTACCCCCACATCGATGTGTGGGCTTTGCATAGGGTGGTCTGCGTTCGTATCTAAGGTTTTCTTTAAGGATTATTCGTCCTAACAGCGCTGCCCTCTGGTCATTCTTCCCCCACCCCGTTGCTGTTAAGTATAAGCTGTGTCTTTTGTTAATCTAATATATCTAAACCATCAGCAACGGAGGGAAAGGGGGGGGGGGCCTTTTTCGGTGAATGCTGAAGCCGGTTTGGTTTTGTATGCAAGATTCGAGTCATCTGCGTCTCTTCTGATCAAATAAGCTCTTCTGACTACCGCTTCCAGTTGGGACGTAACTTCCGGTATAGCGGATGTATAAAGAAGAAATGGCATGACCCTCAAGCAGTGGTGGCGGCGGCGGAAGCCCCCATCCTAAACTCATATGCCAATGTCAAAGAGCAAATAACTAGAGCAAATAAGCTCTCGAAGGTGAACTCGAGCAGGTCACCGGGTCAAACCCACGTGAGTCTTGAGGTTGAAAAAGAAGAAAAGGCATGACCCTCAAGCAGTGGTGGTGGCGGCGGCGGCGGCGGCGGCGGCGGCTGCGGAAGCCCCCATCCTAAACACATATGCCAATGTCAAAGTCTTGGTCATTCCGGTTGTCAGAAATGTCTACAGATTGCCTGTAGCTAGTGTTCATCAGTTCCCGTCTGACGTCCGGTTTGCGTATTTCCGGTTCCTATGCTTATTCTGGGGTTTTTACTGTACATCCGGGTTCAGTTTCCGGTTTGCGCATTTCCGTTTCCTATTTTTCCACTTCCGGATTCGTACATCCGGGGATAGGGTCATTACCGGTTTTCATGGTGTTCTATGATTAACTTCCGGTTCTGTCATCCTTTTTTGGATTTCCGGTGATAGCTCTTACTGAGATTCCAGGTTTGTCTTTCCTAGGATCTAGTCATCATCTTGCTTAAGAGTTAGTCTTAGTTCAGTAAGTGCTTTTAAAATCGGAATGCTGAAAATATTAATTCCGAGACATTGCCAGTCTTGTAGTCTCTCTTGGAATTGTAGATATTCAGCATTTATTCTTTTTATCAGTGAAACAATTCAACGTAATTAAAGACTGTTACAACTGGTTGCCGGATGGGTTTTTTGTTGCAGCCGATAAGTCAATCTGTATTCTGCACATATAATTTTTCATTTCATCCAACTTTAGATGTCTTCGGGCTGTTCAGCCTTTTTTCGCGCTCTTTTTTCCTCTTATATCGGCAGGTTGACATTTATTTTAACCAAAGGGAGTTAATTTGTTGAAGGAAATCCCTGTTTCTAGCGTAATTATTAGTCTAATTCTGACAGGCGCTGAAAGGAAAAGATTCAGTAGTGGATTCATAGGGAAGAGAATGGCTCTAAGATTAATGATTACAAGAGCAAGAAGACGCTGAGAATAGAGAAATAAGACAAAAAGGGTGAAGGGATAAAAGCCGATTTTTTTTTTCTGCGTTGTCAGTCATGGTTTTGGTGAGTCATTTCGCTTTGATTTTATATCGCCTCTGTCTTTCAGCGTTTTGTTCGTGATTCAATCCGTAGTGTTTCATCATAATCAAGTATCAGTGTTTTGTGTATTTAACATTCGAGCTGTTCCCAGAGATTCATTATCAATCTACCAATCATTCCTTTTATTGGCATATCAAACTCAATGACATCCGTCTTTACAAGATGATAATATTGGTTCTAAGTCTTTAAATATAAATAAGTAAAGATAAGTATAGGTCTCTTCCTTCATCCTCTGCCCCTTCTCCTTCTAAAGTTTTCTTCTAGTCATGTTCTGCTTCCTCTCTCTCTTTCAGTCTTCCTCCTTTTCCCTCCTCTGGGATTTTCCCATATTTCATCTTCTATCAATCCTCTCCAGGGATCTTCTGGTCCTGTTCTTTCCTCTTCATCTTCCATTCTTCTTAATTACTCTCTTCCTCCTTCTTCCTCTTCTCCCTCCTTTGATCATCTTGATCCGATTGTTTCTGTCGTTCTCTCTTTTGAGCTTGAGTTTCAAATTGTTGATTACGGTCTGGTTTTCTCATTGTTTTCTGTGCTTAGGGATTCACCCCTTGTTCGTTCTTTCATGTCAGCTTTTTTCTCTATTCTTTCAAGGTTTTATGCTAGTGGCCTGAATCATTTTCCATGTCCTCTGGTCAGGATGTTGTATCTGATCACATTCCTTCTGATCAATCATTCCTTTTCTGATTCTTTACAGTTTTCTTCTCTTCAAGCTTCCAGGAGGCCTTGCTCTCCTCTTTCCATTTGAACTGTTGATTCTATGGCCTCTGGTGACTTTTCTCATCATCTTTCTTCTCCATCTCCTAATCCTTCTTCTAATTGTTCAATTCCCAAGTCGGTCAGGGCTGAGGAGATTTTGTCCAGTCAAGGTCTCTTCGGATGACTGGTCCCTGGCTCAGGTGGATTGCTTAGACTCTCTCTTCCTTTTAAGGACAAGTTTTCTATAGACCTTCCTTCTTTTGTGTCGGCTCTTTCTTCTAATTTTTCTTTCTTGTCTCCTCAGGTCCTTCCAATTGACAATTTGGTCATTAACATGTTAGTTTTCTTTGTGAATGATGTTAATTCTAAGGAATTTTCTCTTACCTCTATAAATATGATGCTCCTTTTTCAGATCCCAAAAGATGATTACTTACGAGTCACCACCTCTCTCCACCTCCCGCTCTCTCTCCCTCTCTCTCTCTCTCTCTCTCTCTCTCTCTCTCTCTCTCTCTCTCTCTCTCTCTCTCTCTCTCTCTCTCTCTCTCTCTCTCTCTCTCTCTCTCTCTCTCTCTCTCTCTCTCTCTCTCTCTCTCTCTCTCTGTGGATCTTCCTGGGAAGTTCTTTCCTCTCATGTTAAAGATTTTTCTAAGGTTAGTCAACCCGCTGCTCTTAGAGCGAGAGGGGGGGGGGGGGGCCAGGCTTATTTTTACAGACCTAGTTCAAGGTCTAGTGGTAGGTCTTCACACAGAGGTTTTTCAAGCTAAGAGAGTGAAGGTGTGGCCTCCGCCCGGGTAGGTCCAACCCTTTCTTCTATTTTATCTCTTCTCTTCCTCTTCTTGGGTCTTTGGATCCGTCGGTCCAGTGCCTTATACATACATGAGAGCATTCAGCCCAGGGTAGGAATTCCTACCCTGTCATTAAATCTTAGTAAAATGAAATGATCTCTGTTCACTCTGAAACATTCAAATCTGCATTAATTTTAATTTAACTAGGGGTATGACATGATTAAATCTCATGATTCTTACTCCCAAGTCAAGATGGAGACCATCTCCCAGATCATTTCCAGTCTAGATCAGGGTATGTGGTCGTTTTCCATCGACCAAAATGACGCCTTCTTTCATGTTCTCATTCACCCTTCCTTCAGAAAATTCCTGAGATTTGCTTACAAAGATCGAGTTTGGCAGTTTTGCGCCATGCCTTTTGACCTGACCATGGCTCCTTTTCTTTTTACTCGCCTAGTCTCAGCCATGGCAGGAATTTTACACCGTCGTTCTATCCATTTACACATTTATATAGACGATTGGTTAGTAAAGCAGTCTTCCTCAATTCTGTCAGGAATTCTTCCAGAGGTTTGCAGTCTGGCATGCAACCTAGGGTGGATTTTAAATCTAAAGAAATCAAGCCTAGGTCCCTCTCAAATCTTCACGCATCTAGGCGTTTCTTTTGATCTGGCCCAGGGTCTAGTCTTCCCCTCAAATCCAAGAATAGAGGCTTTATCAGTGGCAATGGAAATCCTGTCTTCTTCTTCAATGGTCTGAGCAAGAGTTCTGCTAAGAGTGATAGGGTTGATGGTCAGCGTAGAGAATATTATTCCATGTGCGGCGCTGATGAGAAGACCCTTCCAAATGTATTTAATGTCCCTTTGGAAGCAGTCGGTTCACTCTATTTACCATCAGATTCCCATCAGAGAACACTTGATTCCTCATCTAGATTTTTGGAAAGATCGTTCTCTGCATCTGATGGGTGTTCCACTGGTAAAGTCCTCTCCTCAGGTGATTATCTTCACAGACGCTTCTCAGAAGGGATGGGGAGCGGTCTGGGACTCCCTGTCGGTTTTCGGTCTTTGGTCCCTGGAGGAGTCGACAGCCCATATCAACATTCTGGAATTGTCTGCTGTCAAGAAGGCTCCTTTCATGGTCAGATCTTGTGATAGGTCTCAAAGTCTCGATTCGGTCGGACAATTTGACAGTGGTCTCTTATATCAACAGGCAGGGGGGGGGGGGGTACAAGGTCATCCCTCCTTTGTCTAGAAGTGTGGAACCTTCTCTTATGGTGTCGCAAGAATCAGATTCTTCTAGTATCTTCTCATGTGCCAGGCAGTCTGAATTTCCTTGCGGACCAACTGTCACGCCCCAGCAAATTCGCCCACACAGAGTGGCAGTTAAAGAGGTCGGTTGTCAAAGCGATTTTCGGTCTTATGGATCATCCTCTGGTAGATCTGTTTGCGACATCTCTGAATGCTCCGATCTCCTCTTACATGTCTCCTTTTCCGGACAGTCAAGCCCTGGCGCTGGATGCCCTGTCTCAGTCCTGGACAGGAATGTTTGTCTATGCGTTCCCGCCAACGTTTTTGATTCCGTTAGTGTTGAAGAAGGCCAAAGAACAAATCTGCGAGATTCTTTTAATAGCTCCTTTTTGGCCAAAGAGGATTTGGTTTGTAGACCTTCTAGATCTCCTGGTAGACTTCCCTCGTCTTCTTCCATTCTCCCAGGATCTTCTGTCTCAAGTAAGAGGTCTTTGTCTTCATCCAAACCCGGAAATCTTCAGTCTGTGTGTTTGGAGAATATCGAAACTAAAGTCTACGAGAATAAAGTTTCTTCAAGATCTCGAGTAATTATCGATTCTTCCAGAAGAGAGTCGACCCGCAGAGTTTACAAGTGTCGACTTAAAATTTTTTCCGGACCAAGGTGTCGTGCCCAATTCTGTTTCTATTCCCCAAGTATTAGACTTTTTAACATATCTCTCTGATTCCTTACATTTATCGGCTAATACGGTTAGGGGATATAGATTTTCTCTGGCATCTTCTCTACCTTACCTTTTGTATGCCAATGTCAAGGACACTAAGACCTTTAATAGTTTTTATTAGACGTCCAGGCAATATTCGTCCTCCGATAACTAAGCCTTTACCTTCATGGAACTTGGCTTTGGTTCTTCAAGTGCTGGCAGGCCGTCATTTTGAACCTCTCCTCTATTAGTATTAACGGCCTCTGCTAGAAGGCGTTCAGAAATTCATGCGTTTTCTGCTGAAAGGGAGAGATTTATAGTTTCAGGAGACAGTTTAGTTTTATATCCTAGAAGGGATTTTTTATCTAAAACTCAGTCTAACCGGTTTCCTGCTAGTCCGATCATTTTAAAATCATTATCGTCTTTTTCGCCTTGCGACAAACTCTAGTGTCCTGTTAGGGCATTAAGAATGTACAAACAGCGAACTGATTTCAAAAGATTTGATCCGTCCCTTTTATAGTTTTCTTATGCGGAAGAGTTAGCTAAGCCGGTCTCAAAGTTTACGATATCCTGATGGAATTGGGAGACGATTAAGCTTTGTTACGAGATTGCTTCTCCGGAACAAATTAATCTCCCATATTAAAGCTCACGATGTTAGAGGAATGGCTTCCTCTTTTGCGCTTTTTGCCGGTTCGTATTTAGATGAAGTCATACAGGTTGCAGGATGGAAATCTGAATCCTCTTTTACAACCTTTTATCTGAAACATCAGAGGGCAGCAGCCTCCTTTCGTAATATTACGATTTTAACCAAAATAGATGAAGACCGTTTTCCAAGCACATCTCACCATTTTCGTTAAGACTGTGCTGCGTCTGTAAGAAATGGTGAGAGTTTATTTTGGTTTTTATTTATCTCTATGTTCAAATTTTCCTTATTTGATAATCATGGTGTGATTGATTTAACTGCACTATTATGTTATGTTATTAACATTTGGATAAGATTGGTTTGATTTTTATCCTTGTTTGTTGATTCTCAAATCGCCTCCCACCTAATGTTTTAAGTGGGGCACTGACCAAATCTACGGATTTAGCAAGTAGTGATTGAACGGTAATGGATGTTTTTGTGGTGTAATAACAACCCCCCACAGACCCCCCCTTGCGTGTTGGGCTGTTGTTTTATTAACCACTATAAAAACATACTTACCATTCAATCACTACGACCCGGCCTCAGCCACCCTGCGTGGAATTGATTTGAGAATTTGCCTATAATATTTGGCACTTAAATTAAAAAAAGTGAATCTGTTTCCTATTTGGGCTCCAGTGCGCATGCGCAAGCGCGCTTAGTGACAGGCGTCACTATGGAGTGAATACAGACTGGTGCCAGTCTATATCAGTTAATATACTGGAGATGGACCTAACCAGTAGCCTGGTTGAGGGTCCATATTTATAGGAATAGGCATGAGGAGGAGTGTATGCAAGCATAAAAACCTTATTCTGGTAGCTAAATGCAGATAATTGATTTAGCAAGTAGTTATTGAATGGTGAGTGTTTTTATAGTGGTTAATAAAACAACAGACCAACCCGCAAGGGGGGTCGGTGGGGGGGGGTTATAGCACAAGGTCTGTTAGTACCAGCGCAGTATCCGGATATGACAATCATTTGCCATAAATCGTAAAAGCGTGCTCTAGCTCTAGAGTATTTATAGACTCATAACAAAGCGCTTCATATTGCTGATAATTCTAATGCCACAATTGGTCTGCCTATTTTTAGAAAGATTCGGACTAAATGTTTGTAGACACATAAAAATGTCTACGTTTAATATTATTATACAACAATTCATCATATAAAATTTGTATCGCCACATGTATTGTTAGAAATGCAATGAGTAGAGCCAAGGGTAGAGCTTATATACGTTACCATTTACCATTTAATAGTAGCATATTGCTATTAAAATATCCAGTATACTGATGTTGCTAGTTATATATCAAATATACTCGACATAAGCCACGTAGGGCTTATCCTTTAATTAGATTGATTTTATATAAGCAACATATTCTAAACAGACAAGAAAGCGGTTGAAAATAACTAGATCTAATCATCTAGAATAATAAATAGCTGTATTATGCAATCATTATTCCTAGTGTGCCTTGGAATAATTCAGGCAGTGATAGCTATTACCACGTGTGGAGCTTTAAAATCTCACGTGATCACTCTGCGAGATGATGACATAGTAGAATCCCCCAATTAAACGAGACTTACGTTGATGTTGGATTGGGATTCTATAATGTCATCATCTTCGCAGTAGGGATCACGTCCCTCCCAATGTGGAGGCTTTTCAAGCCAGCTGGGCGCTCGACCGCTTCTCACGTGATCCCTACTGCGAAGATGATGACATAGAATCCCAATCCAACATCAACGTAAGTCTGGTTTAATTGGGGGATTATACCGCCCAGCAAAGTATTTATAATACATCTGTCTCCATTAATTTATGTTTATTATGTTTCATTGGCCTCTCTCTCAGCCATGTCCTTGAGGCAAGGGAGGGATCCAATCTGTCGCTCAAGTATCTGATGTTTTACAGGGATGTGGGCAGAAAAAAATGAGTGCCGGTCAATCCCAGTCCATAGCGAGTGGTCCACGGAAAATTTTGAAAACTAGTTGCTCTGAGAAGCTATCTCCTGCATTTAGAGCAGAGCGGAAATAGCAAAATTCATCAGAGTGCCGGGCGGACACTGATGAGTGGTGGGCGTGGCGCCCGGCGCCGCCCATCATGGGCACATCCCTGGTCTTAATCAAATATGTCACAATACATAACTAAAAAAAAAGTTTAAAAGTCTGTCATGAAGTGTGTAAGAAGTGGATGCTTTGGTGAATTCACAATTTACTAAAAACATTCTGTTGAATACTTGAACCCTTTAAGCATTTTCTCAAAGGAAAAGTCAATTGACAGACCAAGAAAAGCCTATTTATTTAAATCTTATCACTGGATTACTGGCTTGGTTATCGAGGCATTGATTCCAGTCGTAAATTTTCAAAAATAGGCTTCTCTTGGTCTGCAAATTTGACATTTCTCAAGACCACTGTAGAAGCCGTTTTCGGCTGATATGAATGTTAAAGGGTTATGTATAAACTTGACTGGGCAGCAGCAACAGCCCCCAGTCAAATTAGTTTCAAAATATTCAGCAATTTATCTATATGATTTCCTTGAAATTTAAATTTTGTGATTGAGGTTTCAAAGTTTTAACGTGATCCCAATATGCGTAAACAAGTGGGCATGGCTTGGCTAGAAATGGGCTGGGCATAGGTCGAAATGGATCCCTCCATTCTCCACGAAGCAATTTATGTAGACAGGATTCTAGAAAGCTTCTTTGTGTAGATGACCAGGCAGCTCACCAGGAGGGCCAGGTGTGTGTGTGTGGGTGAGGTGTGGTATCATGTGCGTGTGTGTGCGTACATGTGTGTGCGCGTGCGTGCAAACATTTCGGGAGAGAATTCCATAGGATGACATTTTGACATGTTTAATAATCTTTAACACACATGTACACCCAATGTGTCTATGCCTATGCATGTACGCCCAATGCGTCTATGCCCAATGCGTCTATGCCTATGTATGTGTATGTACATGTATGTTACTGCTCACCTAGTGTGCTTATGTGATGCCAATGCTAATAATATGTAAAGCTGCAGTTCAGCTATATCTAGTTTAAATAGTTGCTGACTAGTTTTCTAAAATATTGCCACATTATTGCTGCACTGCCAATTCGTAGTTAATTGAAATAATTTTGATGCAATTATCCAGATATAAACTGCAATCCTACCCTGGTAAATTTATAAATTGCTCTTGTGATATTTAGCTTGCATTATTAACACTTCCATTGCTGACATCCAGGTCTTGCAATTTCAAAACAACCACTGTTCAAGGGAATATTCCATGAAATACTCTTACATCTGGTCTGTATTTTCGAAGCCATTAACTGCTGCGTTCTGAATATTTTGTTCAAACAGCGCGGTAAATGTTATAAGGTTATACAGCCAGAGAAATCAATAACAGAGGAGCTGATCAAATATAAGTCAGAGTTGGTCAAGAAATTCAAGCCAAAAGAATACTATTTTTGGAAATTTATCACTGGAATGTCTGGCTATTTGAGTGGTAAAATAGATGTCTTCTTGGCCTGCTAATGTACGTTTCTCATGATTGCGGGTTTTGACCGGCTTGGCCATTGAAGAGTTAATAACAAGCTTAATAAATTTGCAATGGTAACTTGTTGAACATTTTGAAATCAGTTTGACTGGAAAATGTCAGTTCTCGAGGCAGCAACAGCTTCCGAGTCAAATTAAATTCATCTATTCAACATGCTATTTTCTTACATATGTATCTACATGGTAAAGAGTTGGTTGTATCTGATTGGTGTGATTGAAAGGGTTATGACATTCCATAAAGATCTGAAGGTCTCTATGAAGGACAGAAAATAATAGTAGGCTTAAAGATGAGTAGGTCAAAGTAGTGATGAGTTTGAACATGTATGTAGGAAGCCTTGATTGATTGTTATAGAGTTGTATAGTAAACATGGGAATCTTTTTCTTATAGCCTCACCACAGGGGAAAGAGGAGGATATTGCATTTGAGTCAGGATATTGCATTTGAGTCTGTCTGTCTCGGTTGGTTGCTCTGTCAGTGTCCTGTCTGTCTCTGCATGTCTGTCTGTCTGTCTGTCCATCTGTGTCTGTCTGTCTGTCCATTCGTCCATGGCTGTGTCTCTGATTTGGCCCAAATACTAATACAAGCAAGGGGGTTGCCATAAGCCAGGATTTCCAGACTTTGGCCAGCCAGTTTGAATGAAAAAACCTGGATCTGGACCAGATCATATTCTGGATATATATAGATATCTCAGAAACAACCAATCAGATTTGGCTCTGATCATTTTAGTATATATACCAGTATTCTAATATACTAGGATTCTCCAACTTTAAGCCTAATCAGTAAAAACTGGGGAAAAAATATAAGTGTGAGGGTCTGCTGATGAACAAACAAGTATTATGCAAGCAATGGAGGTATCCAATTTATCGATCAATCATATCACGTCATAATCGACAACGTCACATGTTGATTAACGTCATAATCAATTATGTCATGAATGATGTCATTATGCTCGTAATAAATGCTTAATAGTCCATCAAATTGTACGACTTGTATGTTTCTGCTATTTAATAAACATGCTGTTGAATATTCTGAAACTAATTTGACTGGGCAGCACCCAGTCAAATTAGTTTCAAAATATTCAACACTTTACCAGATGGTATCTTTTTCTGGAAATTGAGATTCAGGGAGTGCATTGATCCCAACACGTGCAAAGCGTGGGTGGAGCTTAGCTAGAGATGGGCGGGGAATATAATAGCTAAAACTGGATTCCTCCATTCCCACCTGACATCAGCTGCATTTATTTAGATTTTGCATTTTAATCCTTACATAGAAGTAAGAGTGTATGCCAGATGAGTTTGCCTCAGTGCTTTATGTATACGTGTAATATATACTTAAACTGCTGTCACCATAGAAGTCACAAAAAGTAACCTTTATCGATAAGGTGGTATTTAGCTCACCTGGCCTGATTTCAGCCAAACTTGCCTGAAGGGACTCTATAGACATAGGCTTCTGAGTTTGTATACATTCAGAAATCTACGCCGCCAAAAAATTGGCAGGGTATTATGTGATGGCACCATACAGACAGGCGACAGAGTGGTTTCCGGATGATAACTCTGTTACTCCGTGGCCATCTTGAAATTTGGTTTCTGCCTGAACGCTCCATTAAAACTTATTGGATTGCTTTGAAACTTCATAGGGGTCTTGGACCAGGTCTGGAGAAGAGACCTATCGAAATTGATGATTATCCGAAAGCCAAGATATCCGCCAGCTTGAAAATTGGTTTCCTGATGATAACCAAATTAGTGTTTACTGAATTATTTTGAAACTTCATAGGATGACTGGACTAGGTTTGTGGGATAAACTTAGTGAAATCAATGATGATTCTAAATCCAATATGGCCTCTAGCCACCCGCGGCCACCTTGAAAATTGGTTCCTGAATGATAACTCCATTTCCGTTATCATAGGAATGTCGAGTTATCGAGGTCAAATATGTCAAATTTGACCCAAACATTATTTCAAGGTCACAACCTAGAAAGTATATTCATGCAATGGAGGCAAATCTAGGGGTTATAAGGCTCAACAGTCTATGATGTTTGGATGAGCAGGTCAACCCAGGTGTTAATTTGACTTCTATGACCTCAAAAGCCTGTCAGTGATAAGTACCAAATTTATTGATGACCGGACCAGACGTTTCAAGTTAACAGGAAATCGCCCAAAGTGGTGTAAATTAAATGGCTCGAATGTTTAGTATCAATGGATCAAGAATTACAGGGATATTGCCGCTGTAGATTTTATGATATCAGGACACCAGATCTGTGACATAGGAAGGATTTCGAATTCATGTAAAGGATTCTGGATTTAATGAAAGAAGTTGAGATAGGAGTGATAGGGTATGGATATGGCTGCAACTCAAATTAGATTATTGGGATTAGATAATGGCAAACTATGGAGGTGGTCTCTCTGGATTGAACTTAAAGCTCACATGTCTCTGCTTTTTGGCCAAACTTGATCAATAGTATCAATATATCAGTGATCAAGTTATGATCAAAATTCAGATATGTATGACTTGGTCAAAGTTGCGCGTTGCTCAGTCACCACCAGAGCTCCTCATTAACCGACCACAATAATATTGTTGATCTATCCAATGACGTTGAAGTCGTAATGTGAAAAATCACGGCCGATTAACCCAGATATGCATCGATTCAAATTCTAGCAGTTAAAGAGGCCATAGCTCCAACTTATAAAAAAAAATTTGTCTTGTCCAGTATTTTTACTTAAGCAAATATGGGTGTAATTACTACCGGCAAAGAATTAGAGTAATTAGTGTATCCTAACCCCCTCAAATTTTATGTTTTTTTGTAACTCTAACGCAAGTTTCTATTAGAAATAAATGTAAACAAACACATGATCTGTGAATAACAAGTAGCAAGCACCCTAATGTCAGAGAGGTAGACTACTGCATGAAAAGTCAAGGCAGCCATTGGCCGCCAGTTAACAGTTTGAATTTTATTCGTCAATCTCTGCTAGTGGATGCTGAAGCTTCACAAGTTCAGAAGTTAAATATGCTATAAATAAAATACTGCCGATTATTTTGAAACCAATTTGCCTGAAAGTTATTGTTGCCTCATGCAGCAACAACTTTCAGTAAAATTAGTTTCAAAATAATCTAGATTCATATTTAGCTCACTTGATGATCTATAGCAGTATCTAGGTTGACATTGAATTTTATGACAGATGAAGCTGCAAGGACAACTTGACTGGCTGGCTGGCTAAGTAAGTTAGATAGTGAATTTCACTGACATTCTCTACAAATCAGTGAATTAGTCCATGTATCAAATTAATTTTTACATTTTTATGATCACAGAATTCCTAATTTACATTTTATTGTTTATTAACACGCCCCACATATAAGAAATAGTGGTCAAACACTATTATTGACTACCTAGACGCATTTTATGCACATAATTCCGTATGTTAAATTTAGAATCTTATGAGCTAATATCTCTTTAACGTTAAACAGTTCCAATCTCTCTTTCAAAAGACAAGAGCTGTTTAAACCTCCTTACCAGAACCAGGAAATCAGTCTATCTGGGAATGATACTATTCGATAGTTAATCTGCATGCGGTAGAGAAAATTCTGTAAATGAAACTATGAAAACAGAAAAAACTTTAATCATTCATTCATTACAAATAAAATGGAGTGGATGAATTGATAGTGATGTAGTATGAATGGAGTAGTGAACTAACGCGGTATTTATTATATTTTAAAAGCGACAGTGATGCGTTAGAATCACAGATATAGTATCTGAATAAATTAATACATAAATAAGGGGAAATAAAATTCTTTTTGGAAATTTGATGATTGAAATTTTTATCAATCAGCCCTTAGTTTTCATTACGGGTTAATTATTAAAGAGGCAATCACCAAATAGCATAGCAAACTTATAATCAATTTGAATGCATACTTTAATTCAAGGACTATGCATTACAAGTTCAATGCTATTTTAATAGTGAGTTGACCGCTAGTCGGTGGGATAATAATAATGAAATTTATTGGGTAAGTCAAAAGACTGATAAACTAGTCAACCAATCTAGAACTTACGTTGTGAATTGGTTGATTGGTTACTCAGGCCTTGGAACTAGAAAATAACTAAGTGTACATGATGATTACTGAATCATTGTTGGTTATTTGAACTTGGACAAGTCTCATAATAACAACAAAATAAAACAGATATTCAATCAATTTAAATAGAAATATTTCAATAATAAGTATGAAAATTTACGTATAGAATATTTTGAAAGTTGGTTACATAAGTAAAAATCTGGACAGTCTCTGCACCACGCGAGTTGGTCGGGGTGTACGGTAAATAATTTTGTGGAATCACAATTAAAAGTTAGATACCTTGAATATGCTGAATACAGAAGTCTTGTCACAGCATGAAGGCGAACAGATGAATATCTGATCTGTCATAGCGCCAGGAGTGAAAACACACGTGAAGAAACGGATGACGAACCCGGAAGAATGTTCTGTATTCCGAAATAGAAATGATAACGTTGAAGGCACTAAGATGATCCGAAATATTAAATTGAGAAGCTCGAAGACACTGAGATGATTCGTGTGATAACTCGGCTTAGTTACCGATACAGAAGATCGAGGCTGAAAGATGGCAGAGAATCAAAAAGATGACAGCAATCGCTAATAAAGTCTGAACATTTCAGAAGAATGAAAGAGTCGTAAAGATAACGAGATTGATGACATCACAGGTAGAAAAGATAGACTTCTACCTACCCAAACAAGGCACCAGGTTCCGCTTGCTTTGGGATTTGGTCTGATGGTGATTAGATTGATGATGTCATGGGTAGATAAAATCTACTGATGGCTAATATAACGATGATCACATTGAGATGAATACAAAGACGAGACGATACATGCACACTATTACTTAAACATTTTTACATGGTGAGTTCGTGGACGCTTGAAAACAAGCGGCTCCTAGATGACGTATGAGCCGCTTAGAGATATGTTTCGAAGTGATGAGTGGGAGTTAGCGATCTTCCCACCAAAACACTGTCACGTGATTGATGAACGAGCACATGGTTTGATGTATAAATGCGCCAATGTTCATGCATAATAATGCCTAAAGATGGTGACAATCTTATCATATAAAAATTTGATAAAACTCATTGGAAAATAGAATCTCAAAAATAATAATTATAGAAGAAAAGTTAATAATTATAAAATTAAATTGACCAATATAGTAAAATCTAGAGGAACTATTTTCCAATCATGTGCAATGAGTGTGTCATGTTAATTTCAAGTAATGTTGATGCCTGGTCTACCGTACAAACATCGACTTCAAAAACACTAGATCGATCAATAGTTCACCGAGTTACATAGTGGGATGGACTTAGACCGCTAGGACAGATTGTACAATTCTATACTCTGTGGTAATCAGTTACAGCCAAGAGCCTAATTAGCATATGAATTGGGAACTACCCGATCAGATGTTTATTTCATGATCATAGGTATGGGATACATGGACAGTGGAGCGGGGAATAAATGGTAATACTGGATTAACCCAACATATCCATGTTCCCTAAATTAATTAAATCATTAATAGTCTGACGTCACACATATACTGTGATGTCACACATCATACCATTTAGCGGATCACTTTGAAGCTTCATAGGATGACTAGACTACGTCGGAGGAGGAAACCTATTGAAATAGAGGATGAATCGAAATACGATATGGCAGACAGCCATCAGTGGCCATTGTGAAAGTTGGTTTTTTCAGATGATAACTCCTTGACTACTTAGCAGATCACTTTGAAACTTCATAGGATGACTGGTCTAAGATTGAGGAAAAAAAATTGCTATTTTCTGATAGCTCTCATTCATTGGTTTGTCATCAGTGACATTTGCAGAGCTCTTGTGTTTTGGGGGTGGAGGGGGGGGAACATCTTAGATTTCCAGAAACAACTACTCATTAACTGTGTGGCCGATTTCAACTGACTTAACTTGAATGACCCTATGGCGATATAGACTTTCAAACTTATACGTGTACAGAAATTTGATGGGCCAATTTTTTCGGAGGCCATCTTACATTTTCCAAATTTTTCTGTAAAATCGATTGAAAGACTTACTTACTCATTAACCGGTGGCCTCATGTTAACCTAACTAGGCGAAAAGGACCCTATGGTCATATGTTTCCGAATTTGTGTACCGAGTATAGCACGTTACCTTTCTACAGGGAAATTTGGTCCATTTTTCCACTGACTACGGTACTTATTGGCTGATTTCAGTCATACTGCTGGATGTATCCTATGGTAGGCTTCCAACCATGTATTAAGAGAAATCTGAATGGTCAATTTTTTGTGTCATCTTAGATATCTAAAATGTTCAGGAAATTGTTTAACTCTTACCACTGATGCTATTCTTTGTATTCCCAGAAAATCATGAGCATAGCCATCTGCAGAAACTTTTTGTTTATCAATTAAAAAAATAGCCCCACCTCTTTTATTAACAAGATGAACTGTTTATCCATGGGGTAGATGTTTGTTAGAAGTGCTATCAGATGTGGAACAGCTTGTCAATGGAACTGTCAGCTTAATAACATATTACCTCTATCATACCGAGTAAACAGTATTAACTGTCTCACTGCTGCAAGCCGCCAGACAATAATTTCAATGGGCAATATCTCTGATCCTGCTGAATATTTTGAAAACAATTTGACTGAAATTTGTTGGTGGCTTAGCCACCAGCAACTTTCAGTCAAATTATTTTCCATATATTCAGCATATCCAGAGTTAAAAATCTCATGGAAAATGTAGTCTGCAGAAATTCAACAGCCAGACAGTTAAACCCGAGGCAGGATGTTGCAGAAGATAGTGAACAGAAAACTTCTGTGAGTAACATCCATCGTGAAAATGCTGTTGCTTTAAGCTGACGATGTCTATGACAGCAACGGCTTACAACAACGTTATGCCCAATCTAGGCACAAATTACCATGTTATATCTAATTAAATTATGAAAATTATAAAAATAAAAAGCTTTATCCCTTTTAATGATTGAGCCAGCCAAAATCTGCCTCTGCAGTGGTCTGGAGGAATGTCAATTTACAGGTCAAGAGAAGACTATTTTTGAAATTTACCGATGAAATGACTGGCTCGACAACTGAGCCAGTTACATGTATTCCTACAGGTGATAAGTTTTCAAAAATAGTCTTCTCTTGGCGTGTGGTTTATGGACGTTCACTAAGCAGGAGCCTCAATTCTCTTGACCAACATGAGCAGTAAAGCGTTAACTAACATTAGAATTAATAGATTGTCGAGATGTCCATCCTGTTTAGTTTCTGACCTGATACACCTGTGCATCTTTAACACCTGTCCTAATAAACACCAGCCTGATGGTGTTGCTTTGATGAAGGATGGAAGACAGTATGACTGGTGCGATAAGTGATGATTTCTTTATTCCATGATAATAGGAATTTATCTTCCATCCTTCCTACATGTACCTGACAGATAGACTTCTTAGATCTATCAAGCTACACTGGCAGAGAGCTGTCATTAACCCTGTAATGGTCAAATTTAGTCATGAAAACTTTAATTATTTCTTATTCAAAGAATGTCCATTTACAGGCCGAGAGAATACAATTTTTGAAAATTTATCACTGGAATGGCTGGCTCTGTTATCGGACATTCCACAAGACCATAGCAGAGGCTGGATTTGGCTGGTATGACTAGTAAAGGGTTAAGCAGATAGGTTTCCACCCTTAGTAGAGCAATGAGAAAGTTACCTGTGTGTAGCAGAGATACCTGCATTTTCCACTTAAGTATTCTAATATTAACACGTTCAACACTGAAATCTCAATATCTTCTTTGCATGACAAAAATACAGGAAGCTGATGAATATTTCGAAACTAATTTGACTGAAACTATCTATATTTTACTTAGTAAAATTAACTTTAATTCTTTCAACAGAATATTTCTTTGATTTTAGCTCTGATGTATCATCTATGCAGCACTGAAAGGGTTACTTGGTACTAGCTATAAGTGCCTGTTAGATGTATATGTATAGCTAGCTGCATCATGAATAGCCCTGGGGTTCATTATCCTGAATAAGTATATTCATACCCCAGTCACCCATTTATTGCTGCATCAAAAAGACCAAAAATAAATTGTATCAATGTATGAAGTGATAAGGGGTGTTCTTTTTGATACAGTGAAATTGTAAGGTGTTCATGTTTAGCAGTAATAGCTTACAGTAACAATGTTTTCAAAATGATGAAGAATGTTACAATTTAAGTTGAATTATGCAAACTGAATATTATTTAACCCCTATTCTGAAAAAAGTTCCTGTAAATTGCCATTCTCCTACCACTAATAGTCGTCAAAAAGTTATTATTTTAAATTTACCACTGGTCATCAAGCCAACCATTCCAGTGATAAATTTTCAAAAATAGCATTCTTCAAGACAACTTCTGAAGACATTTTGGCTGGCTTGACCATTTAAAGGTTAACCCATACCACTCTGATGTAAGTATTCTATCTTTTACCCTGTTTTTAGCAAAGAAACAGGTGTACATTTTTCAACAATTTTGGTGGATGATGTTGCTCTCTTTGACAGTTGAAAGGTGTGCACCAGTTCATCTTTTAATTTAGTTTGAAAATTTTAAATTCTGACAGGGTGTTAAGGGTTAAGAGACCAACTGTTTAGAGGACTGCAAACCCCCTCCCCCCTCTGGAGTATCATAGCATATCATGCAGCTGGAAGTGCATTCACTAGTAATAAATAAATGTTGATTAGCATCATCCTTCACATCTGCCATTAGTAGGAAAACTGACCATTGTTGGCATAGCCCTCATACTTTCCCTCTCAGATATCATACATTGTACCATCCTCCATCCAAATCTCTGGAAATAATATGTACAATATAGATTTATTTAATGACTGGCTGTATATTGTGTTCAAACAGAGTTGTGGGTCAGGTCATAACAGGCACTTGTCTCACAGTCTGATAATAATGTTTCAGTTCACCCAATGAGAAAATTGGGGAGTAAAAATATCTGCCTGCTTCCTTCATAAGATTGATGCCAGCTCTGTCTAGCTTGTGCATTGGTTGGATAAATACCTCATTAGCCCTCTGTATACAATTCTCAGAATATATGTACCCAGCATCTGTGTTTTATACAGAATATTGCTATGTAGATCGTACAAGAAGTTTATTTTTTGTTGAATATCAGACGTGATTATATATCTGAAGCGAAAGCGCTTACTAAGTTCTGTTCACATACTGATGTTATATGTTTTTTATTTGTTTGAACTGATACATTGGTGAAGCTGAACTGGATATTTGTGTTAGAATATAAGGCAGCAGATTTGGCGTTAATTCGTCTTCACTGTGAAATGCAGCATTTGTTTGTTCATATCTTAGTTCACAACTCTGCGATAAAAATGAACTAGTTAGGATTATCTGCCTTTGTCAATTGTTAGACTTGTATCGTGTATGTGTGAGAGAGTGTCCAGACACTCAAAACTGAACATGGGTATTTGGCAGGATACAGAGTATTATGATATTCCGAATGAAGGATGCTGCCCTAATTCAGCTAATTCTATGGAACTTTGGTGTGTTTACAGACTTCCTAACTCTGCTGCGACATCATTGTTAAATCCTAATGATAATGTGACAGACACAAAATGTCAGCAGGAAGGTGCCTCGCAGGCTGGTTTGCCAGAGGAAAGTTTAGTAAAGAAGATTGCAGGTAGGTCAATAGATTGATTAGATTGAGTGATATTAAAATAATTAATTACAAATGGATTATTACATATTTTGACAAAACTGGGGATATTGCAATTGCCAGTGTCCGTCTGTCTGTCCAACCAGCTATGTCTGGAATTCAGGAAAATTTGTTATGTGAGTTACCCGTATGATTGCAGACTGCAGGATGACATTTACATTGGGCTCCGCCCTCAATGTGAGTGTGGTGTTAGGGTGGACATGGAGAGCAAAAAATGAACGTTTGCAGAATTCAACCAAATTTGGTATGTTTGCATATTGTATGACTGCATATTGTATATGATTGCAGATTGTTAGACAATTTTTACATTAGACTACCCACCACGATGGGAGTGGGGTAGAGTAGTGGGGTGTGGCAGAATGTAAAAGTTGGCGAATGCGTGGGGATTTGCGATGGCTTGCCATTGACTGCGCATTCTAGTATGAATTGTATAAATATAAATTCTAACTGTAAACCAATCTATGTTGATGTACCTGTAATTGGGAGCCATTTCACAGACCCTGAACTAACGTAGAGTGTAAAAAGATTTGAGCAAATTATTAGCTCACCTGGCCTGAAAGGCCAAGTGAGCTTATGCCGTGGCGACCATCTGTCATGTCTCTCATCCACCCGTCGTCCGTCAACTTTTCCTTTAAACGACTTCTCAAGAACCACTGGACCGATTTCAACTAGATTTGGCAGGAAGCATCCTTAGGGCATAGGGATCCAAGTTTGTTCAAATGAAGTCGATCGGCCGGCAACCATCTTGGATTTTGGAAGATTTTAGGAAACGTCTGTCTTCTTTTCCGAAACCGCTTGGGGAATCGATTCAAAGCTCATGAAATATCATCTAGGGAAAGAGGTAAACCAACTTTGTTCAAGCGGAGTTGATTGACCAAATGGTTCGGCGGCCATCTTGGATGACCTAGTTTTCCCAAAAACAAGTTCTTCTCCAGAGCCGCTTAAGAGATCAGGCCGAAGTTTGGGAGATATGATTAGATTAGAGACTAAGGGCCATTAAAGCTTGTCAAAAAACATGGCTGCCATGGGCCAATCAAAATGTAGCGTGTTTGGTGGCCATATTGGATTTTTTTATTTGATGGATTTTGAGGCCGAAATTGGTTTTGTATATGTTGATGGGTACTCTGATCTCAAATTTTCGAAACTGTCCAATAAACAGTTTGGTGGCCATCTTGGATTATTTTCCTGCCAGAGGCTCCCATGTACTAAAGCAATTGGAAATTTTAAATATCTTCTCGAGAACTACTAGGCCGATTTCAATTATGTTTTGGCATGAAGTATCTTTACGGCATAGAGAGTCAAGTTTAGTAAAAGGAACCAGATCGGCCAATTTAGCCAGTGGCCATCTTGGAGTTTGGTCGCTTTTTAAAAATATCTTTAAAAATCTCCAAAACCGCTTGGGGCATCGATTCTAAACTTATGAAATATGATCTAGGGGAAGAGCTGAACCATGTTTGTTCAATGGAACTTGATTGGCCAAATAGTTTGGTGGCCATCTTGGATGACCTAGTTTTCGCGAAAACGACTTCTGCTGACCAGATCGGGCCGAACTTTGGCAGTTATGATTAGGGCTGAAACGCCATTAAATTTGTCCATGGAAAGTCGATATGTCAAAAAACGTGTCCGCCATGAATCAATCAACATTTAGCGTCTTTGTCAGACATTTTGTATTTTCTGCACATTTCTGAGAAAATCATAAAAAGACCACTTATTAACCACTGGGCCAATTTTAATAAAATTTGGCTAAACCTTCTTCACAGAAATTGGATTGGTAAATTTTTCTAGTTGTCATCTCATTTTCTTTGGTTGTGCCAGTGGCCAATAATTCCAGGTGAGCGATTGTTTGTTTATGCTGTCTGTCCATCCATGTGGGATACATGATTTAGGGAGTCATTCAAGTTTGTTATAGTGACATATGAATGGTGTCGACCAATCAAAATTAAGATTTTATTATGTGATGGATTTGGACCGCAGATATTGAGATATCTAAATTGAGGGCCAGTTGAATACAAATTTGATTTCAGAATGGATTGCATCATCAGCCATCCTGAATTTCTATTTTGATTCCAGATTATGGCATTTTAGGTCGAAAATGTCACATTTTAGAAGACAATTTTTATCTTTCCCACCAAAATCTATCTTTTTGCATTTCTGTCCCAATACATCCCGGCTCTTTGGGCCTCTTGATCTACTTGATGCTGTTGCTGCCCATTATATTTCAACAATGGCTCGGCTGATTTTAATAACAACCTACATTCTTGCTCTCCTAAATCCAGGCATGCAATCTGTATCATTGTACATGTTTGATCATTGAATATTGGAAATTGGTCTTATTTATTTTACATCTTTAACATTCTTGTCATAATTGCATTGCTACTTTGTTTTTGGCTAACCTATCATGACACTATGGGTTGCCTGAATACCCTAATTGCCATGGGCCAGTTTTGCAAAGGCTACTTAACTCTTACCGCTCTGGTGTTAAAATTTTAAATTTTCAAATTAAATTAACAGAAAAACTGGTGTTCATTTTTTCAACAAATTTGGTGGGAGATAGTGCTGTCGTAGACAGCAACATCTTCCACCAATATTGTTTAAAAATGTACACCAGTTTCTTTGCTATTGTCGCAGTAAAAGATAGAATCTTGCCATCAGAGTGGTAAGGATTAAGTACGCTAAGGGTACTTAAGTACGGCGTAAATATCAAACGAAGCATTCTGATTGGTCTGTTTTCTACTTTACGAGAGGGCGTGACTTATGAACCTTTGTGAAACTGGCTCCAGATTTGTATTCATTAGCTCACCTGGCCAGAATGGCCAAGTGAGCTTATGCCATGGCGACCATCCGGCGTCTGTCCGGCGTCCGTCCGTCCGTCTGTCCGTCGGTCCGCCTGTCCATCCGTCCGTCAACTTTTTCCTTTAAACGACTTCTCAATAACCACTGGGCCGATTTCAATTATATTTGGCAGGAAGTATCCTTAGGGCATAGGGATCCAAGTTTGTTCAAACTCAGCCGATTTGGCCGGTGGCCATCTTGGATTTTGGCCGATTTTAGGAAATGGCTTTAAAAATCTTCTCCGAAACCGCTTGGTGGATTGATTCAAAACTCACGAAATATCATATAGGGCAAGAGCTGAACCAAGTTTGTTCGAAGGAACTTGATTGGGCAAATGGTTCGGCGTCCATCTTGGATGACTTAGTTTTCGTAAAAATGACTTATTCTGCAAACCTGCTGAACGGATCTGGCTGAAATTTTGGGGATATGATTATGGACTAAGGGCCATTAAAGTTTGTTCATGGGAAGTTGATAGGTAAAAAACATGGCCGCCGTGGACCAATCAAATTTTATCGTGTTTGGCTGCCATATTCAATTTTTTTATTTCATGGATTGTGAAGCCGAAATTGGTTTTCTTAACTCCGCTTACTTGTCAGTCAGCTATCGTATAGCGATAACCCTATCCGTCTTCTGTATGTCCGTCCATCCATCTGTTTGTCCATCACCAACAATGACAGCTCATTTTGTTATTTCTTGACGGATTGACACCAAACTTGGTCACAATGTTAATGACGGCATCTAATATCTGTGTTGTGAAAATGAAACTGATAGGACGTCAAATGCCAGAGTTATCACTCCTTAAATATTTGCAGTCTCACTTTCATCGGGCAAATGGTTTGTTCCCACAGTCTTATCACCATGTCAGATTTTATTGCCAAACTAGATATTAAATTCCAATTAACAGATTAACCTTTCCAATACTGCAGAAATATTTAAGATATGTATTATGTGCTCTGACATCTATGCTCTTAAAAATATTTGAAATGTATTTGATTGGAGTGAGACAGTTAAGAAACCAGCTGTTGTTAGCACTGATATCATCTATTTTCACTTAAACATTGTTCAAAATCACTAATACAAAAAAAACCAGTCCAGAGATTGTTGTCAATATCTCGAAAACTAAATCATTTGACTGAAAGTCATTGGAAGTGACACCGATAGGTGTAAAACTTAAGTAAGATTAGTTTGATATGCCAATGTTCCAGGTGAGCGATACAGGCCCATTGGGCCTCTTGTTTAGATTATCTTCACCCTGAAGGCAGAAGATGGTATTAATGCATTGGTATGTCTGTAGCTGTTTCTCAGAAACTACTTCAAGAGGCTCAAATCTTAACACAAGAAAGGTGGTTATCATAAAGTAGGACATCCAGACTTAACCCTTTCACACACAAATTTGTTCAAGAAAATGTCCATTTGGAGACAAAGGGAAGACTGTATTTGAAAATTTACCACTAGAATGACTGGTCTCAGGACCACTGCAGAAGGTGTTTTGGGCTGATATGAGTGTTAAAGGGTTAATTAACCCATGATCCGAATTGGAAAGCCCTACTCTGAATCAGATAATATTCCAGATCTATGGACATCTTGGAAAATATTGATCAGATTAGGCTCAAATGTTTACACTGGAAATGCTGTAACCATACACCATGATTCCATAAAAGCGTGATTTGAAGAAAAAAATCTGAAAAATGTAAAATAAAATGTTTACCGTTAAATCCTGTGTATATTGCGCTATCGTGCATAGTGCGCACCCCTAAATTTAACCAAAATCGGCCTGAAAAAACGTTGTTTTTGTGTATAGTGCGCAGTAAGATTGAGAGACGTGTGAACGAAAACTGGTAACAAAAAAATCAATGACTTACTGCGTGTCGAATACGCTTTCCTTATAAAATGTTGTTTGTGGCGTGCGTTACTCTGTTGTTTAATCATGGGAATATCTTTCGCCTATACTTTTAGCAAATATTTTGTATTAAACTTTATTGAATGATATAAAAATACAAATATAATTTCCATCAGAACAGGTTAGAATCAGAATTTAATTTGAGCAGAGCTCATTAACATAAATGGTCGTTAGAACATAAAAAATCGGATATTTATTTTGTTTCAATTCATAAAATAGGAGTTTTGTGCGCTGATACTTGAGAATAAAATCGATTTTAATTTTAAAAAACACCTCAAATCCATTTTGGCTCACTCTAACAGTGCCGGTAATTACTTTGATAACTATATCAAAGGCGAGCCCATGAGATTTCATATACACAGTAGATGAGTGGTTTCAAGACTCGGTTCACAGGAAGTGTAGTCAGGTGGTGGGGCGGGGTGGGTGGATTAACGCGGTCAGAAGTACAATAAACAAAGGTGATGGAGCTGACCGCCTGCCGTTTACAAAATCGACAGTGATCAATTGTGGGTATTGTTTGAGTGGGGGTGGGGTTTATATAATATATTATAGTATATCATCATCATCATAATATATTATAATATAGTGCTATAATATAGTTTATTCCACGCATTGTTTATTAAATAAATTGAATTATCTTCAATTTGAAATGATTTTCTATTCTCATCCTTTCATTTCTATAGTTACTTCGTCATACGTTGACGGCTGTGACATTTAACCGTAACCTGTCAATCATAATCATCCTGCCCGCCGATTGGTCAAAACATTGTGCCGTTTAGTACATAGAAAACATTCCTTTCTATATCTATGTAAATGCTAGATCACCTTGAAAAACATCGGCTCTATCGTTCTTTTTTTAACACATTTATGTCCGTATCTGTGTAGCAATCTATGGATTTTAAACATCTCTATGTTCAACTTGGGAAGACAGGAGTAACCTCCCTTTATAGAAATAAATTAGAACAAATTACAGGAAATAATGGCGTTGTAAGAAAGTTAAATGATGGTTTATTTGATAATTTTACAACACTATATGGTATTTAATAAAGGTATAACACAATATTTAGACAGTAGTAAGACATTTTAACGATCTAGTTGAGATAGTACCATTATAGACATGTTAGAATGCGATCGTTATTCCCGACTGATTCCCGATCCATAAAATCATATTTCAGCCCTGAATTTTGCGATTCTGACGAAAATTTCTGAGGAAAAAAATGTGACAAATATTTATCCTTGTATATAGTGCGCAGTAGCTTTTTATAACATGTAATTTGAGCAAAAAAGTGCGCAATATATACAGAATTTAACGGTAACTAAAAGTATGATGGTGAGGGTCTGCCCTCTGATTGCTCTTATTTGTGATGGTTTATTTATTGGCCTACATGGAAAGAATTGATTGAACTTACATGTAGACTATTAATTATAATGTCCCACGCTTTTGATTAGGTTATTGATTTTCTTTTTATTTGCCTATAAATCTGTGTTAGCCCATACAACTCTGGTGTCAATAGTCTATCTTTTACTGTGTCAATAGCAAAGAAACCGGTGTATATATTTCAACAATTTTGGTGGACGATGATGCTGTCTACGACGGCACCATCATCCACCAAATTTGGGGAAAAATTAACACATGTTCATCTATTAATTTAATTTGAAAATTAAAAATTTTGACATCAGAGTGGTAAGGGTTAATGTGAAAGATTGATCATATGTCTCTTTCATAAGCAGACCTATGTACATGTATTCATTCAGCTCCACCAATGCAGGTGCTATACAGTAAGCACTGGGCTTTCATTCATTCATCAAGTTAATTTCCTCTCATAGATGTCATGTGGTGCTCCAAGGTAGCATAATTTGAATTTATGTGTCTGTACTTTTTCCTTCTCTTCTGAGAAGTTAAATATTGCAATGTCATTCGTAAATTATTTCGAGTACAAGTAATTATCCAATGATTTATGGACATCACACCACCATTTTCTAGGCAATTAATAAAGATGCATTCATTGATTTTTCTGAAAATTTGTTTGACAGGATATTAGTTTTAACCCTTTAATTATGGTCAAATCTGGTCAGAAAAATCAAAATACTTGCCTATTAAATGTCCATTTGCAGGACAAGAGAAAACTATTTTTGAAAATTTACCACTGGAATGACTGGCTTGGTTATCGAGCCAGTCATTCCAGTGGTAAATTTTCAAAAATTTCAAAAATGGACATTCCCTCAGACCACTACAGAGGCCGGGTTTGGCTGGTATGACCATTAAAGGGTTAAATCTGCCACATTACCTTGAACAAGTGGGATGCTGTTTGAGCTCCATGGACCTGTAAAGCTGATTCTATGTATGTCACTAACAGTAATAGGGTTGCACGATATTGACATGATGGTGGAAAATAATCACAGGATATATGCTAGAGGATTTTAAGCAAGGTCACATTTAATATGTAAATATTATCAACAGACTTTAGTAAATATAATTTTGAGTGAGCTTTAGGGAGTTCAAATTATATTTACTATTTAGACGATGTTGATAATTTTTACATACAGTATTATATGTTCTCATAAATTTGTAATATTTTCTCTCGGCTAAGTCTGCCCATTAAATATTGAGCCAAAAATCTGCAAAATTAATCTCCAGATTTAAATAGTAAATGCATAATTGATACCCTGCATATGAGCGGTTTAGTTCCAAATCATAATAAATGCCATACTATTTAAGTCATAATAATTGTACATATAATTGATAATTTTTTGCTATGCTGACAATCACAAATTATGTCATTTTCATCACGAGCAAAAAGTTATATCTCAAGTTCACCAATCAGCGTAAAGGGTGTTTGCCACATTTTGAAAAAAATGACATTTGCATGTAGAAATAGTGTGGCTTATACATGTTATTTTGTGTGGCGTTTATCACATTTTGGTACTAACCCATTCATATCAATTTTGCAATCAGTGGGCCTGTAGGCCTGGTGGTCAAGCAAGTTTACATACCTGTGTTATTTTTTATGAAAGGACTATCTTATGGCCAAAAAGTCATTTCCTATGGCAAGTTGATATCCATTAATCCGTTAACACTTGAAATTTCATTGTCTTAACCCTTTAATGGTCAGGCCGGCCAAAACCGGCCAAGAGAAGACTATTTTTGAAAATTTACCACTGGAATGACTGGCTCGATAACAGAGCAAGTCATTCCAGCAGTAAAATTTCAAAAATAGCTTTCACTTGGTCTGCAAATGGACATTTACTAAGCACAATTTTCAATTTTTGGACAAATCTTGAACATTAAATGGTTAATTTCATGGCAGCTATACAGGAAAGATGTTGAATTTTTTAAAACTAATTTGACTGGTACCTGTTGCTACATCTGTCAAATTAGTTTCACGGTATGCAATAAAATATTACCTCCAGCATAGAGAATTTATCATTTGTGGTCTGTGAGTGTTAAGGGGTCAAAATAGCACATTTATAGTGTAGCAAGTTAACCCTTTAATGGTTAAGACAGCCAAAATCATAGTTTTGCAGTGGTATTGATGAATGTCCATTTGCAGGCCAACAGATTATTCTTGAAAATTCACCACTGAATGACTGGCTCGATAACTGAGCCAGTCATTTCAGTGGTAAATTTTCAAAAATAGTCCGTTTGGCCAGCAAATGGACATTCAATGTGCAAATATTTGGACCATTAAAGAATTAAGGCTGGTGTGACTATATGCATTTGTTTGTTTGACCTAGATGAGCCAGTAGAAAAAGCCAAGCAACTGAAACATTTTCACCTTGCTGCACATCCAGTGTTGCATTATATCACCTGTTGTGCTGGGCAGTCTCGTAGTAGCAGTATGGACAGCAATGCAACACACAACTTCAGTGTCATCGATGAACGGTCAGAGCAACCATCTGATTTAGATGCTAGTGATCTCATGATGGACTATAGCCGTAGTACCCCGGCTAGTCCAACCAAGGCGCAGCCGGCATTGGGTGTGTATTTAGTATTGACAATAATGCTAATTATCTTTCCCTCTTCCCCTCCCTCCCTACACTACGCGAAGCAAGGGTATTGTGTTTTTGTCCTATCCATACATACATCTAAAAAATCTTGTCGCTGTAACTCCTGCAGTTTGAAAGAGAACTTTTTTAACTGGACATGATGATTTTACACCACCCAAACATGTGCCTAATGTTAAAATTTTCTCATTGATCCATCCCATCCATCCATAGGTATGTACATGTGTCTGTATGTCCTGAAAATCTTGTCGCTGTAACTCCTACAGTTTGAGAGAATTTTTAGTTGACGGGATGATTGTTCACCACCCAAAGATGTGCCTAAAAAGTTTTTTTCATCGGTCCATCCTGTTCGTCCATAGATACGTCCATCTGTATGTATGTCCCAAAAATCTGATGTACTCATATTGGGGGCAGGGGTTTATGTCAGCCTGTAGGTGACTTTCTCTTGTTAAATTGTACAACAGTAACTTATTTGGGGAAAAACATTAAAAAGAATGTTTTAATTCATTTCTCCTAGTCACAGTACCTTTGGGTTCCTGAAGAAATCTGTTGTATGCTGTGGAAAAGCTCATTTATGGGTCATCCCCTTACTTTTACATGAATTATTGGACAATTTATTGTCAGTGGTAGTACCTACATGCACATGGGGTATAGGGTTTGTGAATATATTACTCTGTCAGGTTTGGCAAAGTTCCCTTATCTATATAAGCCAGATTAGTACCAAATCCCACAGACATCTTGATTAAATCTTTTTCTGTCAGTTTGAATTCACAGATATTTGGTTTGAGCATGAAGCTAATTTATGATTTCAATAGTATAACCCGAACTAGCCATTACTGCGTATGTAGTTACTTTGTGCATGAAGGATACAAGTTAGTACATGTATGATCTGTTCAGCATATTTGATGAAACTGAATAAAAACAACACAAAGCATTACCACATAATTCAATGGAGGAACCCAGTTTACCTATGCCCCGCCCATCTCTAGCTAAGCTCCACCCCCGCCATGTTCGTGTTGGAATCGATCAATCCCTGCACTCTGAGTCAATTTTCAGAAAACTACAAGCCTGGAAATAAGGCGCCGGTCACGGTCAATGTTCAGTAGTAAATTATTAGATTAGACGAGGCTTACCTGCAAGGTCAGGTGAAGTATAATCATAATTATACCTCTATCAAATTACGTAGTATTCAATGAGAGAGAATGCGCATGCACGTAAAAGCCATATTTTGAAGCTGACTAAATTCATTTGTATTAAGAAAGGGTGGTTCCATTGTAATTTCTTCTAAAGCCTCATGGTTCCAACTGGGTGGGCATTGAATACTATGTAATTTGATTGAGGTATAATTATGATTATACTTCACCTGACCTTGCAGGTAAGCCTTGTCTAATCTAATAATTATACCATCAATCAAATTCCTTGTATTCCATGAGACTTCAAAGAACAGATGAATTTAGTCCAACTCATGTCAAATATCGAGCCATAATATGAGTTTACTCACCAGAGTAAGGAAATATTTCCAGATCCAAGGGCAACTCCAATTCATACCTGAGATCCCAGTCCCGGAAGACGCACCCTCGAAACAAGTCCAATGAGTGTTGCAAATCCACACCTAATGTATCTAATGATACAATCTTTCCAGCATACTATAATTTACCAGTTTAAGTGCATCCAGCATCTATATTGATGATAACGCACTATTCGCAAATTGAAATTGGTCTCGACACAATGGTCTGTTATAGAATTTTGCAAATGTCTGCATTAGACCATCCCACTGTGTTCATAATGGTCTGAATGTCTACATTTCTCCGAGCAGCTGCTGAGGTAGAGGCCAATCTACAGGTGTGAGGCTTAAAGAGCTCTACGTTTATATCTGCGGCCTTCATGATGGTCTTAATCCAACGCGCAATGGTGTCTTTTGACACTTCATTATGCGGCTTTACAGTGCTCACAAAGAGCTTTGAATATGACCATAAACTTGCGGTTCTCTGAATGTATATCTCCAAAATGTTATAAACACAAAGCCAAATATCTGCGGGATATTTCGATACTACAACAAGTTGTTGGTTAAAGTTGGGTCTTGCTTGTTTGAAGTTACAGACAAAATGGAAAATAAACTCATCACCTTTTGTCATGTTTTCCAAATTCAATAGAAAAAGTGACTGACAACTCTGAGCTGTGGTCAAAGCCAAAAGCATCACGAGCCTCAACGTTAGATCATAGAGAGATAAAAGTGTCGCCAAAGGTTGCTTTCTAAAATGGTTTAGCACTAAGTTGATGTCCCATGTATCCATATATCTAGGCTGAGGAGGTTTACTTTTATATACCCTTTTAACAAAACGACAAATAAGTTTGTTCTCTCCAATTAATTCGCTATTGTCCAAAATGAAAACAGAAGATAATGCACTCTGTGCCGTGCTTATACCCGCAATTCCAGCACCCTGATCCAGCAAATGTTGAAGAAATTGAAGAATCGTGTTCACCGTTGGAGAAAATGTCTGATAATTATATTGTTCACAATAAAGTGTCCACTTTTTAAAATAAGTTGCATACTGTTTTGTGGTCCTGAGAGACCATGAATTTATCATTGTTCCTAAAATATTATGTGGTACATCCCGATGAATTAGTTGCTGCCTGATAAGAGACAACCCATCAAATGAAGACGCTTTCCCAGAGGATGTTCCCTCTGAGCATGAGGAAGTGTCAGGAGTGACGGTCGCCATTCTATCTGATAAACTGGTCTCAACAGAAGCTTCTGTAAAAGTGGGAACCAAATCTGATTCTTCCATTCCGGTACAATCACTATACCCTCTCCTTGCTCGTCTTGGATCTTCTTCAAGATCTTCAAAATTAGGCAGAATGGAGGGAACGCATAGAATCTGTAAAAATTCAAATTTATAGTAAATGCACAAACAAACGATGCCTCTGGATCAGACTCCCATGAAACAAAGGGTTTTAGTTTGTAATTTAAGAGGCTTGCAAAAAGAATTATATTGCAATCAAATGAGAATTTCTGCAAAATGCTTCGGAAAACCTCATTACAAAGTGTCGACTCTGTCCTATCATTGAAAATTCTAGATTTCAGATCTGCTTCAACATTATCAATCCCAGGGATAAAACTAACAGTTAGAAAGATGTCCAGCTTCATACACCAGAACCATATATCTTTGGCTATCAGGTGACATCTATGGGATTTAGTCCCTCCAATATGGTTTATGTATGACACTGCTGTAGAGTTATCAATTCTAACTAGTACATGCTTATTGTGATCATTAATTAGGGACCGAAGACCAAAAAGGACAGCTCTTAATTCTAATACATTAATGTGCTCCACTGCCTCATCTGAAAGCCATGGTCCCCTGGTCTGTTGACTTTGAACTACTGCCCCCCAGCCTTCCTTAGATGCATCCTTAGTAATCAAAATATCTGGCAAGCCTAATGTCAGATCATTCTTCATCAATGCCAAACAGTTTATCCACCATCTTCTCTCTACGCAAGCTTCAGTTAAAAGAGAAATAGGACCGTCATAATTTCCCTTATTCCACTGTAATGAACTTATCTTATTCATTTCCAACTCCTTATAAAAAAGAGGTCCAAACTTGACAGCTGGGAAAGATAACGCCATTAAACCTATCAGATGAGCAACATCCCTAACAGTTAGATTCGTATCTTCCAAGACTGATTGGCACCTGGCTATTATTTTTCCCACTTTCTTGTCTGTTATAGCTATCGTCATATCTACTGAATTTATGACAAAGCCTAAATGTTGAATATTCTGTACAGGAGTTAGGACAGGTTTTTCCTCACTCTTTACAGGGATCAGCAATCTCAATTATGCCAGAAACCAGAAATCGCTCAATTTCACTGTCAATAACCTTCAATAACTCTGCTGAATTAAACCTAATAGGGTTTGGAGGACAAAACTGGAGAGGAACATCGTCAAATTCAATTTTGTATCCTAAAACAGTTTGCAGGATAACTTGATCAGAGGTAATATTCTTCCATACATGGAAAAAATGTTTAATGTTTCCAGCTTTAAAATTATCCAAATCATTATCCTGTACATGAATTGATGAAACATTTACCTGATTCCTTATTTCTGATTCTGACGTCGGCGAAATGCTTGCTGGCAATTGTTCCCTCGAACATTCATGTTGCTGCCTCGAGAAGCAGGCCTGATGTACCTCTGGTTCTGGCTTTCTGCCCCGCCCCCCCCAAAAACCTAAAAAACATTTCCAAACGTTATTTGGTCTATAAATAGGCTGCTGCTGGTACCTATTTTGTCCGGCATAAGGGTGGTAACGATTTGTTTGCTGGTTTGTTTGTTGCCGATACTGAAATCTCCAAAATTTCCCTCCAAATCTGTCACCGGATCCAACTTTCTGAATTAATTTATTTGACTCGTCGATAGACTTTGTCTTCTGCCAAATTGTCACGGCAATCTTCTTAGTCTTCAATACCCGAAATTTATCGTTTAGATCCGGTTGAATGAACTCTCTGCGCCACAAATTTAGCTCCACGTTCACGTGAAAAAGTAAAGCACAGGCGTCAATCGAAGTTGTCAACAAAACAGACATCTTGGCTGCAGACAAAGTCTCGCCACTTTGAGTGGCTTGCATGAGAACGTCCGAGATTTGGACGACGGCCGTGATGCCATGAATGAACGGTGCTTGAATGCGCTGTAACTCTATATCCTGGACTTTCGCCATACCACTAATTTTAGCCCAAATCTCCTCATTCACCATTGGTACATTAAGAATGTCACAATTCTCGGGTTTCACATATTTCTGTGATTTCAACTTTAACTTATCGTCCTGCATTTTTAATGAGGCCATCTTCCGTATCACCTCCGCTAATTGTTCGTCAATCTTACCGGCAAATTTATCTGAATCTCCATAACACTGTGCGATATTCAATACGGCAGATGTCGATGTTATGGGATTCTCTGATGGTAATATCTCACCCTCTTCCGGCGCATCCAACGAATCGGAACATTTAACCTCATCACCGACATTCACCTCCTCCTCACTCAACGCCGCCGCAATATGTGACATAAGTTTATCCAATGTCCCGGCCATATTCAACACTGTTTCATTCAATGTCTGAAAATCTGACTTAAGAACAAACTGACCCGTACCCTTGTCAGCTAAAACACGCGAAACAGCTTTCAAATTTTTTGCTTTTCCAGCTTTGGATGAAACTAGCGCTTTCCCTTTCCCTATACTCGAAGGCAATTTAGGGGACTAAACTCCTGTTAGTGCATCCCCAAATCAAGACCGACAGTATAGTTAGCCATGCTATGGCGGCATATCGCACTTGATTCGTGTAAGCAACAGATTTAGAATGGCATGTCACCAAGATCGACGCATGCGCGAGAGTGTTCTCAAGTACTCTACTCCAAAGTCGGGAACATACTTTATCGCAAGGTTATTGGTTAATAAATATAACTATATAGCTAGCAACCAATGAATCGCAAGGAAACTACCGAAATAAAGAAAATAAACATGTTTTACGCGGTAATTTTATGAATGATGTAGTAATAGTAGTAGTAGTAGTAGTAGTAGTAGTAGTAGTAGTAGTAGTAGTAGTAATAATAATAGTAATAGTAATAATAATAGTAATAGTAATAGTAATAGTAATAGTAGTAGTAGTAGTAGTAGTAGTAGTAGTAGTAGTAGTAGTATCTATATATAGCATTCGTAGTATTCTTAGTAAAAATAGTAGTAACACATGGGCCGATTGATACACGCTGATCACAGTAAAACCTTATCATTCACTATTTTAAGCCAGAGAAAACAACCATTAGTAATTTTTAAATAAAAATTGTGAACTCTTTCAACTGAAGTCATAGTATCGCAGAAACTCAATTTCATCTTAATAAGCTGTTGAATATGTTGCAAGCTTTTAAGGGGGACCTGTTGCTTACAGCTGCTATAGCCTGCAACAGCTTCCAGTTAAGCACTAACGCTATTCAGCCTTCTTACATTGTATTGAATGATGTGTACTTTGTTTAGTCTACCAGTTGGAAGGGATATGTGATGTAGGTTGGTAAGTTACAAAATATATGTTAACCCTAGTCAATGAAATCACAGTATTCATGGGAGGTACATTATTGATTTTTTTAAAAATAATTTGACTGGGATGTGTTGCTGCCTTAAGCAGCAACAGCTTCCAATCAATGTAATTGCCAAATCTGCCAATATGTATTATCTTAGGTTTCCTATACTCCTTGACCTTGGCCAGAGCCAGTACACGCATATTCTGAATCTGACATATGTTATACTGACAAATGACAATACTGGCTACTGTAGATCTGAAGACTGATCCATTATCCTCCATATTCTCAGAAGTCCAATATTAATTATTCAACCATCTGTTCATGTCACATTTGTGCAATTTGTGTAAACTATGTGTCGCATATTACACGCCTTACGGACTACTAATTTCCTAGACGGAATACTGATTTGCCAAGTCTGGTAGTCCTTCCATCAACTTTTCGCTAATTTCGAACCCTGCTTAGAATGCATACATCACCAAAAATTTGTCCAACCAGATTCGAGGATACAACAATTTAATGTCGGTAAGCGATGACATTTGTTCTTCCGTTTAAAATGAAATTGAGAAAGTCACAGACCTGTTCAACTTTATCAGGGTAAGTCCGTTAAAACGACACACTGGTAGTAAGTTTACTGTTTTAGCGACCATTGTTTCAATTCTCACATGTCGTCCAATGCAAGTTCAATCTTAAATTGCTTGCATCATGCGCTTGATTAAGACATCCCTGTGACTGGCAGGAATCAGAGTATGACAGGTACCAACTGGTTGGTGACTGCCATAGTGACAGGCAGCATTTTAAGTTATTTCCAGGGCTGAAACTATACAGGTAAGCTGTTGAATATTTTGAAACTATAATTTGACTGGGTGCTGTTACTACCATTGAATTATGTGCTAATGCTTTGTTGTTTTTTAAATAGTAAAGACAATTCGTACTACAACGCTTAGTCCATCACCAAATTAAGCGTTCGTTACGAACTTATCTATGTCATTCATGACATCATTGATTATGATGTCATCCTACACATCATGTAGTTGATTATGACATCATATGATGGATGGATAGATAAACTAGAAAGTTCCATTCATGTTCCTGTGTCTAGATCAGGTAGTTCACGACACATCTCTCTCCATTTGCCATCATGACACACCTATCTCCATACGCACAAGCATTCCAAACGGTTTCCATTATATATATGTTTGCAAGTAGAGAACTTACTCCATAGTATGTTTTCTTTATCTAGATTTATGTTTCTGACATGTTGTGGTGGAATATTTATAAGCTAGGCCTCATAAATGTCTATGTAGTTTACCATTACTGTATGCAAGGATGATGTGCCAGAACTAACTGTTATTCCACAATGTCAAATGGTCGGTTTATATCCACCAGTAGCAGCAACAAGTTTCCGTTGATTAGTTTCTCATGGGCTGAAACACTGGAAATTATTGGTTTGATTGGCATCTATTGAGTCCCTGATTTCAGGTCCCTTTCACGCCATATCTAGGCTGTTTTATATTTTAATCTATTATTGATAATTTCCCCAGTTTTACACTGGTACCCAGTTGTACTCCTGGGTGGAGAGAGGCAATGAGGAGCGAAGGCGATTGCCTATGGTTCCACGACATGAACACTGGCCCAAGATCAGGAGATTTTTATATCAGTCAGTAGTCATTATGTGTAGTCATACCATTGGTCTAATGCATTTTCATTGAAAAGTGTTAATACTTTCAAACAGATGTGTCTAATAATCCTAATAGAGAGAGATACATTTCTTCTTAAGTCTGATGAGTGTTACCGGTAGACTTGATTTGAAACTTTTAAATCAAAATTCCGAGCATCTACATCTGAAGGTAACTAACTATACGGGTAAGTTGTTGAATATTTTGAAACTAATTTGGCTGGTCATTCTTGCTGACTATGGCAGCAACAGCTCCCAGTAAAATTACTTACAAAATATTCAACAGAATGTTTACTAATTGAAAATTCATCATAATACAAATTGTACACTTTAGTGACAGACCCTTTGATTTTTGTGAATGGAGCTACATGTTTGTATGTCATTTGATTGTTATAATTGTGATGTCAGCTAACTAGTGACACAATTGATTATGACATCAGATACTTGAGTGATAGATCTGATCCATCCATTAACCATTTAACACTAAAAAATGGCATCTGCAGTGATCTTGAGAAATGTCCGTTTGCAGACCAACAGAAGGCTATTTCTGAAAATATACTACTGGAATGACTGGCTCGATAACCGAGCCAATCATTCCAGTGGTAAATTTTCAAAAATAATCTTGGTCTGCAAATTGACATTTTCTATGGGAATAATAAAATTTTCTTTAGCAAATTTGAGGGTTAAAGGGTTAAGAAAGAATTACATAATGTTCAGTTTAGAGATGTCTGGTTTATCGAGTGTTTTGGCGCAGTTGCATTGTATATTGTACAGATTGTTACTATACACCTGTGCAAAAGTTAAGCACCACCCTATTTTTACGCACATGCGAGGGTATATTCATGTGCTATGAAGAAAGCAATAGCATAAACATTTATGTACCCATCCATCTTAGTGCAAGAGGTAATAATGCAGCTAGAGGAATGCTGATTATGATGGTGGGGAAACACTGTATGTTTTTGTTTGAACTTGAAAACGAGGCCTGAATATGGTTACGTTGACACAACTGACAACTATTGCCCTACAGTTGACACACGTGGCTAGATTGTCATTAATGGTGTCTGAAAACGAAGTTTAACATCTGTGCACGAGTTTGAGACTGTCATTATTAATACCGGGTATATCCACCTTGTGCCTGGATGACGGCCTGGACACGATGTCTCACGCTGCTCACCAACCGACTGATACGCCATTGGTATTCGTTGCCATTCAAGATGGAGTGCGTCTGTTAATTCCTGTAGGTTCTGCACAGGAGGATCCCTCCTTCTCACCATGTTTCCCAGAATGTCCCAGATATGCTCAATAGGGTTCATGTCAGGGCTCCTTGCTGGCCATGGTAGGGTTTCGATGGCATTCTGGCGGAGGTATTCATGCACAGCTCTAGCACGATGTGGTCAGGCGTTGTCATCCATGAATATAGGGTGGGTTCCAGGTGCATGATTTACAAAATGAGGGACCACAACTCTATCCAGTATGGAATCTTGATATCTTTGTCCATTTAGTGTTCCAGGTACAGTCAACAGATCCAGCTTACAATCAAATGAGATGCACCCCCATATCATAACGGAACCTCCACCAAATGGAACTTCTTCCATGATGTTACGTTGGTCGTACGCCGTGCGTCTGGACCTCCATACACGAGTTCGACCATCTGTGGCATGAAGCAGGAACCGACTTTCATCGGACCAGTGTACCCGTCTCCAGGATCTCATGTTCCAGTGTCTTCTTTCGTTGCACCACCTCAGACGCTCCTCTTTGTGGTGTGCAGTGAGGAGAGGACGTCTGACAGGTCTCCTAGCTTTCATGCCAGCAGCATACAGTCTCCTTTTGACGGTAGACATTGACACTCTATTGCGCGTTTCCCATTGCTGGCTGGGCACTCTGCTGTTGGTGAATGGAGATCTCCTAACAAGGCGTACTAGGGCTCGATCATCACGGGCAGTAGTCTTCTTCGGTCTTCCAGATCTAGGCCTGTCCTTCACCGCGTTAGTTTGCGCATGTTTTGCAATCAAACGACTGATTACAGTATGGTTAATGTTCAGCTGTCTGCCAATCTCTCTGCATGACATACCAGTGGTATGCATGCCTATGATTTGCCATTTCACACGATCACTTAACCTTCGTCTTGCCATAGCGGTTCACAATCAAGAGCTAATTCTCTCTGTACAAATAAACCACGGTCATGAACACAAAACTCCTAATCTTGTCGCCTAAATCTGTATGTAATGTTCTACACCTCAAACTGGACTTTTACATAACTGAACACGTGTGCTGTTTCCCGCCACGCACGGACATCAAGCGGCGTGAAGTCATGCATGCATGTGCATTTCGTACTTGGAATTATGTCAGCTAACGCGGGGACAAAAAGTATGGCAGCCTAGTTGTACCATCATGTTTCTACGTTCTATTGTTTTTGCTGGTGCTTAACTCTTGCACAGGTGTATATAATCCCACTTCTAGATCAACCCAGAAATAGCACTAGCCACACTACATTTCTAGTAGTCCACCTTAATTTCAAAACTTGTTAACGCTTTTAACCTTCAAATAAACTTATTCAAGAAAATTAAAAAAATTTCCCAGGAAATGTGTATTTGCCGACCAAGATATTATTTTTGAAAATTATCACTGGAATCGCTAGCTCGTTTATTGAGCCGGTGGTAAATTGTCAAATATAGTCTTCTTTGTCTGCAATTGGATGTTTCCAAAGACTATTACAAAAGGTGTTTTTGTCCAGCTTGGTTAAAGTCCCACCAGGCGATGGCAATAACAGTGAATCATTGTAATCATATTATATGGGCCTCCTGTTTGTTTACTTAATGCTTGTTCATATGGTGTGAACACACACCACTAGTAAAGGTATTTTTTCTGACTTAAAATGTAACAGTTCACATGATGCTGATAAATTATCATTCACCAGTCGTCATGGCAGCATACATTCCTGTCTGTAGTATACATCTACAGAGTGCTCAGTATTTGTTTGTGTATGACGTCAATGAGTTGGCACAGATTCTGGGCTTAATATTATGATTCACAGTTATGTTGCACTGAAATATATTCATTTCTGAAGCAGGTTATTTTTAAGCGAGTTTCCTGTTTTGCTTTATACAGCTAACTTGCCAAAGAAATGTCTGGTACTGTAATTTCCCTTTATTTTATTAATATGCACACATCTAGCTAGTTGTCTGAACCTAGCGTTTAGTTTATACTGTACTCCATAAAGTTTGGGTCCAAATTTCCATCTCAGAGATCCTTGGCGTGGTTACAATAAAGGCATCCATTGCCATCTATGCCCCACCCATTTCTAGCTAGCTATGCCCCACTCATTTCTGGCTATTCCCCACTCATTTCTAGCTAAGTTCTACACACTTTGTACATGTATTCCTTTGAATTGATTTTAACACTTTGAACTCTGACTTCCCAAAATCTAAATTTTAATGTAACTAACACTTCTCCAGAACCGCTGAATGGATCGAGCCAAAATTTGGGAGATATGTTTAGGGATTAAGGGCCACTAAAGGTTATTCAAGGAAAGTTTATTCGTGAAAAAACATGGCTGCTGTGGGTAAATTAAAATTTATCATATCATATAAAAGACGACTTATCAAACACTGGGTCACTTTTAATAAAACTTGTCAAAACCTCCACAGCAATTAGATTAATACATTTTTCCAGTAGTCATCTCGTTTTGATCTGGCTTGCTAGTGGCCAATAAATCTAGGTCAGTGATACAGGCCCCTTTGGCCTCTTGGTTTATTTGATGGATTTTGAAGCCGAAATTGGTTTTATATAGGTTTTTGGGTATGCTTTCGAAACTGCTGGATAAACCGTTTGGGGACCATCTTGGATCTTTTTCCTGCCAAAAACTCCCATCCCAATAGGAAATTTAAAATGTCTTCTCGAGAACCATGTGGTCAATTTCAATGATATTTGGCTGGACGCATCTTTAAGGTGTCAAAATCCAAGTTTGCTCAAAAGAAGCCATTCGGCCAATTTGGCTCGTTGTCATCTTGGATTTTGTCCGATTTTAAAAACATCTTGTCTGAAACTGATTGGGGTCGATTCAAAACTCATGAAACATCTGGGACAATAGCAGAACCAAGTATGTTCAAGGCGAGAATGACTTCTCCGAGACCACTAAGCAGATCAGGCTGAAATATAGGAGTTATGATTACGGGATTAAGGGTCATTAAAGTTTGTCCATGGAAACTTGATACATAAAAAACCCCATTCCTGCCGTAGATCAATCAAAACTTAGCGTGTTTGATGACTAGCTTGGGTTTTTTCTGAACATTTCTGAGAAAATCATACAAAAGACTACTTATTAATCAATAGGCCAATTTTAATAAAAACTTGGCTAAACTTTTTCACAGAAATTAGACTGCTAAATCTTTACAGTGGTCATCTCATTTTGTTCGTTTGTGCCAGTGGCCAATAATTCTAGATGAGTGAGAAGGCCCTTTTGGGCGTCTTGTTTCTACAGTGAATTTTCGTTGAGAACAACATCATAATATATGTACTGATGTCCAAATAAAGTAAGTAATGCCAAATACCTGATACAATCTGTCACGTAAATAATTTTAGAACATATAACAATACATGTTGAATAGAAGCACTGTCGTAGAAATAAATATTCTTAGACAAAGACTGTTAACCCTTTATCCCTCATATCAGCCAAAAACGGCTTCTGCAATGGTCTTGAGAAATGTCCATTAGATAAGATTGTCAAACATTTGAACCATTAACCTGAGCTTGTGATAACATGATAGGCCTATATACATGAGTCACACACTGACAAATATCAAATGGTATTTTCATAGGACACTTATGGAGGAATCCAGTTTTAGTTATTCCCCGCCCATTTTTAGCTGCACTCTGAAGCTCAATTTCCATAAAACTATACAGGTAAGCTGTTGAATATTTTGAAACTAATTTGACTGCGTGCTGTTGCTGACATATGCTGTTGCTGGCTATGGCAGTGGCCAGTCAAATCAGCTTAAAAAATTCAACAGAATGTTTATTAAATAGTAAATACATTCAATTCGTACAATAACGCTTAGTCTGTCATCAATTAAGTTTTCGTGATGAACTTAGTTACGTCATTCACGGCGTAATTGATTATGACGTCAGCCTACATGTCACATAGTTGATTATGACATCATATTATTGACTGAGAAACTGGAATCCATTACAGTGGATGGCATGCAGGATTTTGTTTCAAATATTTGACAAAGCTGCATAGCTAGGTCACAGGGCTCTATTGTGCATATGATCTTGTCCCTTCTAAATTTGATAACAGTAACAATGCAAATTATATGATGTCATCAATTCAGCTTCATCACATAGCGGAAAAACAGAATTCTCACGATCTGATTGGTTAGAAATCCTTGTAGCCAACACTATTACAATAGCGCGCCATCTCCATTGAAGCAGGAAAATATTAGCAGGCTGAGAGAATAATAGCATTACCACCAACCTCTCTTCAAAACATTTATTTTGGTTATTTAAAGTTGGAAGACTTAGAACTTTAATAGTCAAGATTTGTGAAGAGACTGAAATTCTTGCTCAATCAATACGATCAAACCAGTGGTAAAATTAAAAAAGAAATTCTGCCTTTACAGGTGGCCCTTTCCCCTAACCACTGCAAAAGCTGTTTTGAGCCCGCTTTTCCATTAATCCTTTAACACCCATATCAGTCAAAAATGCACTCTGCAGTTGTTTTTAGGAAATGTCCATTTGCAGACCAAAAGAAGGCTATTTTTTCAAATTCACAACTGGAATGACTGTCTCGATACTGAGCCAGTCATTCCAGTGGTACATTTTTCAAAAATAGTCTTGGTCTGCAAATGGACATTTTCTATGAGAAAATTAAAATTTTCTGGATTAATTCAAGGGTCAGAGGGTTAAACAATATTATCCTACTTAAAGTGAATATTTTCACTAATACAGTACATGATACTGGTTTAGTCATGTTCAGCACACGTCCATGCAAATATTTTCTCAAACTAGCAGATGAAATTTGAATCCTGAATAATACAATCACGGTTATAAAATGTATACCTTTATAACCGAATTCTTTTTTCAATTCTCTAGACATATATGGTACGCATGTGTCACTGCGTATATTGTTTACTGGTCTGATGTCAATGGCGGGATACTCTGGCTAAGTGACAAAATCAGGAGAATGAATATCTTTTAACCCTATAACACTTATATCAGCCAAAAACGGTTTCTGCATTGCTCTTGAGAAATGTTCATTTGCAGACCAAGAGTAAACTATTTGTGAAAATTTACCACTGGAGTGACTGGCTCGATAACTGAGCCTGTCATTCCAATGGTAAATTTTCAAAACTCTGTCTGCAAATGGACATTTTATGGTAGAAAATTGATGGGGTTTTTAAAACAAATTAGACGATTTAAACGGTTAATGGTCATGGCAATTTAAAGCAGCTTCTGCAGTGGCTTTGAGGAATGCCCAGTTACAGGACAAGAAAGGACTCTTTTTGAAAATCTACCACTGGAATGACTGGCTTGACAATTTTATGGACATTCAATAGATTTTCTTGACCAAACTTGGCCATTAACCCTTTAACACTCATGTCCGCCAAAAACGGCTTATGTGTAGTGGTCATGAGAAATTACCATTTGTAGACCAAGAGAAGACTATTTTTGAAAATTTATCACTCATTCCAGGGGAAAATATTAAAAAAATAGTGTTCTCTTGGTCTGCAAATGGACATTTTCTATGAGAAAATTGAAATTTTCTTGAACAATTTGAAGGGTTAAATGGTCAAGGAATGTTAGCCGTGTGTAAAGTCCTAATAGTCAGTGTCCAGGAATATTGGTACTGGTCAAGGCTTTTCTTACCCTCAAATTTATTCAAGAAAATTGAAATTTTCTCATAGAAAATGTCCATTTGCAGACCAAGAGAAGACTATTTTTGAAAATTTACCACTGGAATGACTGGTTCAATTATGGAGCCAGTCATTCCAGTGGTAAATATTCAAAATAGTCTTCTTTTGGTATGCAAAACGACATTTCTCAAGACCACTGCAGAAACGTTTTTTGGCTGATATGAGTGTTAACGTATTTAATATTTGCTGAAATAGATCTGAGTTAAGCTTGATTAGTCTACTACATATAATACTAAGTAAGTGGGTGTCTTTAGAAACTGTCTTTTTACCAGTAGTGATTGAACAGAGATAAGTAAAGCTGCGTTCATACAAAAATGTTAATCCTTTATCCCATTAGCCCTCAACCCTTGAAATTCTAGTGTTTTCAATTTCAAGTCAGATATACAGGAAAGTCGTTGAATATTTTGAAACTAATTTGACCGGAACCTGTTACTGTTAAGTCGAAATAGTTTCAAAATATTAAACATATTATTGTGAACAGCATAACAAATCTTTAGTTTTAAAGGATGAACTGGTGTTCATTCTTCAACAAACTTGACAGCAAAAATCATCCATAAAAATTTGTTGAAAAATGTACACTGATTTCATTGCTAATGACACAGTCAAAGATAGAATATTGACATCAAAGTGGTAAGGGTTAATGGTAATACCCAATCATAGCCATTCTACCGATATTAGGTATAATATGTTAAGAATTAGTTGATTATCTTTGAATGAAGACTTAGGTGATCTATGTGAAAATGGTGGAGATCTCCCATTCAAAACCGTGACAAAGTTTATTGGGGCTGCTTATCTTTTCTCATGGGAGCCTAGCTTAACATTTTAACCCTTTACTCTTTATTTGTTAAAATAAATTTTAGTTTTCTCATAGAAAATGTCCATTTGCAGACCAAGAGAAGACTATTTTTGAAAATTTACCACTGGAATGAGCCAATCATTCCCGTGCTACATTGTCAAAAATAGTCTTCTCTTGGTCTGCAAATGGACACTTCTCAAGACCTGAGTGACTGCAGAAGCCGTTTTTGGCTGATATGAGTTCTAAAAGGTTAATGCTCAAGATTTGATTAGAAAATAAATCTCGGTTTGTAGACCAAGGAATGATCAAGTTGGCCAAAAACCTGCTTCCGTCTTATGCAATGTCCATTTACAGGCTAAAAGAAAAACTGTTTTTGAAAATTTTGATGAATAATAACTTAAAAGCAATATTTTTATTTTCCTGAACAATTCTGGCCATTAAAGTTCAATACTGCTTTTGAATCTTTTCAACACTGGAGACCAAATATTATTATAACTTCTTAATAAGGAAGAAATATATTCTGTTAAGTATTTTGAAATTAATTGACCTTATATGTGCCAGTAACTTTCAGTTAGGTTATTTTCAATATATACAAATGCCTTTCTGCATGGTTCACATAAAATTGAGGTACTCGGAATCTGGGATATATCACCAGTGAATAGGTTAACACGCATGGGATTCTGTAGGTGCCGAGTGTTGAAGGGTTAACTTAATACTGAATATTTATAAATAATTTTACAAAGTAGTTGCTGTCTCAGTCTGCCATAGAACATCAAAAAAAGTCTGTAGCCTGCAGCTACCAGGATTCTATCGACCTTGTTAGCTCACCTGGCTTGAAAGGCCATGTGAGCTTATGTCGTGGCGACCGTCCGTCGTGTGTTCGTTGTCCATCCATCCGTCCATCCGTCAACTTTTCCTTTAAATGACTTCTCAGGAACTGCTAGGCCAATTTCAATTATATTTGGCAGGAAGCATCCTTAGGGCATAGGGATCAAAGTTTGTTCAAATGAAGCCGATCGGCCAATTATGCCGGTGGCCATCTTGGATTTCGGCCGATTTTTAGAAATGTCTAAAAATCTTGTTCTCCGAAACGGCTTGGGGAATCGATTCAAAACTTATGAAACCTCATCTAGGCAAAGAGGTAAGCCAAGTTTGTTCAAGACGACTTGATTGACCGAATGGTTCGGCAGCCATCTTGGATGACCTAGTTTTCCCGAAAACGACTTCTCCAGAACCACTGAATGGATCAGGCCAAAATTTGGGAGATATGATTAGGGACTAAGGGCCATTAACGTTTGTTCAAGGGAAGTTGCTCCGTCAAAAAACATGGCCGCCATGGGCCAATCAAAATGTAGTGTGTTTGGCGGACATATTGGATTTTTTTATTTTATGGATTTTGAGGCCAAAATCGGTTATATATATGTTTTTAGAACTTGTATACAGAATTTTGATTCGTCAATTTTTCAGGTGGCCATCTTGGATTTTCTGAAAATGTCTAAATCTGTTAAAAGGCTACTCATTAACTGTTTGAACAGTTCAAGCAAACTCGGCTGGAAGGACCCTAAAGTGATATACTTCAGAGCTTGTATACAGAATTTTAATTGGTCAATTTGTTCGGTGGCCATCTTGAATTTTCCAGCTGAAAATCGTTTAAAACATTGCTCCTCATTAACTGTTTGGGCGATTTCAACCAGACTGGCTGGAATGAGCCTAGGGTGGTAGACTTCAGAACTAGTATACAGAATTTTGATTGGTCAATTTTGCCGGCAGCCATCTTGGATTTTTCTGAATATTTTTGGAAATCGGTTTAACGGCTTCTCATTAACCGCTTGACCGATTTCAACCAAACTCAGCTGAAAGAACCCTAATTTTTATTGATTTTAATGGTGGCCATTTTGGATTTTCTGAAAAATGGCATTTTGTATAAAATGCTACTCCTCATTAATCGCTTGAGTAATTTCACCCAAATTTGGCTGGAAAGATCCTATTGTCGTAGCCTCTAGTTTAAGTTGCACAACTGAATTAAAGACACGAGCCCCTAATTCAAATTCACATCTTAAAAAATCATAATAATTTATATGTAATGGAATCGTCATATGTTAAGATTTATTTCGTTTCATTGCATCTAGGCACACCATTCATGCCTCTAGAAGTATACAATTTTAACAATTTTATTTTCAGGCATTCTGGTGTGAATATGCACCTTTAATACGATCTCATTTGGAACTTGCTAAAGTTTATTTCCAAATGAGATCTTATTAAGCTTCTGTGATAAATGGACCCTTCCATTTTATCCATCCATCATATGATGTCATAATCAACTACGTGACACGTAGGATGCCACCATAATCAATGACATCATGAATGACGTAGATACGTATATCACAAACGCATAATTGGTAATGGACTAAGCATTGTTGTGCGAATTGTATGTCTTTACTATTTAATAAACATCATGTCAAATATTTTGAAACTAATTTGACCCAGCACCCAGTCAAGTTAGTATCAAAATATTCAACATCATACCTGTATAGTTTACTGGAAATTGATAGTAAGGGAGTTCAGGGATTAATCGAGCCCAACATGAGTGAGGTGTGGGTGGAGCTTCGATAGAGATGGGCGGGGCATAGCTAAAACTGGAAAAGTCCATTTGATGTTAACCCTTACATTGACAAATCACTGAACAAGTACATTCTTTATAATATAAGACTAATTCTGTTGAAAATTTTGGAATTAATTTGACTGGAAGACATTGCTGCCTAGCAATAGTTTCCAGTCAAATTAATTTTAAAATAGTCAACAGATTTCCTGTATAGCTACCTTAAAAATGAGATATAGAGAATACACCTGTGAAAGAGTTAAATGGGAACTGTTTTGAGATCCTTTATAGCTGCGTTTATTACAGTAATTAATTGATATACATGTCACCGTTTATGTGATCAATAAGCAGAACATCAGATGCGTTAATTCGTGTATATCTGATCAATGCTGTCCACGTGGATTATCTCAATGATGATGATTAATTATGCGCTGATTATAGCGCACTGACAAATAATTCCCATTCACAGATAATTAGGCTATATTTCGCTTAACATGCATGTTATAGAATATTTGTTTCTGTCCATAAAGCACTGCTTAGTATCTTGAATACAACAGCAACAACCTTCACACAAATTGTGGTTTCAAAATTTGGGTGGTTTAGCAATAATTTGGGTAAAATGGTGTAATACCTGTTATGATTGACATAAAGATAAACTTAAATGACATTTTTGTCTGCTATTAAGATATTATATCGAGCTTAATTCTATATTATTAGAACTCTTCCTACGCATAAATGATTACAGGAAAATAGTCTTAATTAAATTTTGGAGTATGTTTTGCCAGCTATAAAAACAGAGGTTTAAAGATCGTTATTATTTTTTTCTTTGCATTAATTAATTATATGTGAATTGTAACTTTTATTGATCTTTTATTCAGGGTGTAATGTCCCAACATGTCATTGATAGGCAATGTGTGTGTGTGTGTGTGTGTGTGTGTGTGTGTGTGTGTGTGTGTGTGGTGTTGTGTTGTGTTGTGTTGTGTTGTGTTGTGTTGTGTTGTGTTGTGCGTGCGTGCGTGCCTGCCTGCCTGCCTGCCTGCCTGCCTGCCTGCCTGCCTGCCTGCCTGCCTGCCTGCCTGCCTGCCTGCCTGCCTGCCTGCCTGCCTGCCTGCCTGCCTGCCTGCCTGCGTATACTGTATATGTGTCTGTATGTGAGTGTGCATGCATTCATGCTTTCCAGTGTTAACACGGAGTGCTTGTGTGGATTAGTGTGAGATTTGGTAGATCAAAAGGTTGTGAATAGATTTCGGGTGGTTGTGTTGCAACAAATATTCATTTTCACCAGTATTATCTCACCTAAAAACATGAGTGTTTTGCTCACCTGGCCAAAATGGCAAAGTGAGCTGACGCCATGTCAAAAGTCTGTCATCCATCCGCCCACCTTTGTTTTCAAACTTAACTCTTCATTAAGTGCTTGGCAGATTTTGACCAAATCTGTCTGGAAGGACCATATCATCATAGACATACTAAAACTAATATATATATATAATAAATTTGATTTAATACATTATTTGGTGGCTATCTTGGATTTTATTAAAAAATTTCCAGAAATCTTTCAAACTGTATTAAAAAAGTATCCTATCCTTTCAAAATATATCTTCTTTAAATTTTGTTGATCAGTCTTGACCATTAGAGTTTTCAAGTTCTCATTTTCGAAGCATAGGCTGTGTGAATATGGCGCGTGACCAGACATTCTTTGGACATCCATTTCAATGAAACACATCCATATTTGCAAGAGTTACTTCCCCTGGAAAAGGTTTAATTAGTACAAACTTAGTTTTTGCCTGATATAACACATATTATAACACCCCAATATCGTCTAATTTCTTTTGGGCCAATTTTTTCCTCCTCTGTTGCTGTGTCAATAAACTATTAACATACTATGTTATAAGAACTTATCCCATAATAACAAGGCTTATAAACCACACAAAGATATTCTTTGTATTTATATAGTGCGATATTTTGATAAGGTATAGTTTTTGCTACTAGCTAGTGTTTTATGTTAATATTATCTCTGAATGTAGCGATGTAAGAAAATAAGATTATCACTTGCCAGAAGGTATTTAGCATTAAAAATGGATTATTTTACAAGTCCCTCTTTCGGATCTATTGACGTTGACACACATGACTGCAAGGGATCAATGCCATTCACAGGTCTGGGTTTGCTGAAGTCAAATATCTCTATATAGCATTGTTGAGAGATTACTTATTTACCACAGTGTACAATGAGTTATTGGATAGTTGATAGCGTTATTGAATAGTTGATACGTGTGAACAGCTGAGAATTGTTTAAGGTATATACGGTTGCTGAACTAAGAGGCATGAGATAATCAACCCTCTAACAATCACAGACGGAAACGACAAATTCGTTATGATGTAAGAAATATTCTGTCAAATATTTTGAAAATAACTTGTCTGGAGGCTGTTGGTGCAACAGCAACATGCTTTAGTCAAATTAGTTTCAAAATATTCAACTACTGTTCTGTATGGTTGTGTTGAAATTGAGGTGTTTCAAGGGTTAACGGATAATGTAGAGCTTACACTGTGTTTGGTGCTATATGATTGTCAGTGACTTGGACTTAGTCCATGCATAATGTCCTGTACAGAGATCATGGATTTTCCTGAGGTCATGGATGCCAGTCTAATTATTGAAGGTGAATTATTATTATCACTTTAATTATTGTTATCAATGCTGTTAGATAACTATATGTGAAAGAGATTACCTGTATCTGCCTTTTAGGGACAGAAGATGGTGGTCCTTATCAATCTTCTTACACAACCCTTGTCATTTTAACCCGTTAACACTCATATCTGCCAAAAATGGCTTCTACAGAAGTCTTGAGAAATGTTCATTTGCATACCAAGAAAAAACTTTCGAATAATAACCTCATGTTCTGCAAATGGACAATTACTATGAGAAATTTGAAATTTTCCTGAGCAAATTTGAGAGTTAATGTGTGTATATTTGCATGCCTGTGCATATGTGCATAAATGTGTACATTGAAAGTTTCATTTGGACAAACTAGTAATTGCACATTTTTCTGTAATTTTCAATTTAGCAATTATTATGAGTATGATTTCCTTGCATTACTCAAAATGTGTGCAAGCTGAATAAATGGGAAATGTTTGGTTACTAGTACATTTTAATTCTTCTTCTATGCCCACAATGAAAGAGGGACATATGGCATGGCATCCATCTTTCCATCCATTTCTTTTCAGAGAGGGATCGTGAAGCATAGCACCTCCACATTCAATTTTTCTGAGTTGATATTTTAATGGGAAATGCCATGTCACGTGCCAGATTTCCATGTCTCAATTCGCAAGTGCATCCATTCCTTGTCTGAGTCCGATCATGAACGGTTTTGAACTGACACTTGCAAATTGAGAATCTATATTCTAAGTCTGATAAATCATATTTGACTAGGAATATTTCGTCAACTCTTTAGTGATCAAGCCAGTCATTTCAGTGGCAAATTTTCAAATTAGTCTTCTTGACCTGCAAATGGACCTTGAATCAACAAAACCGAATGTTGAATTTTCTTGACCATTATATGTTTAATGTGAATATTAGTTACATTCAAGCCTGTATGAATGACCACCTGTCTTCCGGGCACACAAGATGATGGTTCTTTAACTTAGACATGTGGTCATTGACCACCTGTCTTAGGGAACCACATTTTGTGCCCCCCCCCCCCCCCCCCCAATAGGCATATCCTTTGGTGAGTCACTTGTATTACGAGACCCCCCTCCCCCCAGCAGTCTTTTTTTACCACTTATTAGTGCTCCATAAGGTGGTCTCTTAAGACAGGTTTCACTTTATAGCACACAGTATGTACATGTATTTAGATCAAGTGTAATTAATATTTACATTAAGACATACCAAACCCAATTATTTGTACAAGGATATTAAATATGTTCATACAAAGTATGTAACGCAAACACTGGTTCCAAGAGTAAAAAGATGCGAGGTGGGGATGGTGGGGTGGGGGTGGGTGGGGGTGGGGGTGTTGTGTTAAAGTAAAATTGCAGACAAACTTAACATGCAGACAGATCTAGAATGTAAACTGTTGACATCTCCAAAAAGATAGACCTACATGGTAATAATGGCTTTTGTCTCTCAAACAAGCTGTCTTAACCCTTTAATTACTAAATTTATCAAAAAATTAAAATATTTTACTTACATGGTTATCGAGCCAGTCATTCCAGTGGTAAATTTTCAAAAATAGTCCTCTTGGTCTGCAAATTTACATTTCTCAAGACCACTGCGGAAGCCAGTTTTGGCTAATAGTGTTAAAGGGTTAAACAAAAGTTAAAATCTTTATAACGGCCAGCCAATGTGAGGTGTGGCCACACAGTCAGGTGGCACCCATCTAAAAATAGAGCCATGTATTCTTGCTGAGAATAAGCCAACAACAACTTAATAATCGGCCATCTCGTTACATCATCGCAATGACTAGACTGTTTGTTGCACAGACTGCACTTAGAAACCACACAGGTCGGGACCCAGTCTAGCTCCATAATGGATGGTAAAGGCACTATTAGTTACACCAGTGTTTAGCTGTGGGTACAGGCTGTTACCACACCCGTAGATGTATACATTTTATATTTCCCCCGAGTGTAGCGAGGGAAATAAAATTCTTTGCTCGTGTGGTAACAGCCTTTATGTATGATTACTGTATTCTGCGGCTGTAGTAGTAGAAACACCCTACACCCTTCTTCACTTTTGCCCACTGTATCTTGTCTTCAAGTCCATTCTTGACTTGAGTGTACTGAGTCCTGCTTTCTTGAGGTCACCTCATAGCACGCTTAGCAAATTTATGCAATGACATTCTCTCCTGACTTTGTATTTGCTGGCACCGAGTAGGGTGAATTCCAAGGCTCTCTGTGCTAGTGTCTCTTCTGGCATCCTTAGCACTAGGGTTGGGCGATTTTTCGATATTATCGTCAATATCGTGATATACCGAATACCGATACCGAAATCGTCATAATTTCGAAAAATCGTAAATATTGTCAATACCGACAGGACGATATTGCACTTTTAACTGTGAGCATAATATAAATAACTAAGTTAGAAATGTCATACTCTTACCTCTATTCGGTCCAGTAATAGTCTTTAAGTAATAATCCAGTCTTTGGCTAAGGTAATAAAAACTTAAAGGGATATTCCACTGGGGGATTTTATGCATCTGACGTAAAGTACTAATTTTCCGCATTAATTTGAGACCAAGAGCACAATTTTATGCCAACAAATAAAAAAGATATCCTCAATTTAAATTGCTAAAGTAACCAGTAGATAGAGGCGCTATTTTGAACAGGCAGCTGAAGTCACCTACACATCTACTCTGTTTGCCCGATCGAGGATAGCCGTAACCAGGGAAGGTAAATCTTGCATCTCGTGGATAATTAGCATACTGGCTAAACAACTGACACTTTGCCACAGTGTTTGGAGGAAATTAAAGTGCAATTAGTGTCGCGATGATCGCGCCAGTCATTGTAGTGCTAAATTGTCAAAAATTGTTTTCTTATGGGCAATTTCTATTTTTTAAAAACATTGAAGGGTTATGCCAGGAGCGTGTTTGCAATCAACCAGCTACAACAAATTCTTGAAAAATATGTTAGTTGAATAATGTTGAATGTAATTTCTCTGAAAGCTGTTGCTATTGCAACTTCTGCTTCCAGTCAAATTCCAGTTTCAAAATATTCAACAGGCAGTAAATATGGGTCAACATTTAAAAATTTGGAATCAATTAGTTAACCCTTTCAAAGACAGAAAAGCAGAAAGCTTAAAATTTACCCTGCATAGGCCTATTTAGTTTGGAAGCTACTGCAACATAATTCCAGGAAAATTTAATTCAGAATATACAACACAGCATAGTTATTTTAAAATTGGGAGTAAACGTTGTAAATGATTACTAACGCTGGATTTCAATAGTATGAAAGCAGTAAACTACTAATTATGTCTAGCGTACAATTGTCATTATTTACTACCTGTCACCTACCATCGTCTACGAAGTAAGCCGCTAAGCGGTTGCCTATAATTGACCGACCGGGCAATCAGCGACATCGTTTCGTTTTGGTTTGCAAATCCCGTTTTACAATTGATGCAAGCAAATTGTCTAGTTTGATTCTGTTATATTAAAATTAAGTACCGCGCCTTTTGTTTTGAAATGCATGACACATTATTTTAAAATTATCCAGACTATATGTTCTAAACTTGTGTCTGTCATCCAAATTTAAATGCGTAAGTTATCCATCCAGTGCCGATGTTATGAAGCCATCTTTCAGTTAGCCCCTTTTCATGCGGATGCTTCTGTGGATCCAGTATCTGAAAATGTGAATTTCCGTACCCTTTCCACGATCGTTTCTATTACTGCAAGCCCTTGCTTGACATGCGGACATGATGCGATTTAACCATTTCAAACCAGCACTGGCCTCTGCAATCGTCAAGTTGAGGACGCAGGTCAAAAGAAGGCTATTTTGAGAATTTACAACTAAAACGACTGTCTCAGTAACCGAACCAGCCATTCCAGTGGTAAATTTTCAAAAATAGTCCGCTTGGCCTGCAAATGGCCATTCAATAAGGAAATATTCTGATTTTCCTGACAGAATTTTGTCATTAAAGGGTTAATTAATATTCGGCCTTCATAACGCGAAGTAAACAGGTAAATCTAAAAGCGTTGGCGATATTTTGCTGGTGTGTCGTTGACGTCATAATCTCGCGGTTTCTCGCTCTCGTTGCGAGAAAATGGATGCGCCCAGGAGTCACGTTTGCAAGCGTTTTGGGCATGTTCATTTTATTATTTCTCGGCAATGGAACAGTGTATTTTATATTTTTTTGCAGCAACTATTTCGGATTATAGTATATTTTTTGTTGACTTATTCCCGATTTTCACTGGAATTTCCCTTTAATAAACTACAAAATAATCTGTGTTCATTTAATTCATGGTTTGTTTGCGCTAATAAAATGATGTAAAGTACAAAATAATCCTTTGTTGTTCACTTTTCATAATTACATAAATAGATGCCGCCATGTTTTTTCTTGCCTCATTCTGAGTGTTAGTCAGTGGGGAATACCATTTGCACTACCCACATTCCATTCTGATGACGTTATTACTACAGGTCAAGCTATTTATCCATTAGTCATTGATCTGCATGGTTAAACATTCTTCTGATCGTGAAAGATTTAAACTTTAAAACTTTTGAGGTCGATAGGAAACCACACACACTTAATCCCTTATCAATACCACAGCTTGGAATGGTGGGTGAGGGGAAAGTTAATCTCTTGCTTTACCGTTGTAAGTTTTTATGTAACTTTATACAATATATTTAGCATTTTTATACGAATCAGATCAAAATTCATTCCACATATAACATTACGGATTTATTCTAAGTGAGAAACATCCTTAAAATAAAGAATTTAGGCCTAATTATGTCCAGTCTTCTATCTGTTGTGGCGGTCTTGGCTGCACTGTTAACTGGGTTAATTTCACACATCCCGGCTACGCCTTGAGATCAATGGATAAACCCACTAAGTAGTGAGCAAATTTGAATAGGTCTACAATGGGGCAAATTAGTATAAATATTACAGACTAAATAAAATCTGATATAATTGTTTCCAGTCTTCACGCTGGTTCTCGTTCAAAATCATGCAGTGTTATTTTATTAATTTGCATCGTCTATGCTAGCGGCGGGCGTGATAACAGCTGTCGGAATTCTGCAGTGTGAATTCTGATTGGCTCAAGTATGATACGGCGGCCAATCAGATTTCGCTCTGCGGAATTCCTTTCTGCGCAATGAAGTTAATGCGTATTCCTTGCTCAATCTTTTGACAGTTGTCGTGAGGTAAAGATAACACAAAATGCAACACAAGAACAGAAAAAAATCCTTTATTTTTCTTATTTGTGATGAATACGGTTAGTTGCATTACATTCGTTGCTTTAAACTGGATATTGAAGGGTGTCAAAGTGTGGAATTTCGTGTATTAAATATGCAGAAATGGCAATCATGGCGATCTCAATTTACGGTTTCAATGCAACAAATTTAATGAAAATAACTTGCAGACACCACCAATTTGAAATACATGTTATTCTATGTTTACACCATAACTTCACACCACACCCAAATGACGATATATCGTGATACCGCGGTATTTTAATGAGATACCGATATCGTCATGCCTTGAGCAATATCGCCCAACCCTGCTTAGCACATGGCCAAACATAGACCATCTTTGCTGGGCGACTTTTACAGACAGCGGTGACCTATTACACATCTTGTATAATAGTTCATCGTTGGAAATTATGCTGTCTGGCCATCGGTGTCCAGTGATGGTGTGTAGGTGTTTGCAGTGACAGGCATCGAGTTTGTCTAGAGCTGCCTTTGGAGCTGCCTAGCTCTTACAATTATACAGCATCAAGGATACACAGGTTGCATTGTATAAACATATTCTTTTTATCACATCTACGAATCCATAGCTTCCAGAAGAACTGGAAAGCTATGTTCCCCATGACGCAGGGTGCAGCAATGTCAGCAGTACTGCAAAGCAGTGAACCCAGGATTTTACTTTTCCTCCATGGTTCGCCGCCACGAAGTGGATCGTCATTTTCTTTAGTTTCCCGCTTTGTCGATATGTATATGTGTTTGAACTCTGTTTTGGATTCAATCATAGAGATTCTCAATTTTTAGGTTACTTGCAGCTATTGGGAGAAGTTCGTCAATGGGTTTCTTTTCCTCGTCTATGAAGTCCACATCATCGGCATATTCCATCTCTAGCGGCATATCCAGGGAACTTTCTTGCATGGATTTCAATGCAGCAGCAAGGTAATAGGTGAAAAGCACCGGATATAGACCATCTCCCTGTTGGGAGCCGATTGATGTCCCTGTTGGGAGCCGATTGATGTCTCAAACTATGCAGCCTTCACTGACTTGACTCGTTCTCTCAGCTTGGTGTTTGCAAGCAGTAGTCTCACTAGTCGTAGCTCATCTTCATTGCAACTGACCTGGTGTAGAACATGTAGGATCTTTGAGCATTTAATTGTGTTGAAGGCTCATGACATGTCAATGCCCATTTTGTGGAAATCCCAGTGTTTGGACATGACTACTGACACAAGCATGCGTTGAGCCCATACAGTGTCTGCGCAGCTGCGTCCACATTTGAAGCCACTTTGACATGATCCAGTGAAGTCGGCGATCTTGTCTCGAATGCGGCACAGAGTAATATTGGATAGGATTTTTCCGTATGCTGTTGAGGAGCACAATGGGCCACAGATTGGCTGGGGAGGGGGGGTGGTGTTTGGCCCAGGTGGCATCTTGGGCGTGGGCAGTGCAATACTGGTGTCTTGGCCTACAGCGTCGATGGGAAGGTGGTGCATAAAAGCTGAATTGATTAGGTGCGTGATTGGTTTTGAGATAATGTCACTTGCATGTTTGAATAGGTCATTGCTCATGCCATCAGGTCCAGATGCATGTCCATTTTTCAGGGCTTTATGTGCCTTCTCAACTTCTGGTGTTTTAATTGGTGTTAGTAATGGCCTGGAGTCTCCTGAGAATGGATGCAAGGGCTCATAATCGTGGTCAGTGAACTGTTCCTTGAACCATTCTCAAATCGCCTCGGCTTTTGTCTTGTCAGTCCCGATAAAGTATCCTTCTGAGAGTTGCGTGCAGTGTGTTGTGTGGTGTGTAGTAAGTAACTCAGGGCTCAGGCTGCCCGAAACATTTTGTGACAGTCATCCGTGGCAGTGATTTCATCTGCTAGGGGAGTCTGCATGTTGAATAACAAGATCTTTTAAGCGTTAACAGCCTGTACCCACGGCTAAACACTGGTGTAACAAATTTATTACCCCTTAGATGTCTGAGGAGAATATTTCATCATAGCGTGACATTTAGATAAGCAATTCTTGAATTAGACATCTCGACAGCGAAGCCAACGTGCAGTTAAATCTGTCCATAATTGATGCAGCATGGACCTTTATAGCGTACACAGTAAAGACTAAAAGCGCTAATATCATCCAGTTTATGTGACGTTTCAGTGTTGGATTTGTTGGTGTCATTAGCAGCTGTAGGCTGTGGGTTTGTTGAAGCAGGGTTGTCCTCATTATTTGTAAACATGCCGTCACCACAACTGTCAGCTGATCTAGCTTTTCTACACGGATATGCATAACCCATTTCATATCGATATGTTGATTACTGTAATTGACACGCTTGTCAAACTTAAAGATCACATATTGTTGGCAGATCAATATTCTCGGGTTGTGATGAAATATGCAACAGTTTGATGGTAATTAACTCGTCGTTTTGATAGCTATGATAAATTCATCTCTCTGTCTGATATTAAATTTGTTATAGAAGCAGGTTGCACAGCCTTGCTGCAGCAACGGCACCCAGCCAAATTATGTTCAAAATAAGCAACAGCTTTCCTGTATAGTTGTTTTGAAATTGAGTCACTTGATTGTCAAAAATGCAGAATTGGTGGTTGGGGGAGGGGGGGGGGGGGCGAGGGTTTAACCATCCATCCCTGATCTTAACCAATCAAATAACAGCATTTGGTCATGTGACATTACTGAGGGGTAATAAATAATACAGTGGATCATGTTGATTTTGGTATTCTCTTAACCGCTGTATCACGAGCTTGATGCAGATATTAAAATCAACTCGATCCATCCAGTGATTCATGTGATATCAGCATCTGAGTAGACGACATCAGCAAATTCTTCTCCTGATTTTATGCGCATCCAATTTCAATTTTAAGTCGAATTAAGAGATATATATTTCTGTCAACTAGCATTGCTGTCGTGTCATTTCAAGATTCAATTCTCTTTTATCGAAGGAGATCTGGTAAGAAACTACATGCACAGTGCATGTAAAGCTGCGGTAACTTTCTAAAACCTTCAATGCCAACCAGTATCAGTAACAGCACAATGATTGCGGTATCAATTCATTTTTATCTGTTTCGGTTAACAGGTTCATTCAATGTCTGGCAACCGCTAACAAATTAAAGCTCGGCTAAGATTCCTTGACTGCTTATAAAAGATATGCTCTGTGCCTGAACTTACTATTTCTCAAGTTAATCGTGTTTATGAGTATTGAGCAAGCAAAATGTATCTTTTTATCTAGCGATGAAAGATAGGGATCTGATCTCTCACTCAAATATCTGACATCATAATCAATTACGTCACTAGGTAGCTGACGTCACAATCAATATGGCGTATGCTGTCATATAGCGCTGTCAGGAATGAAGATTGAAATCACTAACTAGTGTAAGAATTTTATGTCTGTGGTGGATTTACAATTTAATAAACATTCTGTTAAATATCTTGAAACTAATTTGACTGGAAGCTGTTGCTGTTGAGTAACAGCTCCCACTCAAATTGGTTTCAAAATATTAAGTCGCTTGCCTGTATAATTACGTTGTAATTGGAATTCTGGTAATTCAGGGTTCAAAGTATAAAAATCGATTTAAGGTATGTTCAAAGTGTGGAGAACTTAGAGCTAGAAATGGGTGAGGCATGACTAGAAATGCATCCCTGTATTCCGAAGCCTGGTCCCTAAATGACCACTGACCAGTGTCCTTTACTGAAAGGACGTTATACATTGATACCATTCATAATATTGCTGTTATAGGCTGGTGTTGAAACTGTTAACCCTTATCACTGGTGTCAAAATTTAAAAATTTTTAAATTAAATTAAAAGATGAACTGGTGTACTTTTTCAACAAATGTGGTGGGAGATGACATCCTCCAACAAAATTGTTGAAAAATGAACACCAGTTTCTTTGATATTGACACAGTAAAATATAGAATATTAACATCTGAGTGCTAAGGGTTAACATAGCTGTTTAACCCTTTAACACTCATGTCAGCCAAAAATGGCTTCTGCAGTGGTCTTGACAAATGTTCATTTGCAGTCGAAGAGAAGACTACTTTTGAAAATTTACCACTGGAATGACTGTGGTAAATTTCCAAAAAATAATCCTCTCTAGGTCTGCAAATGGATATTTTCTATGAGGAAATAGAAATTTTTTAAAACAAATTTAAGGGGTAAAGGGTTACTCTTTAGATGAAATTGTATTTGGATTAAATTATATTGACTAACATCATCCCGCACTCATATATTGAATGATGTTCGCTCGAGGTTATCGGTATCTGGGTAAGTCCCTGAATAGAATAAAGGATTCTTAGTAATTGCATACAAACCTTGACAGATGTATCATTGATTTCTGTGAATCAACCTAATTTATAACTATGTAACCCTTTCAACCCTGAACTGCCTGCATCCCTAATTCTAAGTCACCAATACAGGTGAACTGTTAAATAATTTGAAAAAGGGTTTAAATGGAAGCTGGTCCTACCATATGCAATGACAACGTATAGACCAATTACTTTCAAAGTATTCAGCGGAATATTTTTTACATTCTAGCAACTTTCTGTTTCTATCAATGTAACTTTAAAGGATTAGCCGAATTCAGTCAGTCATCATTCACTCCAACCTATGTTTAAATCAGGTGCCCAATTTTATGAAGTTTGAATAGAAATTGACTGAAAATTGTCTCTATCCCCTAGGCAATAATAACTGTCAATCAAATGACACTCAATATAGTTAGCCTGAGATTAAATCTAGCATGAATTGAATACTATTCCCTCCCTATCCCTATAGCAAATAAAATGAGTTAACCCTTTAAGGATGAAGCCAGCCAAAACCCGCCTCTGCAGCAGTCATGAGGAATGTCCATTTGCAGGCCAAGAGAATATTTTTGAAAATTTACGACTGGAATGACTATTGAGCCAGTCATTCCAGTGGTAAATTTTCAAAAATAGTTTTTTCTTGGCCTGCAAATGGACATTCGGTAAGTAAATATTTTAACTTTTTCAACAAATTTAGTCATTAAAGGGTTAAACATATTTTCCACCCATGAAATCCAGTTTCTCTATTTTAGGATAACCATGAAGGTAAGATGTTGATTATTTTCAAAATAACTTGACTTGAAACCATATATGCCTTAGGCACCAACTCCTTCCAGTCAAATTAGTTTCACTATTTTAAACAGACCATTTCTTGCATAGTACAGATTTTGTCATCATATGTGCTTATGTGATCGATATTGTTGAACGTGTTAAGCTAGATGTCTATGGATAAACAGCTTGACTTATTCAGATGCTAATAGCTGGCTTTGTAAAGGTGTTTCTCAGTGGATTGCAGATGTGATGTGTCAATAATAATTGTGCCAGGTTATTGATGAGGCCTTAGCGCTTGCTGCTACTCCCTTTGTCTCCCAAGAATTTTAATCTACAGCCTTCCTGCCATATATGTCCAGAGATAGAATTGTATACAGAACTGTTATGGGATTTTCTTTTCTCCCGCAGTATGGGGTTGACAGTTGCCAAAGAAAGTTATTTTAAACCAATGTGTGCAGGGTTTTTTAGTGGGAGGGTTTTCCGTTTATAGATTTTGAGAATTGTATTTTGAAATGTAAAAAATGGAAGAAAGCTATCAAAAACACCAAGGTGGTACCAGTGCAAGAATTTAGCTAAGGAACTCAATATTATTTAGCTTCCGTCTGACAGGCCGGAGATGCCCGTTATTGTTTCCTGTAGTTTATGACAAGCTCTAATTGAGGTGATAGTTTTCCCAGAATAGTAACATCATTTCTTCAACAATTAAAGCTGTTTACAAAATAATAATTTTAATTCTAATCTTGCTTTTTCAAAATTGACAGTAAGTTTGTTAGCTGTAATAATATACCCCAACATTGTGGTTAGGGGATCTATAGCGGTGGGGTTTACTATCTGTGTAGGTTTTGCTAGATGTCCTTCCATTCGTCCATCCATAAATTATTATTCTTTAAACATACACAATGTGTGTGTGTGTGTGTGTGCGTGCGTGCGTGCGTGCGTGCGTGCGTGCGTGCGTGCGTGCGTGCGTGCGTGCGTGCGTGCGTGCGTGCGTGCGTGCGTGCATGCGTGCGTGCGTGCGTGCGTACGTGCGTGCGTGCGTGCATGCGTGCGTGTGTGCAACCATCTAGAGAATTGGTTTCTGTCAGAAGTATGGAAAGAGGATTAATCAATTTGATGTACATATTTTTGCTTGTGTATGTACTTCCATGTGCGCATGTTTGCATGGGTATGTGCTTCCGTGTGTGTGTGCGTGTGTGTGTGTGTGTGTGTGTGTGTGTGCGTGCGTGCGTGCGTGCGTGCGTGCGTGCGTGCGTGCGTGCGTGCGTGCGTACACATGCATGCGTGCATATGTGCACATGCATGCATGTGTTTGCTAACATGGATGCCTGCACGCTCGCATGCCAGCACACATGCACGCACACTACAATAGTCTCGCATGCAGTGCTTCGTGGTGATACTAATTACTAGATCAAATAATACAGACATTAAAGCTCCATATTCACACCAGAATGCTTGAAAATAAAACTTAAATTCTATGTACACTTAGGGGCTCAGTCTGTTAACGCTTAAAAGATCTTGCTATTTAACATGCAGGCTGCCTAGGAGTAATAAAGCGAAATAAATCTTGACATATGATGATTTGTTTCTGTCTACATTATTGTAAAGCTTTTAATTGCAATGTTGAATTAGTATCTTTTGTCTCTAATTCAATTTCACAACTTAAAAGATTATATTAATTTATGCGTAATGAAATCATATGGTAAGATTTGTTTCGTCTAGGCGCATAATTTATGCCTCTAGAAGTATACAAATTTAACAATTTTATTTTCAAGTTTTCCTGTATGAATATGCACCCTTAATAAAAGATGAAATCTACACTGACCTACATTGACTATTGAGCACAATAGCTTAAGTTCTATGGATCTTTACCAAACTTGGGTTGAAGGTTGCCTTTGGAGATCCTGAAGAACTTGCTTTTGGGATCCAACGGTCACGAGACCAAACCTCAATATCATTGAAAAGTATGCGAGTTCTTCGGCTGGAATCTTCAACAAACTTGGTGGGTGGTTGCTATTGTGATCCAGAAGATTTTGGAGGTCAAGAGGCCAAAGGTTCAGGTCATCCAAAAAGGGGTGTGTGGGGGGGGGGTGGTGAGCCTCCGAATTCTCGGCTTTTTGATCATCATCATCATCATCATCATCTTTTGGCTTGTATATATAGATAAATAAGATAATTATGTGTAATTTCAGGTTATGACAGTATGAGCCAGGAGGACCTTGCAGAACAGTTGGCCGTGGTAAGTACTTGAAGTGTGAAATAAAACTAAGCTAGTTAACCATTTAATGGCCAAGCTGGGCAAAACCAGACTGTTATTGTTATAGTCTTGTGGAATGTTTATTTACAGGTCAACCGAATACAATTGTTGAAAATTGACTATTTTAATACTGTGATGACTGCCTCGATAACTGAGGCAGTCATTCCACTGGTAAATTTTCAAAATTTGTGATCTCTCGGCCTGTAATTGGACATTCAATTAGGCAAATATCTCAATTTTCTCTGCCAAATTTGACCATTAAAGGGTTAAAAACGTGTGTGAATGTGCCTATAGTCGCGACATTCAGCACAACACAGAAATAAATAAAATGTCTGTAACACAAAAACAGAAACATGTTAGTTAGTGCAATTTTGAACACAATATAAGAAATGTTTTGTTGAATAATTTTAAACATAATTGTATCTAAAAACATTTTCAAATAGCTAGTATCTCTTTGCAGACCTAGAGAAGACCATTTGTGACAATTTACGACCGGAATGGCTCGGTTATCGAGCCAGTCATTCCAGTGATAAATATTCCGAAATTTTTTGTTGGTTTACACATGGAGATTTCTCAAAACCAGTGCAGAAGCCATTTTTGGCTGCCTTCTGTGATGGGATCTCTAGGTGTGATATGTATGTTGTTTTCAGATTTGGAAAATCAAAACAGCCATTAAATTTAACAGCCATTTAATAAAACCATTCATTTAAACCCTTTAATGGGCAGAATTTTTAAAGAAATATTAGAATCTTCTCGCCAAAAAAAAATGTCAATTTGCAGACAAAGAGAAAATTATTTTGGAAAATTTTCCACTGGAATGACTGGCTCGATTAGCGAGTCAGTCATTGTAGAGGAAAATTCTAAAAAATAATCTCTTGGTCAGCAAATGGACATTCATCAAGATCACAGTGGTGGCCGGTTTTGGCTGGGTTGACCATTAAAGGGTTAAGAGAATCTGTGAAATATTCTATGAACATTTTAGTGTAAAATGAAAGCGAAGCTCATGCACTGAGTTGTTTTAGCATACAACCCTACTAACTAAAATTCACCTCTGTACTCAGCAGTGGAGGCAACCATTTCTAGCTATGCCCCGCCCATTTCTAGCTATGCCCCGCCCATTTCTAGCTATGCCCCGCCCATTTCTAGCTATGCCCCGCCCGTTTCTAGCTATGCCCCGCCCATTTCTAGCTATGTCCCGCCCATTCCTAGCTAAACTCCACCCACTTTGTACACGTGTTTGAATAGATTTTAACACTTTAAACCCTTTAACTCTCATATCAGCCAAAAATGGCTTCTACAGTGGTCTTGAGACATGTCAATTTTCAGACCAAGAGAAGAGTGTTTTTGAAAATTTACCACTGGAATGACTGGCTCAATAACCGAGCCAGTCATTCCAGTGAAAAACTTTCAAAAATACTCTTCTCTTGGTCTGCAAATTGACATTTTCTTTGAAAAAATTAAAATTTTCTTCAACAAATTCAAGGCTTAAGGGGTTAAACCATGAATTCCCCAGAATCTCAATTGCAAGGTATCTATAACAGTTGAATATTTTGAAATTAATTTAACTTTGTGTTAAGTTAATTTTAAAAGGTTCAGCAGAATATTTATTAAATTGTAAATTCAACAAACACATACAATTTAGCAGGGACTGACCTACCCATCTGAAATCATTAGCCAATAAATTAGCATGTTTTGGGATCTTATTAGCCAGATATTCAACTCCCTTAGCCAGTAAGTTAACATATTTTGGGATTTTATTAGCTAAATGTGAAAGTGATATTAATCTTGTCTCAAATGTATTGTACTGATAGATTATAATACAGAGAGTCCATATAATTAATTTCCTGTCTAGAACAGTAACAGATTCCAGTCAAATTAGTTTCAAAGTATTCATCAGCTTACCTGTATATTTACATGAAGTCCAGAAAATTAGCCAATTTTGGGATTTTATTAGCCAATCATGAGAATTATTCTCAAATACCACATTGTCATTTGTGAGTGGTTATGTCTGTCCCTGAATTTCAGGTGATTACTATAGGACATTTTTGCTTTTTGTGTAGGATCTCAGTGATTTGATTGTGACATCAGCCAACAAATCACATATTTTGATAATGATGTCAGATTCTTGAAGACAGAAGCTCGGATCCTTTCACTGAAAAGGTCTTTCACCTTTGATTTAGAATATTAACCACTTCTATCACATATTCGCATAGATTTGCTGACATCATTGATGGACCGTTCTACTTTATCCATCCATCATTTGACGTCATATGATGTCATAATCAACTATGTGGCATGTAGGATGATGACATAATTAATTATGGCATGAATGACTCGATTTGGTCCGTCCTTAACCCTTAATAGTCTGATTCGGTGTACGAATTGTATTTTTTTACCATTTAATAAACATTCTGTTAAATATTTAAAAACTAATTAGGACCGCGCACCTTCCAGAAGCCCTATAGTAATCACCAATCAGCAATATCTTGTTAACAGCATATCATACAGAACCGCTTCAGATATTTTAAGGAAACTTGGTGGTGTGCCGTTTGAAGGGTTCACCTTTATAGACTCAATATTTTGAGTGAAAATTGCCTGTTTAATGCAAATACTCAGACTTTTGTGAATTTCCTTGTAAACACCATATCATACAGAATCACTTGAAATAATTTAATGAAACTTGACATGTGTCTTCTTTATGATGGCTAGATGTGCCTTTTGAAGGATTCACCTTTATAGGCTCAATATTTGGGGTGAAAATCAGCTCTTTAGTTAAAGTCAATTTCCTCGTAAACAGCGTATCATACAGAACTGCTTCAGATATTTTAATTAAGCTTGGTGTATGCCTCAGTTATGATACACAGATGTACCTTTTGAGGAATTCACCTTTATAGGTCCAAGATTTTTGGTGAAAATGGGCTTTTTAATGCCAAAACACAAGATTTTTGGCCATTTCATCGTAAACACCAATATGATACAGAATCGCTTAAAATAATTTAATGAAACTTGGTATATGCCTCAGTTATGATACGCAGATGTGCCTTTTGAAGGATTCACCTTTATAGGTCCAAGATTTTAGGTGAAATAGAAAAACACAATTTTTTTTTTCAATGCTCGTAAATGGCATGTTATGCAGAATTGCTTAAAATAATTTAATGAAATTAAGCAGGTAGCTTCTTTATGATGGGTAGAGGGGCCTTTTGGAGGCTTCACCTTTCTAGGTCCAAGATTGTGTGAAAATGGGCTTTTTAGTGCAAAAACTGTAAAAAAAAATTTAAATTCTTTTAAAAAATGTTATTTTATTTTTTAAAATAATATGAAGGCTTTGAATAAAGTTGCAGCCTACTTCATAGAGAAATGTACTTCCAGTGATGGCGGGGCCAACGTTTTCTAGTTTGACTGGGGGTGGGGGTGGGGGCTGTTGCTGCCTATGGTGTGGGTGAAGCTTAGCTAGAGATGGGCGGGGCATAACTAAAAATGGAACGGTCCATTGTTATGCAGCATTATTTTGTTACATACTCATACATGTCATATATATATATAAAACTACCATGAGTAAGTAAGTACACCAAATATGCTATGAATGTTCTCTACAGACACTCTGTTATAGATAGTTGTTTTTATTATTGTTGCATAATTAAATCAGAAGAGTTTGAGTCACAAATTCAGACTTTTCATTAAATTGTCAATTTAACTCTAATTGACTGATAAATTCATAATTGGTCATATAATTACTGTCACTATTGGCGATGCATTTGATTATGCATAATTTCATTTGGAGATCTTGCATATTTATCTCTAGATTCCTGTAGAGATTCTACAAAACACATAAATTTAATAAACAAATGTAGTATATGTTAATTTAATTACCGTTAATCATATATCAAAATTAACTCTTTTGTGATCAAGCCAGCCAAGACATTTGCTTAGTAAATGTGCATTTACAGGCCAGGAGAGTACTATTTAAAACACTTTATCACTGGAATGGCTAGCTCGGTTATTGACCCAGATATTCTAGTTATAAATTTTCAAAAAAGTCTTGGCCTGCAAATGTATCTTCCTCAAGACTAGCGTAGGGATCAGTTTTTGGCTGGCTTGATCAGTAAAGTGTTAATGTCTATAGTAATAACTGTGAAGAGATGATTACAGAGATTATAATTACCTTCATTTACACTTCTGCTATGTGTTTAACCATTTAATGGCCTCTACAGTCATCCTTAGGAATGTCCATCTGCAGGCCAAGTGTTTTTGAAAATTTACCACAGGAATGCCTAGCTCGATAAACGAGCCAGTCATTCCAGTGGCAAATTTTCAAAAATACTCTTCTCTTGGCCTGCAAATGGACATTCAATCAGTAAATATTTAGATTTTCTTGATCAAATTTGACCACTAAAGGGTTAAATATTTCTTTTTACTTGCTTACAAATTGTCTCATTAATCATTAAAATTTCTCTGTGGTTTATAATTTAATAATTTTCTTTAATTACAAATGTAATCGTGTCGAATAACTTGTAATTAGAAAAACACATTAAAGCCAAACATGTAAGCGTTAGTACCACTAGCATTCTCAATCATTATTATTAATAACCTGCTGAGATTCCCTGCAGTAATTTGTAAACCTCGATGACTGAAGGACGTTTCACTCTGTACTGGTGAGTCAAGCATTAACCATTACCAGTCTGATGTCAATAGTCTAACTTTTACTGGGTCAATATCAAAGAAACTGGTGTACATTTTTCAACAATTTTGGTGGAAGATGTTGCTCTCTATGACAGTACCATCCCCCAACAAATTTGTTGTAAAAGTTCATCTCTTAATTTAATTTGAAGATTTAAAATTTTGACACCAGAGTGGGTTAAGGATTAAACAGGCTTATATTTGTACAATTATTTATTAACTTGAATTATGAATAACATAGTATGTTGTCTAAAGGTTTTTTTGATAATCGTTGTGCACTGTACTCTGAAACGGCCGTAGTGAAAACATCCTGCAGCTGCAATCAGTCCTCCTTTGTCCACTACACTTTTTCTTGTCTTCAGCCGAGCCCTTTGCCGCCTCAGCTTCCAGTCCTACTTCTTTTGTTAACACATAGTGTACACTTGTTCAAGCTTCAGAGGTATTGGCATGGAGTACAGCAAATTCCAACACTGTCTGTTGTGTTTCGCAGAACGTGGGCAAACATAGCACATCATTGGAGAATGTGCTGTGTGTGTGTGTGACCAGCGATGTTGGTTGATAGTAGAAACCTGTCTGGTAGCAGGCATCAAGCCTATCTTGAACTGCCTTTCGAACTGCCCAGTGGATCTTTCTATTTTTAGCCATGCTCCGCCCATTTTTATCTAAGCTCCACCTACACCTCGCTCGTGTTGGGATTGATCGATCTCTAAACTTCCCATCAATTTCTAGAAATCTATACAGGTAAGCTGCTGAATATTTTGAAACTAATTTGAGTTGGTGCTGTTGCTGCCCAGTCAAATTAGTTTCAAAATATTCAACAGCATGTTTATTAAATAGTAAAGACATACAATTCTTACAATGTGTCAGACTCTTAAGAGTTAGAGACGGGCCATATGGAATCATTTATGACATAACGATTATGATGTCATCATACACGCCACTTAGCTGATTATGCCCCTGCTGCAAGTGCTAGGCCTCAAAGTAGATTTAAGAGCCCCCGCCCCCCCCCCCCCCCCCTCCAGCCTCGAGGGGGTCCACCCAAGCTACTGGTGGTAAAGTTCATAGACCTTGGAGAAAAAGGAAGAAGGTTGTCCAACCTAAAGAACAAGTAAGCAAACCGCTGACTATCATGCAATGGAATGCTGAAGGAGTTTCTAACAAGAAAACAGAGCTTAGCCAAATTTTCAAGGAGAAAGGTGTAGATGTCGCGTGTATCCAAGAAACTCATCTAAATGCCAACAGAAGATTCTGTATAAGAGGATTTCAATGCTTCTAATCTGACAAGGATGGAAGACAAAAAGGAGGAGCCATAACTTTGGTCCGGAATAACCTAAACGCCATTGAAGTTCAGCGAGACATGGAAGGACCAGAAACTCTCACAATCAAGATAATTCCGGAGAAACATACTATCACTGTTGTCAACTATTACTGCCCTAATAATCAACCATTGAATCTCGGAAAAATCCCAGTTTACTCAGATTCAACTATCGTTGCTGGTGACCTCAACAGTCATTCTCAGTTATGGGGCTATCATTCTACTGATAGGAGGGGTGAGGACATTGAAAATTGGATGGATGAGCAGAAATTTATTCTCTTGAATAAGGCAGATGACCCCCCCCCCCCCCCCCCCCCCCTACATTCTACTCAAGATGATGGCATACCTCAAGTTATCCTGATCTAGCATTTTCGACAGAAAATCTACATCAAGAATCTTTGCGTATTGTTGGGGAACAACTTGGAGGCAGTGATCACCGCCCTGTTTTCATTACCATTAACATGGATGTTGACATTGACCGAAACCAGACCCCTCGATGGAACTATAAGAAAGCAGACTGGGACAGATATCAGAAAGAGAGTGACAGATTGGTAAAAGACAAAAGCTGTCAAAAACCAAAACATCAATAATGTTGTTAAAGAGCTTAACTCTGCTTTACTCTCTGCTGCTGGCAAATGCATTCCTAGGGGATCCAGGAAAAACTATAGACCTTACTGGAGTACGTCTCTGCAAAAGTTACACGAAGAAATGGCCAACGCAAGGGAAATTGCAGAGAATGTCCAAACAGAAGCTAACCATGTGAGACTCCAACAATCCAAGGCAAAGTATCTGAGAGCCAAAATCAGAGCCAACCAGAGAATCGTGGAGAGAAAAAACTCGAAACTTAAATCTTGAAAAGGATACGAACAAACTTTGGAGGCATGTGAAGCAGCTTAACAATGAAAACACCAGAGCACCGAACATAACTCTTGAAGAGGATTGTGAAATTAAAACAGGAGAGGCTGAACACTTTGCTTGTATGTTTCAGAAAGTAAGCAATCTAGATCTGCCAGTAAGTTGTAAAAAAGCTGCAATGAAATCTGCAAAGGGGAATGGGGAGACACAAATACATGCCGCGCGCATGGATGAGCTTCTGACCATCAACAAGTTGGAGAAAAGCTTGAAAGTTCTGAAAAGCAGAAGTCTCCTGGACCAGATAGAATAACCAATGAGATGTTGAGGAATCTGGGTACTATTGGAAAGCACAAGCTTTTGGAGATTTTCAACCACAGTTGGTACACAGGAGAAGTTCCCCAGTCTTGGAGAGAGGCCAACATGATCCCTGTACTGAAGAAAGGCAAGAATAAATCCAAAGCGGCAAGTTGTCGACCTATCAGTCTGACTAATTGCACTGTCAAAGCCATGGAAAGAATCCTCAACCAAAGACTTCTTCGACATCTTGAAAGCAACAATCACTTAGCGGATGAACAAAATGGCTTCAGAAAGTGTAGATCTACTGAGGATCAAACAACGTATCTGACACAGTCTGTTGAGGAGTCCTTCCAACAGAAAAAGCATACCATCATTGTGTGGGTTGATCTGCAGAAGGCATTTGATAAAGTATGGAAGCATGGACTCCTCCAAAAGCTCAGGACCGGTGATATCTCTGGAAAACTGTACAGTTGGATATGCCAGTATCTCCACAACCGAAAGGCATCAGTACAGCTGAATGGGACGAGCAGCAAGAAAGTCCTGCTACAACATGGTGTACCGCAGGGTGGTATAGTCTCCCATCCTCTTCACAATATTCATCAATGACCTGGTGAAGAACCTTCCAATGGGAGTCAGAACAATATTCATCAATGACCTGGTGAAGAACCTTCCAATGGGAGTCAGAGCTGCATTGTATGCTGACGATCTTGTGATGTGGAGCAGTGAGGAGTATGTGTCAACAGCCAATTACTGAATGCAACTCGCAATTGATCACCTCAATTCTTGGGTTTACAAGATTGTTTGTCCAGATCAACAAAGAGAAGACAGTCGCAACTCTATTCACACTACCGTATTTCGCTTAATTGAAGCCTAGGCTTCTATTAGGACAAGAGGTGTTCAATTTCCAACCCAACATCTCTTGAGAAAGTGTGTTGGCTTATATTAGAGAGTTTTCCCAAAAAAGTTTTCTAAAACTGATACCACAGAAATTCAACGCATTTTCTCCCGTGAAAGTTCCCACTGCCTACGCCTATGTTTAATGTATGCCTCAAAACATCACCGGCGAAGTGAAATTATTTGATTTGAGCGCCTATATATTGAGTATCCTTTAATAAAGGTTGTTTATTACATTAAAATTAATCCACAATTTGATATAAAATGGCTTGGAGAAAAAATACAAATCATGTGATTCGCCTCCAATTGAAGAGTTTATTTTAGAGCGAGTACTCGGATATAAATATTCTGGAATCGGGGACTCTGAACTCAGAAATTTCTATATATTATCATTGCGCGATAGAAACTGAGTATCATACTGATCTGAATAACAGGTACCTGTTTGATAAACTCCCGTTAGCGTATAAGATCTCAAGAGAACACGCCGCCTCCAATCGCAAAAGAGCTGCTGCCTCGCCAACATAAGATTCTGGCTATATTTTGGATCATTTAATGTTGATCGACGTTACAAAATTGAGTTGCAATACTGCTTGTTTGGTACATAAATTTGGTCTTAAAATCTATTTATAAGGAAGGTATTTAATCACGCCAAGACTGTTTTACACGCATTTTGACTACAAAAGTGTGGCATAAATGTTATTATATCTTGAACATACGTGGCCTACTATTAGTATTAATGTAATAGGTGGTCGAGATTTACAAATCTGATGCCTGTATTGACTTCTAGAGGGGCTGGAAATGTATCAGGACAGAGATTAGTGTGAAGTAGACACACCCTGTGACACGATTGTTATTATTATACACGCTATTTTAAATTTAATGTTAAAAAAATTTTCCATATACAATCTGCTGAGTTAGGGGTTGGGCTTCTAACACAGAGGTTTGCCGTTTTGAAACTGCTAAGAAATCATTGGAGCTCATATGTCAAAGTTAGGGATTGGGCTTCTATTAGAGTATAGGCTTCTATTAAGCGAAATACAGTATTCACTAAAAAGGAACACAAGACAAGTCTGAAATTTGGTGACTCAGTTCTGCACTTTGAGGATGAAGTAACTTATCTTGGTCTGATATTTGACAAAAGACTAACCTGGAAGGTGCAAATCAGAAAAGCTGAAGGTATAGCCAAGCGAAGACTGGCAGTTATGCGGAAGCTCACTGGAACAAAATGGGGAGCTAACATGAAAATTCCGAAACAGGTTTACTCTGGATCGGTTGGGCCCATCATCGAATATGGATCATCATCATGGATGACAGCTGCTACAAGCACCCTGCAAACATTGGATAAGGTACAAAATCAGGCTCTTCGTATCATAACAGGGTCTATGAAGACCACTCCAAGAGCAGCGATGGAAGAACTTAACCAATATCCAGCCACTCCAGCAGAGACGAGAAATCAAGGCCGGGATTCAATACCAGAAATTCAAATTGATGCCTCACCATCCCATGCATATGCTGACTCACCAAATGTCTAGAGAAAGGCTCAAGAGGAATAATTTCTTATTAACTTCAAAGAAAAATTGAAAGAAACAGAGAGTCGGACATCTTCCCCAGATGTAGAAACATAACTGCTATCTCTGAGAGGGAATCGTGGAACGCTTCTGAAATAGAAAACACAATTTCAATCTGGCCCTCGATTCCAGGGATTGAAAGCAAGGGTGATCAAGCAGAGGTGACAAACAAAGTTCTTGCATTGAATCATATTGCAGAAAACTACCCTGAGGAAGAGTGGATACATGTTTATACAGATGGATCAGGTATCCAGGCTCTCAAGAATGGAGGGGCAGGTGCTCACATTCAGTTTCCATGTGGAGCTATAACAGACTCATGCTTGCCAACAGGGAAGCACTGTAGCAATTACACTGCAGAAATCCAGGCACTGATCTTAGCTAGCCAAAAGCTGATACAACGAAAAACCAGAAATGAAAATATTGTCTTCCTAACAGACTCCCTCTCAGCACTCCAGGCGCTGGAGAGTGGAAAGGAAAGTACAGATTTAATTCATGAAAATCTTATGCAACTGGCTAAGGAGAACAATGTCAACTTGCAGTGGATCCCCTCGCATTGTGGCATATTAGGAAATGACAAAGCTGATCAACTGGCTAAGGAAGGGTCAAATAAAGAACAACTCAACTGCAAGGTTGACTTTCAAGAACTGAAACGTATCATTAAAGCCACAAGAACCACCAGCAGGCAGCATAATGATGCAATGCACAGCCTCAGTAGGGAGGATCAGACATGTATCTTCAGATTGAGGACTGGTCACAATCGTCTCAATGCACATCTTCACCGTCTCAAGATTACAGATTCTGCACTTTGTGAGTGTCAGCAGGCAGAAGAAACAGCAGAACATCTCTTGCAGCACTGCCAGAGGTATGAACAGGCTAGGAGAAGCTTCTGGCCTATTGAAGTATCTTTTGAAGAGAAGATCAGAGGAGGCAGAGACAGTTTGATGACCACTTCAGCTTTCATGCATCAAATAAGGAAAACAGTCTAAGATTACTGTCATGAGAAAGATGAACGCAAGAAGAAGACGCTGATTATGACGTCAGATGAAAGATGGCTACTCTGGAAAGTTGAGTTTCTGGAGTTGTACATCACCAGGTTGCATGATACAAGCATTGTTCTTTGTCCAGATCGATCTTTGATCCATGGATCCATCGTCCATGTAGTTTCCAAAGAGACCGACAGGCTACAAAATGTATGTTATTCGTGATACAGCGCATAGCAATGTCAAAGGAGTGAGCTGATGTTTTTGTTCTTCCTCCATTCCTTTGCCTTTGTCACTAACTTTGTCTGGTTCTGACACTTTGTGGGTGAAATCAGTCTTGGCTTCATTGCTAAAGGGATTCTCATTCTTGAGCTGTTTTGCAGTTATACTAGGGAGAAAATCATTGAGAAGCTTCTCATTAACGAAGTTTACATCATCTGCATACTTCATCTCTAGGGGGAGTCCAAGTATAGATACTGGTGTGTGTGTGCGTGCATGTGTGTGCGTGCATGTGTGGGCGTGCACGTGTGTGTGTGTGTGTGTGTGTGTGTGTGTGTGTGTGTGTGTGTGTGTGTGTGGTGTGTGTGTGTGTGTGTGTGTGTGTGTGTGTGTGTGTGAATGTGTGTGTGTGTGCATGTGTGCCTCATGCAGATGTGGGTGGGTGTGGTTGGTTGGTTCTAATTTTTATATTTCCGTCAGGGTCACTATTTTGTTCCATAGATAATGAAGGCCCAGACAAAGGGTCCAAATGAAGCATCAGATTGCAATTAACCCTTTAACACTCAAGCCGGCCAAAATGGCTTCTGCAGTAGTCTTGGAAAATGTCCATTTGCAGACCAAGAAAAGACAAATTCTCGAATAATTTACCACTGAATGACTGGCTCAATAACCGAGCCAGTCATTCCAGTGGTAAATTTTCAGAAATATTTCTCTTGGTCGGCAAATGGATAATTTCTTCGAGAAAATTTAAATTTTCTTGGAGAAGTTTAAGGGTTAAATGGTTAAGTCGTTCCATCTTCCTGACATCTCACATTTTATTTTCATATATAAATAGGCAGCACAGATTCTAAATACATTAACATGTATTTTACAAGTAAGATATATTTACTGCTCATCCATTTGATAACATTGTGTGTGATCGATGTTTTTGATAACCAACAGGGCAATTCTTTTGAGTGTGATAATACACCCCTTGTCTAAATACTATCTATTGTGCCATATAAAAATGACATGTTTGACATTACTGGGGAAATATTTTGTCTGTAAATATCCCCCTCATCAACAATGTAAAATTACTTTCCTTCGGCACATTTCAATGTCAGCGGAATTGCTTCCTCAACATAGACGTTATCTTGTTTGTCTTTGAATTAATAAAATTCTTTGCTCGTCTTGTGCAAATTTAACTGTGTCTTGACTGTAAACAGTTAAAATTCCATGATTTTTATCTGTCGGAAGAAGATAGAAAATAAAGCATTCTAATCCGAGACTTGTGGGATGTGGGTATGAATCGGAACAGCTTAGCGGATTCAACATGAATATCACCAACGACTACGTAAAACAAAAGGTTAGGTAATCAGTATGGTTTTTATGATTTAATTGCATGTTCACATAAATGGTACAATGGTATCTGAGAATAGGTCGTGTTAACCTTTTAAACCTCGAATTTGTTCAAGAAAATTTCAATTTTCTCATAGAAAATGTCCATTTGCAAATCAAGAGAAGACTATTTAAAAAAATTTACCACTGTAATGACTGGCTCGGTTATCGAGCCAGTCATTCCAGTGGTAAATTTTTTAAAATATCTTCTCTTGCTTTGCAAATGGATATTTCTCAAGACCACTGCCGAAGTCGCTTTTGGGTGCTATGAGTGTTAAAGCGTTAATGTAACCTTAATTTTAATTTGTTTTGGTTTACATAATATTTTTACTATATTGTTTTTAAATTTCATGTATTTAGCAAATTTTATTGTATAGTAAAAAAGTACAAGTGACCGCATATTTTGGAACCTAAAGATAGTGGGCTTGAAATTAACATTATGGTGTAAGAATTATCAAGGCAGCAAGGCTAATGACATGTAAATTATGATTGGCCTTCTGATGTATGTGGGAACGCATGCTTGTCAGATTCAACAATTACACTTACTTAACACTTAAGTGGCCAAGATTGGCCAAGAAAATCTAAATTTATGCTCGGTCATTAGACTATTTCTGAAAATTTATAGATGTACTCTGGATAAACAGTTCTCTATTCACCTCATTTTTCCATTGAAGGAACAGATGCCAATCAGTAAGGTACATACATGTAGAAGCTAATTGCATTAATTATAATATAAGACGTATGATGATTAAGTATTATTTGAATATTCTTTTTCCAGAAATAAAAATTTTAATTGGAGCTACTCTCGTTTAAATCGATCATTATTAATTGATATGATCTACATTCTGCTAACTAATCACATGTATTCTTAATAAGAAACATGTTTTATTCTTTTTATATGTTTTAGATATGATCTCTGTATTGAATTTCTACTTACTTAAACTCATGAAATCATTGATAAAGTCGCTATACCAGTAAAATCAGAGAGGAAGTTTTCCTTTCATGTGTCCATCCATCTCTCCGTCTGTCACCACAGATCTGTCCGTCTGTATGGACATCACAACTATAGTATTCCGTTCATTTTCTCAACATGATTCAACATAATGAACGTCAAAATTGGTTCTAATTGTTTATATTATGAGAAGTTACTGATCAAGTTCAAGTTTCAGGGGATTTTGTCATATTTTTTACGGAGTTATTCGCCTTATGAATGATGGAGTTATTCCCCTTATGAAGAGTTTAAGTTTCTCAAACTTGCTTAATTTTTAGAAGTCAGAGGTCAAGTTTGTGTTTCAAGTGTTTTCATGCTTTTTATGGAGTTTTTCCACCTTTTGAATTATGAAATATGAAAAATCCCAGTTTTGTGTCATTCCATGTCAGTTCAACCAGTTTGTTAGACATTGTCATCACCGATTTGCTTGAAATTTAGTGAATTGATTAGGCACAATGAGAAAACCATAAAATACAATTTTCAGGTCTCTGCTAATTAATCTCTGACAGGAAACTTCAAACAGCCATGACTTTGTTATTCTTTCACCTAGAGATGTTTCTTATATTATTTTAACCCTTTTAAGCCTTAAATTTGTTCAAGAAAATTTCAATTTTCCCAAAGAAAGTGTTGATTTGCAGACAAGACTATTTTTGAAAATTTACCACTGGAATAACCGGCTCAGTTTTCAAGCCAGTCATTCCGGTTCTGCAAATGGACATTTCTCAAGATGACTGCAGAAGGCATTTTTGGCTGATATGAGTGTTAAAGGGTTAAACTGTAGACAGAGGAATAGCTGCTTGTGATGTAAACATTTGAAAATTGGCACCACCTGTTTAACCCGTATACACTCAAATTAAAATATTCTCGAAGTAAATGTCCATTTGCAGACCAAGAGAAGGCTGATTTAGAAAATTTACCGCTGGAATGACCATGCCTTTACCAAGCCAGTAGTAAACTTTCAAAAATAGTCTTCTTGGTCTGCAAATGGACATTTACCAAGATCACTGCAGAAGCCGTTTTTGGCTGGTGTGGGTGTTAAATGGTTAAAGTACCACACATTTTTGTTCATTGTAGGTGGGGGGGGGGGGTGATGGGGGTGGGTGAGGGAGTGGTTGGGTGGGAAGAACATCTTAGTTTTCAAGCAATTTTCATCATAATAAAATACTCTGCTTGTTATTTCCAATAGGTACAGGACATGGTTCACGAGATGAAGGCAAGCTTTCTTTCTGCCATGCAGGAACTGAATGTTACCCAGTCTCAGAACAACACCGGCGGCAGCAGTATGCCAGGATCCAACAAAACTGAACAATCACAGGCACAGGAACAGCTAGTTACAGATAACCAGAAACAGATTGCACAACTTACAGATATTGTCAAAACTATACAGGTTAGCGGCAATTCATATGTGGTTAACCTTTTAGTGGTCATACCGGCCTCTGCTATGATCTTATGGAATGTCCATTTAGAGGCCAAGAGAATACAATTTTTGAACATTTACCACTAGAATGACTGCCAGTCATTCCAGTGATAAATTTTCACAAATTGTATTCTCTTGGACTCTAAATGGACATTCGGTAAGAAAATATTTAAATTATCTTGACCAAACTTGACCAATAAAGGTTAACCTATGTATTGATATGTTATTTTATTTAACCCTTTAATGGTCAGAACTTGTCACAATATTGACAATTTTGCTCAGTGGGTCTCCAATTGTAAGCCAAAAAAAGTATTTTAGAAAATATACCACTGGAATGACTGGCTCAATTATGGAGCCTGTTATTCCAGTGTTGAAATTAAAAAAATTGTGTTCTCTTGGTCTTTAAATAACATTTTTCAAGACCACTGAAGTGGTCAGTTTTAATGCGTTTGACCATTAAAGGATTAAAGATTCTACAAAAACCATCTTTTGGTAAATGATTTGCATAAAAGGACCACTGATCTTGAAGTATCTTCACTGACCAGTTCTTAGGTTTCCTTTAAGATGGTCATTAAACACCAGTCTGCAGGAGCAGGAACAGCTTTAACCGTTTAACACTCATATCAGCCAGAAACGGCTTCTGTAGTGGTCTTCAGAAATGTCCATTTGCAGACCATGAGACGACAATTTTTGAAAATTTAACACTGGAATCACTGGGTTGATAACCGAACCAGTCATTCCAATAGTAAATTTTCAAAAATAGTCTTCTTGGTCTGCAAATAGACATTTTCTATGAGAAAATAGAAATTTTTGTGAAAAAATTCAAGGGTTAAAGGGTTAAACCGTACAGGCCAAAAACATTAAATTCTTTATGATGTAAGGAATCTCCTGTTGATTATTTTGAAACTGGTTGGGCTGGATGCAGTTGCTCCCTGGCATACACGGGTCTTAAAACATTCAACATCTTTCCTCTATAGTTGTCTTGAAGTTGAGAGCCTGAACTTGCAGGGGTTAATTGACAAAGGTCATATAATTCTTATCACAAAAGGATCTTAAGATACTTAAATTACAAGTTAGGTCAGAGCTTCTTGAGGTAGTATTCTTCTAACAGGCTCACCAGACTTAACCCTTACTACTCGGATGTCAATATTCTATCTTTTACTGGGTCAATTACATGGAAACGGGTGTACATATTTATACAAGTTTAGTGAATGATGTTGAGCATCTATGACTGGTAAGGTGTCTATGAGTGGGAAGGGTTGAATTAGTCATTAATAGTTTGCAATAGTATTCGATGAATAATAAAAAGAATTAATTGAAAGTTATTGCCTTCGGCCATTCCAATTCATTTTTGTTTGTTTTACAAACCCTCCTAACCTAATTTATCCATAGCTTGAAAAAAAATTATTATGGAATTTTAAGTCATTTCCATCTAGCAATTTTATGCAGCCAAATCCTTATCACTCGAAATTCCTCATAATTTTTTTAAACTAGCTTTGTTAAACATTTAATGGCCAAGCCGCTCAAAATGACTTTGCAATGGTTATGAGAAAAGTCCATTTGCTGGCCAAGAGAAGGCTTTTTTTAAATTCACCACTGGGATCGCTGGCTCGTTAGCGAGTCAGGCCTGCTAATGAACACTCACTGAGAAAACGTTTTGACTTTTCTTGATCGATCGTGCCAATTAACATGAGGAAAAGATTAATACTTGTAATAGCTTAAAACTTCTGAGCTTGGAATCGTACATTCCCCCCCCCCCCCCCCCCCATCTCCGATCATGTGTTTTGAGTGGAAATTTATGTAAAACTAAACATTAAATTGGTCTGACCTTAGCACACATATTACAATTATTTAAAAAATATTGTTGTTTTTGTATTTTCATAATAAATCTGTCCTATTCATGTCGGGCTTGTAGGCTTGAAATGTGTGAGGCTTAAATATATATATATATTCTTTCATCCTTAAGATTCGAGTCCCAACCTGCATGTTCAGGTAAACCCTTGAATATTTTATTTATAAATTTAACTGAAAGCAGAAACAGCTCTCAAGCAAATTAATTTCAAAATACTCAATGGTTTGATTCTTACATCATATACAATTTGTTGTATCTAGGTGTTTGACAGGATTAATTCATTTCTATTCAGCTCCGCTCACATTTGTTTCTGGTATATGCCTTTCAGACGGATGTCGGCTCTGTTCTCACAAAATTAAAAGATGTCAGTGAACGTCAGACGACTCAACATGATGCAATTCGATCCTTACAAAATCAGAGAAATTCCTTGCTCGATGAGTTGGCGAGAAATGGTGCAATTACTGAAGGTGCTCGGTAAGAGTCTCGCTTGTTATTTCATCTTGGGATACATTTGAAATTAGTTACCAGTAGGATGGTTAGTTTGCCACATATCTGTGTAATGACCCTGTAATATGAATGCTATATGGTCAAATAGCTGCTACCCATCAACTCATCCCTCACTGAATTCCCAGTACAGAGCATTTGAAATTCAATTTATAGGAACCCTCTCCAGATAAATGGAATCCCCATTTTGACAGGCTTTGAAAATGGGCATTTCTATGCGCTAAAAATTAAAATCTTAATAGGCGTGTAAAATATCATCAAATTTAAATTAGTTGGTGAAATAATTAAACATTTATGTGCATTTGACAGTGGCAAGCGAACACTATCATCATAATAAGAATTACATAAAACTAACCGAAACCGGTCATTCAAGTGGTAAATTAAAATAAATAGAATTTTTGTGCAAATGGTCATTCAATATGAAAATATTTTGATATGCTTGGCGTGATTGAAAAAGTGTTGCGACATGTTTTACTGTTTTGGGCTTGTGGCTAGTAACATAACCCATTAACACTGATATCAGCAAAAACGGCTTCTGTAGCGGTCTTGAGAAATGTCCATTTGCAGACCAAGAGAAAATAATTTTTGAAAATTTACCACTGAAATGACTGGCTCGATAACCGAACCAGTCATTCTAGTTGTCAATTTTCAAAAACAGTCTTCTCTTTGTCTGCAAATCAACATTTTCTATGAAAAATTGAAATTTTCTTGAGCAAATTTCCATATTAAATGGTTAAACTATGAATAAATATGTATTGTAGTGGTGCTTATCTGGAATACAGGTTCTAATTGACGAGATAGTACAATGTACCATGCGACAAATATTGTAATGAAATTACTTATTATCTTAAAATGTATGATGTATGATTACTGTATTCTGCGGCTGTAGTAGTAGAAACATCCTACAACTGCAATCAGTCCTTCTTCGCTTTTGCCCACTGTGTCTTGTCCTCAGCCAAAGTCCTTAGCTTCCTCAGGTCCATTCTGGACTTGAGTGTATCGAGTCCTGGTTTCTTGAGGTCACCTCGTAGCACGCTTAGCAGGTTTATGCAATGACGTCCTCTCCTGGTTTTGTATTTGCTGGCTCTGAGTAGGGCGAATTCCAAGGCTCTCTTTGCTGGTGTCTCTTCTGACATCCTTAGCACATGGCCAAACATGGGCCATCTTTGCTGGGCGACTTTTACAGACATCGGCGACGTATTACACATCTTGTATAGTGCATCGTTGGAAATTATGCTGTCTGGCCATCGGTGTCCAGAAATGCTGCCTAGGTTTTGCGGTGGCAGGCATCGAGTTTGTCTAGAGCTGCCTTTGGAGTTGCCCAGCTGTTACAGTTATACAGCATCAAGGATACGCAGGTTGCATTGTATAAACATAGCCTCTTTATCAAGGGCATCTTTGATCTACGAATCCATATCTTTCAGAAGGACTAGAAAGCTATGTTCCCCATGATGCAGCATGCAGCAATGTCAGCAGTACTGCAAAGCAGTGAGCCCGGGATTTAACTTTTCCTCCATGGTTCGCCGCCACGAAGTGGATCATCATTTTCTATAGTTTCCTGCTTTGTCGATAGGTATATGTGGGTGAACTCTGGCTTGGATTCATTTATAGAGATTCTCAATTTTTAGTTTGCTTGCAGCTATTGGGAGAAGTTCGTCAAGGGGTTTCTTTTCCTCGTCTATGAAGTCCACATCGTTGGCATATTCCATCTCTAGCGGCATGCCCAGTATTGACGGGGGGGGGGTTTGGTCTTGTGGAACTTTCCTGCACAGATTTCAATGCGGCAGCAAGGTAGCAGTTGAAAAGCACCGGAGATAGACCATCTCCCTGTGGGGAACCGATTGATGTCTCAAACTCTACAGACTTCACTGACTTGACTCGTACTCTCGGCTTGGTGTCTGCAAGCAGTATGTAGTCTCACTAGTCGTAGCTCATCTTCATTGCAACTGGCCTGGCCTGGCGTAATACATCTAGGATCTTTGAGCGTTTAATTGTGTCGAAGGCTCGTGACATGTCAATGCCCATTTTGTGGAAGTCCCAGTGTTTGGACATGACTACCAACACAAGCATTATCTTAAAATATTATTACAGAATAAAATAATTCTTCATAATGCTTATTATTTTTTCTCCCTACCAGGAAGAAGTTGCGTTCTGATCCAAGCAATGCCTTAAGTTGTCCTCAAAGCGACAGTGGTGTAAATTTGCATATGAATGGCGAATCATCGAGCGGTGATACAACACCACCACAGATATCTCCCTTAGTACAGCCATATCTTGACAGCCTTCATACAGCACAAGGTAATTATACAGAAATATTATCAAGCTAATTAGGCTCAGTCCTGCTGTAGGTATTGTGCTGTGGAATTGTCAGCTTTTATTATGGCCGCATATGAATATATGGGTGTGTGTGCATGCATGTGCGTGCATGTGTGTTTAGTATTCGCTTTTTCTAGTTTTGTCCATCCTAGACGATCGCTCTTGTCCTGCTCATGGGATCATCGCCAATATTAAGTGGGATGTTGGTCTTTGGTGTCCGAAGAACCCTATTGATTTTGTTATTAAATGTTCACGGTCATGGTGACCCATTTACGGAAATTGTGGATGATAGATTAAGTTCTATTAAAGGGATCTAAAGCCGGTTGCTATTAGAGTCTGAAGAAGCTTATTGAGTTTTGGGTTAAAATGTCATGGTCAAAGTGACCCAATAATTAAGAATATTGTCTTGTTTTCAGATGATTCTTCGCCAACCTTAGTTCATATATTTCCGTTAGGTTCAAAGAATTGTATTGATGTTTGGATCAATGGTCAACATCATGGTGACTAATTAAGGGAACTTTGTTGCGCTTCAGCTGTTAACTCAAGTTCTATTTTTTTACCAAATGACCTAAATAAGCATGTTCAGCAATAAGGTGTGTAATTTTCCTTTTCGAGATGCATCGTTCATGCGAATTAATCGGATGGATAGATTTCAGCAATTTCTACTTGTATTTTGTTATTTCAATAACATTGTCAATGTCTTTGCACTTCAAAGCAAAATTTAAATTTTTCCAACCTATTTCTGTTTTTGGAACCTAATTGTCTATGTTTCTGGTTTTATATACTGACGTTGTAGCTGATGAGCAATGCAGACCTAAAGATTACAAATGTTTATGTAATGTCTTTGATATTCTGTTCACAAAAAGGGAATTTACATGCAGATTCTGAGTCATCAATTGTTGCTGAGGCTAAACACAGTATTGACCTTGCTAATATGTTGCGACAAAAATATCTTGACTGTAACACGTCGGCATCAAGTGATGATGGAAACCAGCACAGCAGCTTTGAGGTATGTTTCTTACCGATCGCATGTCAGAAACAAAAAAGGTACATAATCACGCCAGAATGCTTGTAAGTAAAATTGTTAAAACTGTATAGTTTTAGAGGCTTAAATGACGTGCCTAGATGTGATGAAACGAGAAAAATTTTAATATAACATGAATTCATTCCATTACAAATTAATGTAATTTTGTTGTAAGTTGTAAAATTAACTTAGAGACATGAGTCCCTAATTCAAATTCACAACTCAATAAATTCTAATAAATTGTATGGAGTTAAATCATCATATGCCTAAAATTTATTTTGCTTCATTACATTGAAGTACACAAATTAAGCCTTTAAAGGTACACAATTTAAACAATTTTATTTTCACACATTTTGCTGTAAATGTGTACCTTTAAAGATCACAAACAAGAATTAGATTTCAATAAGCATCACCAAAAATATGTTTTATGTATTGAAACAAATTTAACAGATTTTCACAGCTTCTGTTTTAAAATCATTAATTTTGACACACCATAAAATTCACAGTATGACAGCATCGCATGAATCATCAATGACATGGGTTCAGACTACAACATGTGTGTTTACAGATTAGAAGATGACATCTAATAAAGATACATCAGCTCCGATCCAGTTTAACCCCTTAACCCATACCACCATGATGTCAATATTCTATATTTTAATGTGTCAATAGCAAAGAAACTGGCATACATTTTTCAACAATTTTGGTGGACGATGTTGCTGTCTATGACAGCACCATCTTCCACCAAATTTGTTGAAAAATGAACACCAGTTCATCTATTAATTTAATTTGAAAATTAAAAAAAATTGGCATCAGAGTATGTAAGGGTTAAATTCTTTCAAGGTAATTTAAACTTTCTCATAGAACATGTCCATTTGCAGACCAAGAGAAGACTATTTTTGAAAATTTATCACTGGAATGACTGGCTTGTTTATTGAGCCAGTCATTCCAGTGATAAATTTTCAAAAATAGTCTTCTCTTGGTCTGCAAATGGATATTTCTGAAGACCGTTGCAGAGTCCGTTTTTGACTGATATGAGTGTTCAAGGGTTAACAAACACTAGTATTTCTGAATGAGCTTTTGTGAGATGTCAATCATCTGCAATAAAATATCATTTCACACGATATCATCACGCCAACCACCACACTCATTCACGCTGACGTTACTCCGCTAGTCTCATGGAAATTTGAAGAAAGCGAATTTCCATGACAAAATTAATCATGTATGATTCAAGATATATGTAAATATATTTTATTTTGATTTGGTTATACAGAAACATCATGTGATGCGCTTTGACTCTTCTTTGATTGCATTCTCATTTAAGCTCCCATTATCATGCTGACAGATTTCTTTTGGAAAATCGTGTTTGCTGAAAACGGCTTCTGTCTTTAAGACTGCAATATCTTTAATCAACACTTTTTAAATGGGACTCTCCTCATATACCTATTCTTACAAATTCTTGTATATGTAGATAAAGTCTTAGCCCTTTCACCGATAAATACCCGGATCCCACTCTCAGAGCAAACAAACAGAAAAGTTGTTGAATATTTTGAAATTAATATGCGTCATATTAATTTCAAAATATTCAACAGAACATACTATACATCGTAAATGATTAACTTTTTCAGGGATTTGTCATTGAAAGGGGTGATGATGTAAATGTTAATCTTCACTTGTCTATTTTCTCTCATCTTTTCTTATTTTAGGAGATTGCGCCCACTGAAGATAGATGCCTGTCAGGTACTATAAACATTATTTTTCTGTCAAAGTTTCATCTTAGTGTATTTAGTTTCATATATCGTAATAATTTGTCTCCAATGGAGGAATCCAGTTTTAGCAATGCACCACCCAGCTTTCGCTAAGCTCCACTCACACATTACTGTGTTGGGATCAATCGATCCGTGAACTCTCTGACTCAATTTCCAGAAAACTATACAGGTAAGCTGTTGAATAATTTGAAACTAATTTTGACTGGGTGCATAGGCAATAGGCAGCAACAGCGCCATGTCAAATTGGCTGGATGGACCCTATTGGGCTAGGCTTCAGAACTTTATACAGAATTTTGATTGGTCAAGTTTATTGGTGAAAAGCTTAGATTTTATGAAAAATATACCGGAAATTGTCAAAACGTTACTCCGTATGAACCGCGTGGCAGATTTCAACTTACTTTGGCTGGAGGGATCCTATGGGGGCTAGGCTTCAGAACATATATACACAATTTTGATTGGTCAATTTTTGGGGGTGAAAATCTTAGATTTTATGATAAATTTACCAGAAATTGTGCAGACACTACTTATCATTAACCGCATGATAGATTTCAACCCTAGTTGGCTGGACAAATCCTATGCGGTAGGCTCCAGAACGTCTGTTCAGAATTTTAACGGATACATTTTTTTTGTGAAAATATAATTTTATGAACAATATTACGGAAATTGTCAAATGCATCTCCTTCATAACAGCGTGGTGGATTTTATCAAAATTTGGGTGGAAGGATTCTATAGTGGTAGGCTCTAGAACTACTGTTGAGAATTTTGGGTGGTCAATTTTTTGGGTGGCCATTTGGATTTAGAAAGATTTTCAAGAACCATTGAAAATGCTATTCCTTAATTAGTGTCTCAATTTCAATGAAACTTGGGTGGAATGATGCTATCACAGGTACTGATGGTAGGCTTCAACATATCAAACAAGAATTTTGATTGGTCAAATTCTTTGGTTGCCTACTTTGATTTTATTCGAAAATTAGCCATGTCTACCGGTATTTAAATGCAAATGGGTCAAATGTGAGCATTGCAGGCCCTAGGGCCTCTTGTTGATAAGGGTATTGATAAGCCGTCTATATTTATTTTATGATTAAAGTCAAGCTTCATAGATCATTGCAAAATCGTAAAGTCGAGCTTCATGGTTGCATTGCAACCCCATTTCTGGTTTACTGGTGGCTATAGATTGATTGTTAATAAATCTACCATTCAAGAGCATTTGTTAGTTCCCTGGTCATTGGGAGTCCGACAATCCACTATCTCTGATTACTTTCTTTCTGATTGAAAGCCCTATAAATTGCTCATTAACTTATATATGGCATTAACAATTTTGTAGCAAAAAATAATAATTATTAGGTATTACTCACAAATTATGCAAAATTTATTCTACCTAGAAGTGAATTAACAGTCTTCATTCTGAATATACAAAAACATTAGATCAAAGGATATAGTGATAAAACCTGCTGAGTAGTTTGAAAACAATTTAACTGAATATTGTTATTGTTCATAACACCCACAATTTGTGAAATACATTTTCAAAATATTCATGGAGATATGCACTGTTCCATTACCAGGTCTCGGATAGATCTATGTAAAAGGTTAATATTAGTCACATTTAACTAGTTTGTTTTTATCGATTAATTAATGGAAATCATTACAATGAATAGTTTTAAGGTATTTATGCCGCCTGATAATTAACAGATAGAATATTATGTAATGGATCACACAGCTTAGATCATTTCCTGTCTGAGAAGGACATGCAAGTATACTCAACGAGTGGTTTATATATATATGTATCTGGGGTTACATTCTTAAAATATAGTAATTAGGTTTTCTTTTTTACCTCAACTGACTTATTAAGTGTGGTGTAAATGCATAAACAAATAACCAAATTATTCATGTTTTTACCTAAAGTTATGAAGTAAAACAAGCTATTGCAATACCCTCTGCATTGTACGGGTTTGGGGTGGGGTTGGTTGTCACGGCATCGGCGTGGTCCAATTTGTGTTTAGCTCAAATTAGGTAGCGATGATATCTTATGTTCAGTTAATCATACTGTACACAAACTTGGACACATGCCTCCCATGATGAAAAGATATGACACCAGGATATTGGTTTAAAAAATCAATGTCACTGTGACCTTGATAACAACATTATATTTATGGTCCCCGAAAAGTTTTGGGAAGCATATTCGCCGCTTGGTCCATCCATTTGCCCTCTACAAGCTTGTCCAGGCCATAGTTTCATGATTTTTATATGTATGATCATGAAACTTGGTATGTGGATGCATTTTATGGAGAAGATATGCCGTGTGTAAAAAGTAGATTGGCGTGACCTACCTTTAACCTATTTTTCACATGGTTCATTGAATATTACCGAAAATCTTTGTCAGGGCTGTGGGTTCGAGTTTTTGGTATATGGGAACTAAACTTGATATGTGGATTATGGAGATGTGCAGTGTGTGAAATGTAGTTCAACATGACCAACTTTTGACCTACTTTTCACGGTTCACTGAACATTACAGTATACAAGCTTGTCCGGGCCATAGTTTCAAGACTTTTATATATATGATCATGAAACTTGGTATGTGGATGCATCTTATGGAGACGATGTGCAGTGTGTAAAAGGTAGGTCAACATGACCTACTTTTGACCTACTTCACGTTTCATTGAATATTACCAAAAGGCTTTGTCTGGTCTGTAGTTTCAAATGTTTGTGGTAACAGGAACTAAACTTGATATGTGAATGCGTGTTAGGGAGCAGGTGTGCAGTGTATGAAAAGTAGGTCAGCATGACCTACTTTTGACCTACTTTTTACCATTCACTGAACATTAGAGTCTACAAGCTTGTCCAGGCCATAGTTTCAAGACTTATGTGTACGATCATGATACTTGATATGTAGATGGATCTTATGGGGCAGATGTGCAGTGTGTAAAAAGTAGGTCAACACGACCTACTTTTGACCTACTTTTCACGGTTCATTGAATATTACCGAAAGTTTTTGTCCGGGCTGTAGTTTCAAAAGTATTTCGTTTACAGGAACTAAGCTTGATATTCGGACGCATGATAGGGAGGAAGTGTGCAGGGTGTGAAAATAGGTCTGTGTGCCCTACTTTTGACATATTTTTCACGATTCATTGAATATTACAGAAAATTTGTATCCAGGCTGTAGCTTCAAGAGCTTTTGATATACGGGAACTAAACTTGATATGTGAATGTTTCTTACGGAGGAGGTGTATACAGCCTATGAAGAGTAGGTCAGCGTGACCTACCTTTAACATACTTTTCACAGTTCATTGAACATTACAGAACATGTTAGTCCAAGCTATAATTTCAAGAATGTTTGGCATACTGGAACTACTAAACCTAGTGTATGGATGTATTAGGCGCTGAAGGTGTGTTGCATATGAAAAGTTGTGAACTACTTTTCATTGTTCACCGAACATGCTTTTGACCTACTTTTCATGGTTCACTGAACATTACATAGAATTTTTGTCCGGACGATAGTTTATACAGTGTGCATACAGAGTATGCCTTGTTTTTCAATGTCACATTTTGTGCTTAGCTCAACTTACCAGCTTATATAGTTAACTGAAGTGACACAATATTAAATTAAATTAATTCTTTCTTTCTTTTTTATCTCAACTGGCTTGTTAAGAATGATGCAAAACATACACAAATAACCAAATTGTTCACATTTTAGCAGAAGTTTACAAAGCTAAATGAAAAAAAATAAGCTATTGTGATAGGTCCACACCGTCCAGCATTAGTGGTGTTGTCAGCGGCGGCCAATTTGCTTTTAGTGATATTTACCGTAGTGACTGATCTCTCATGTTGTGTTAATCATGCTGCAGCAAAACCTGGACACATGTTTCCCTATAATCAAAGGGCAGGTCATGATATCATGACCTTAACTGTCTGCTGACCTTTTGTAGACGACATATTCCAAGGGGTATATCGGCTCGACCTACTAAATATTTTGACAACAATTTGACTGAAAGTGTTGGTGGCTAAGCCACAAAATTTTTTTCGCTCAAGTTGTTTGAAAAATATTCAGCAGGTCCAGTTTTTGTTCATTGAAATTATTGTCTGGTGGCTAGCGGCAGTGAGACAGTTAACATCCAAAGGTCAATGTGACTGTGTTCGTGGTAAGAACTTTGATATTTTTCAACATTAACATTTTTGTGTTCTGCTCAACAGTTTGCATTTCAGGTTTGGTTCATTATATTGGATGCAAACTTGCTTCCTTTTAATGAGAGGGCATGACACAATCACATTGTGGTCAGCAGGTTAAAGGTCTGCGACCTTGATAAAAAACTTCAATTTAGCAGTTTATATTCCATGTTTGGTAAAACATACAGGGCCCAACTTGGTACAGGTGCTTCGTGATAATGTGCTGGCATGACACAATCACTTTGGCATTTAAATGTCAACGGTCAGTGTGATTATGACAAAACTTAGCTTATTTTTAACCCTAACATTTTGCGTTAAGCTCAACTTAGTGGCTCATTTATAATGTGGGGTTAATCATACTGCACCCAAACATTGGCACTGTTGAGTGCCTGTAATGAGAGGGCATGAGACAATGGCCTTGATGTCAAAAGATTGCGATCATTTTGACATTGATAAAAAACCTCACAGTTTGCATTTAGCTCAAGGTTTTGGTTTGTATCTCATACCAATCTTAGACACAGGCTTCCACGAAATGAGAGTAGATGACAATGAGTTTGAGGTCAGAAGGTCAAAGGTTATTGTCACTGATTTGTATATTGATAGGCCTAAGGTGTTTTGCCCTTTATCTCTTTAAGTAGAATTATATTTAAAGTCAAGCTTCATAGTTCATTGCAACTTGAAAAAGTTGTGTTTCCTGATTTCATTGCAGTTTCCAGTTATATTAGTTTCACAATATTGAACAGCTTTTCTGTATTGGTTTCAAGAAATTGAGACACATAAAGTTCAAGGGTTATCCTTTACCCCTTTAGTCCTCATATCAGCCAAAATCGGCCACTACAGTGGTCTTGAGAAATGTTAATTTGCAGACCAAGGGAAGATTATTTTTGAAAATTACCACAGTGATATATTTTTGAAAATAGTCTTCTCTTGGTCTGCAAATTTACATATTCTTTTTTAAAAATTGGAATTTTCTTGAACAAATTTAAGACTTAAAGGGTTAATGGCTAAATCTGGTCAAGAATATCTAAATATTTGCGTATTAAATGTCCATTTGCAGGCCAAAAAAGTATAATTTTGAAAATTGACCACCAGAATGACTGGCTTGGAAACTGAGCCAGGTAAATTAGAAAAAATAGTCTCCTTTTGGCCTGCAAATGAACATTCCTCAAAACTACTGCAGAGGCCCACTTTGTCCGGCTTCGTCATGAAAAGCTTAATGAGCACAATTAATTTCTGGTTTGTATCACAAACCTGAAATGTCTAGTTTTTATTTCAAACAAAATTCACAAATTCTTTATAATATAGGGAATATTCTTTTGATTATTATGAAAACTAATTTGACCGGTAGCTGCTGCTGCAACATGTTCCATTTAAATTAGTTTCAAAATCTTCAATAGTTTACCTATGTAGTGATCATTAAATTGAAACACTGGAGCTTCAAGCATTAATGGACGAGTTCCGTGCATATGCTTTAACTTACAGATTCTAAGTCACATCTAACCAGCAATATCAAAGCACGCCACCATCAAACTGTTGATAATGACGGTAAGATATTGGTCCGCAGTCAAACATGCCGCCTCTTTCTATTGGAAAAGCTTATTGTAGACCAAAAGATAGTGGTTCTCTAGGTCAGGTGGTCTTTAAAACACATGTCTTACGGAACCATCAACAATTGTGTCACCTGTAGCAAATGGTTTTTGTTTCAAATACCTTTAACTCTTATACATTAAGAATTAGAATATGAACTATATCTGTGTAACATTAAATATTACTGTTTAACCCTTTCACCGATGAATTTCCCATATCTCATTTTCAAGGCAACCATACAGGAAAACTGTTGAATATTTTGAAATTAATTTGACTGGAAGCTGGTGCTGCTTGAGGCAGCAACAGCTTCCAGTCAAATTAATTTCAAAATATTCATCAGACAAAATTTTATATCATAGAGAAATTACTTTTTCAGGGATTTATTCGCGAAATGGTTAAAAAGGAATCAAAGGCTAGAGTCTGATGAAGCACATTTCTATGCGGAATCATGTCACATATCAATAACATTATTATGTAAGGCAGGCCCCAAAGTTTGACAGATTTGGATAACCTAAAAATAGGTTCACTGATTTTCACACCAGGTATCCTGTCACCGATAAAGTCTTTTTGCATATAGGAAAGTTGGTGAAACTTTTGAAAACAATTCGACTGGAATTGCTTTCAGACAAATTACTTTCAAAATGTTCAACAGAATAGTTCAGTATCTGAGAAATATCTTGTATATGTGAAAAAGAGAACCTAGTTTAATGGACCTTTCCAGTTTTAGCTATGCCCCGCCCATCGCTAGCTAAGCTGCACCCACACTTCGCTGTGTTGGGATTGATCGATAACCGAATGCCCTGACTATCAATTTCCTGAAAACTGTACAGTTAAGTTGTTGAATATTTTGTAACTAATTTGACTGGGTGCTGTTGCTGCCTATTGCAGCAACAGCGCCCAGTCAAATTAGTTTCAAAATATTCAACAGAATATTTATTAAATAGTAAAGACATACAATTCGTACAACAATGCATGGTCCGTCTTCAACTACGCATTGGTGACATACTTATTTACATCATTCATGACATCATAATGACATCATTGATTGTGATGTCATTCTGTGCGTCACATATTTGATTATGACGTCATATGATGGATGTATACATTGGAAATGTCCATTACATGTTGTCGTGATTACCTGGTTAGCCGCTCCATATTATGGTGAATGAAAAATCCTTCTTGGCTATTGGAAGGTAACTTCTAGAGAAATCATCGTTCCGGTAACCTAAAATTGTGTGGACTGGTACCACATTTGAATACTGTTATCATAGATTATAGCCAGACTACGGTAGCATGACTATCGCAACCGTTAACCCTTTGATAGCGAAGCCAGCCAAAACCCTCCTCTGCAGTCATCTTAATCAATGTATATTTGCAGGCCAAGAGAATGCTATTTTTGAAAATTGATCACTGTATCGACTGGCTCAATAACCGAGCCAGTCATTCCAGCTGAGTTAAGTTTTCAAAAAAGTTGTGGCCTGCAAATGGATATGTAATAAGCAAATATCTTGATGTTGAGTTTTTTGACAGAATTTAACTATTAAAGGGGGGATCATGAATATTAATCATTCATTATTATTCACAGTGCGACAGCATATGGTGCAGGAAATTATTGCGTCAGAGCGTGAGTACTGTGCGACCTTGTGGACATTGCTCGATGACTATGTCAGTCCGCTACAGCAGATGAACCTGATAGGGACTCGTGATCTGAACAGTATATTTCTGCCGTATCTCAATCAGATGCATGAGCAGCATTGCCTCGTGCTTCGCAGAATGGAGGAGCGCCAGTGGAGCGGACTTATCGGAGAAGTGTTTGTTAAACTCACAGACCGGCAAGAGGTATGAAATATAGATTCACAGAAATGACTGATTGTTTAATCTCTCACTGACGAAATAGACAAAACCTGACCTATATAATGGTGTTGAGAAACGTCCATTGGCAGGCTAGGAGGAGATTATTTCATAAATGTACCTCTGGAATGCTATGCTCGATAACCAAGCCAGTCAGTATAATGCTAAATCTTCAAAACACAGTCCTGCAAATGGACATTCACTTTGAAGGAAGATCACTTTCATGGCAAATCTGGCCCAAACTGGCCTCTTGAGGAATGGCCACTTGCAGGCCAAGAGAAGACAACCTTTTAAAATTTATCACAGGAATGACTGGCGCGATAACCGAGCCAGTTGTTCCGGTGCTAAATTTGTAAAAACTAATCTGGCCAATGAGTGCACAGTCAATATGAATATATCTTGATTTTCCTGACCAAATTTAGATATAAAACTTATTCTGTTGAATATTTTGCCTGCTAGTCAAATAAATTTGAAAATAATGGTTGCCTTGCAAATGGGATATGGGGAATTTGTTGGTGAAAGGACTAACTGGTTAAAGCTGTCATAATTTGTTATTAACAGCCTTGTACTTTCGACATATTTTGAACGTTTACTCTGCTGTGCGCTTGCTTCAAGCACAAATAAGATTGTGAACGGAAGGTCTAAATAAATAATGTAAGCTAAGAATTCATTGATAGCCGAGTTAAGTGTGAAAATGTTTGCGCAATTTTTATTTATTTTTGTTCTAGAATGACTTGCTGACATTGTACCGTGACTTTGTGAGTGACTTCCCTTCAGCCATGAACAACTTACTTAAGTGGAAACGTGGTTCCAGAAAGTTTTCTGCTTTCCTCAAGGTAAGTCTAAAGCTGCGTATTTCATACATTACAAAGAGCAATTTAACAATCAGCCTGGAGACATCTTTATATATGAAGAAGTGTAAATGTTCAAAATTAATGTATTATATCATTGGTTTTGGGTTTCAAATTGTAAATTCATAAAGGAGATACACTTGATACTCTAGTGACAGACTCTTCTTTGATTTTCATGACAGAGTTATATGTTATTATGATTGTGACACCAGCTAAGTGGTGATGTAATTCACCTTTCCAGAGTATCCACCCATCATATGATGTCATAATCAACTACGTGATGTGTAGAATGATGTCATGAATGACGTCGATAAGTACGTCACGAACGCATATTTGAAGATGGGCTATGCATTGTTGTACAAATTGTATGTATTTACTATTTAATAAATGTTCTGTTGAATATTTTGAAAATAATTTGACTGGGCGCTATTGCTGCCATAGGCAGCAACAGCACCCAGTCAAATTAGTTACAAAATGTTCAAACGGCTTCCCAGTATATTTTTTAGAAAATTGATAGTTAGGGCATTCGGGGATCGATCAATCCCAACACGGCGAGGTGTGGGTGGAGCTTAGCTAGAAATAGGCGTGGCATAGCTAAAACCGGAAAGGTCCATTGATTATAACACCAAATACCTGAGTGACTGATCCCTCCATTGAAAGGATTCCAGCGGTATTCGTTGAAGATATAGCATTGCCTCTGTTCGACTGTCTGTTAGTAGTCTTTAATCCAGTACTAATGAATGATTAATTATTGATATGTTTATCAATTCTTGTTAGTAATGCATGCCTGTCCTAAAATAAACCCTCAAATTTTAGCTCGACTGCGAAATAAATCGAGCTATTGTGATACCATGCATGTGTGGCCGACGGCGGTGTTGGCGTCCAATTTGCTTTTAGCTCAACTTTTGTGTTTGTATCTCATGTTTTGTTAATCATACTGGACCCAAACTTGGACACACACCTTAAAATGACACAGTATCACATAATGACATTGGGATCAAAAGGACAAGGTCACTGTGACCTTTGGGATTATTTTCAACACCAACATTTTTGTTTTAGCTGAACTAGCAGTTTATGCCTCATCTTTGTTTAATTACAGTTTATATCTCATCTTTGCTTGATCATACTGGGCGCAAACTTTGGCACATGCTTCTTTATAATGACATACCATCACACAATGACTGGGTCAAAAGGTCAAAGAGCAAGGTCACTGTAACCTTGTTAAATACTGTGTTTTTTCAACATTAAAATTTTCTGTTTGGCTCAGCTTAACAGTTCATATCTTAAATTTGATTAACCATACTGGACCCAAACTTGGACACATGCTTCGACATAATGAGAGGGCCTTACATAATGAGGATCAAAAGCTCAATGTGACTGTGTCATCAGTAAAAACTGCTTTTTCAATATTAACATTTTGCATTGACAGGAGCTTAACGTAGCAGATTATATCTAATCTTTGGTTGAGTATACTGGGCCCAACCTTGGACACATAATTCCTTATAATTGGAGGGCGTCATACAATGATGTTGGGTCAAAAGGGAAAAGGTCAAGGTTATTGTGACATTGTTAAAATCTTTGGGCGTTTTCAACATTAACATTTTGTGGTTGTCCCAACTTATCAGTTCATATCTCATGTTTGCTTAATCGTCATCGACCTGAACTTGTACACATACCTCCTTATAAGGAGAGGGCATGCCACAATGGCCTTTGGGCTAAACAGTAAGATCAACATTATTGTGATAATGGTAAATGACTGGGTTTTTTTCAGTATTGACATTTTGCGTTTAGCTCAACTTAGTACTTTATATCTCATGTTTGGTTAATCATACTGGACCCAAGCACATCATTCCGTATAATGAGAGAGCATGACACAATGTCCTTCAGGTAAAAAGGTCAAACGTCATTGTGGTAATTTTTTAACAAATGTTTTGTGTTTAGCTTAACTTCACTGTTTATATCTCATGGTTGCTTAATCATACTGAAGACAAAGTTGGATACTGTGTCCTTGGTATGACCTAGTTTTTATCAAAACTAACATCGTGTGTTTCGCACATCCTTCCTTATAATAAGATGGTATGACACAATCGCCTTGGCATCAAAGGTCCAGGTCAGTGTGATAATGACAAGCAGTTTTCTGAACAATAACATTTAGTTTTTACCTCAACTTAGCAGTTCATATCTTATGTTGTGTTAATCATACTGCACCTAAATTTGGACACCTGCTAGTGAGACGGGATGAGACAATTACTTTGTAGTTAAAAGGTCATGGTTATTGATAAGTGTATTGATAAGCTTTCTATATTTATTTTATGTTTGAAGACAATATTCATAGTTCATTACAAATTCATAAAGTTGTGCTTTATAGTTGCAATACAACCCCATTTCTGGTTTACCAGCTCACCTGGACGGAATGGCCAATGAACTTATGCTGTAGCAACCATCCGTCATCTGTCCGTCTATCCATCAACTTTTTCTGTAAACAACTTCTCAAGAACCACTGGGCCGATTTCAATTATATTTGACAGGAAGCATCCTTAGGGAATAGTGATCGAATTCTGTTCAAACAACTTTAGCTGATCGGCCAATTTTACCAGTGGCCATCTCAGATTTTGGCCAATTGAGAATCGATTCAAGACTCATAAAACATCATCTAGGGAAACAACTGAACCAAGTTTGTTCAAGGGAACTTGATTGACCAAATACCTGTGGAAACCATCTTAGATGAATGGTGACCTTGTTTTAGAAAAAAACAACTTCTGAACCGTTTAATGGATCGGGCCAAAATTCGGGAGATATGATTAGGGACTAAGGGCCATTAAAGTTTGATAGTAAAACGTGTGACCACCCTGGACCAATCAATATAGCGTGTTTGGCGGCCATATTGGATTATTTTCTTTGATGAATTTTGAAGCTGATAGTGGCTTTATATAGGTTTTTGGGTCTGCTCATTTCAAATTTGCCACTTTTAAAAATAGAAGATAAATGATTTGGTGACCATGTTCAATTTTTTTTTCCTGCCAAAAACTCATAATCTTAACCTTACATCTGCAGAATCATCACCACGGTGCTAGTTCTAAAGGGACTGATGTCTCATCGCTGATGCTCGCACCAGTACAGAGAATCTCACAATACGTCATTCAAATTATGGTCAGTATAATAATAGCCCTAAATATAAAATAGATGAATGCATTGTGAGCTATGACCCGCTCATTTCTAGTTAAAGCTGTGCTCACTTTGTCTGTGCATTTGAATTGATTTTAACACTGAATCCTGAATTACTTCAGTGGAGGATTCCAGTTTATCCATCAAGCATATGATGTCATAATCCTCGTGATGTGTAGAATGACGTCATAAATGATGTAGATAAGGTCTTCACTATTTAATAAACATAGGCAGCAACAGCACGCAGTCAAATTAAGTTCAAAATATTTAACAGCTTACCTGTTTAGTTTACTGAAAATTAAGATTCAGGGATTGCAGGAATCAATCAATCCCAACACGAGCGAGGTATGGGTGGAGCTTAGCTAAAGATGGGCGGGGCATAGCTAAAACTGAATTCCTCCATTTCACGGTAACGATACAGTAAGCTGTTGAATACCCTGAAACTAATTTCAGGCAGGGAGTTCTTATCCTGCCAGTATATTAGCTACAGGGCAGTATCCTATATCAGTTGTATTAGTTTGATATGGTAACTTATCTTGCCAGTATATTAGCTACAGTGCAGTATCCTTTTTTATAACTTATCCTGCCAGGCTGCAGTAACGTAACTTAATTTTAACTGGTCAAGTTTCAAATTGGCCACTCCAGTGAAATTATAGTCACATATCTTTGGAGACAAATTTCAATTCAGTCCTATCGACCAGATCCACCAAACCTTTTACGATGTAAGACATATTCTGCATCTGATTAAATTATTTTCAAAACTTGTATGGTTGCTTAATATTGCACATCTTACATGTATGGTCACATTGAATTTGAGATACTAAAATTTTCAATGTTGAAATGTATTACGCTGAAATTGATCGAAAATTTCATTTATTTTGATATGTTATGCATTAGCTATGCTGTTTGTTTTCATAAAGTTGTTGAAACAGTATCACAACACGACTATTATTCCAAATAATTTATGTTTATCTAATAAGCAACGAATATTCTTTATTTCTTAGCAATTAATGAAAGTGACACCAGTCACTCATCCTGATTACAATTATCTGGTGACATCACGGGCAATCTTGCGTAATCTGCAGACACAACTGGACGATGATATTCAACATGCTGTACAGATGGTTGATGGAGCAAACACAACAAGGTTTGTCACCCGACACTATAAGCAATGAACCTTTCCAGTTTATCCATCCATCATAGGACGTCATACTCAACTACGTGACGTATGGGATGACGTAATAATGATGTCATGAATGGTGTAGATAAGTTCGTCACAAACGTATAATTGATGACGGTCTAAGTGTTGTTGTATGAATTGTATGACTAGTATTTAATAAACATGTTGAATATTTTAAAACTAATTTGACAGGGCGCTGTTGCTGCCATAGGCAGCAACAGCACCCAGTCAAATTAGTTTCAAAATATTCAACAGCTTACCTGTATATTTTTTTGGAAATTGAAAGTCAGGGTGTTCAGGGTTCGATCGATTCCAACACAGGCGAGGCGTAGGGGTAGCTTAACTATGTAGGGACGGGTGGGGCATAGCTCAAACTGGAAAGGTTCATTAACAGTTTCAATGAATTGATTTAGAAATATGCTCTATATTTTGAATAAAGCACAGACAAGTATATAGATTCATATCAATTCTCTAACCATTTAATGCTCAACCTGGCCAAAAATGGATTCTGCTGTGGTGTTAGAAATATCCATTTACAGACCAAGAGAAGACTTTTTGATAATTTACCATTGGCATGACTGGGTCGGAAGGGTTAAACTTTTACTTAGCTCATTTCATTCATAGAAACTTTGGTTAAGAGAAGGGATAAATGAAACTTGGTTAATATTTGGAATATAAGTTGAACGAATATGTGATTGTGTTCCGTTTTTGATGAATTTTCAGCACTATTTATTCAGTTCAATTGAGTGTGTTAGCTGGTGGTTATTTTGACAGCAACTGTTTTCATAAACAACTTGTTTTCAAGATGAACACTAGTTAGCAGCTAGAAAATTGTTTCATGGTGTGGATTTTTTGTGTGTGTGCATGCATGTGTGCATATGTCTGAAATGACAGCACGTTTATGAATTAATCCATTATTGTTTGATTGCTTGTCACGATCAGGTCTGGTGGCTCAATTAAGTCCAGTGACAGCAGTGAGTTAGCGCATCTTCACAGCGCACGGGACAGTGGTATATCACATTCCACCACAGATGATGTCCGAACACATTCACCTGCAAGGTAATAAATAAAAACTTATAGAGTAACCCTTTCATGTCTAAGCCGCCCCAAACTGACCCGTGCAAATTGTCTTGAGAAATGTCCCTTCGCGGGCGAAGAGATTATATTTGAAATCTTTCCAGTGTAATAACTGGCTCAATAACTGAGCCAGTCATTCCAGTGTAAATTAAAAAAAATAATCGTTTTGAGTAAATTAATATTTTACTGATCAAATTTTGTCGTTAAAAGTTAAAACCACCACTCCGTCTGTTGTTGATTGTATTATGATGACAATGGAACTTTGCAGTTTATCCATCCATCATATGATGTCATAATCAATTACGTGACATGACGGATGGCATCATAATCAATTACAACATGATTGACTCGAATTAGTCCGTCTTAAATGCTTAATAGTCCGAAGCATGCGAATTGAATGTCTTCTATTTAATAAATATTCTGTCAAATATTTTGAAACTAATTTGACTGGGCGCTGCTGCTGCCATAGGTAGCAAACAGCGCCCGGTCAAATTAGTTTCAAAATATCCAACAGCTTACCTGTTTTATTTTTCTGGAAATTGATAGTCAGGGATTTCAGGGATAGATCGATCCCAAAACGAGCAAGGTGTGGGTGGAGCTTAGCTAGAGATGGGCGGGGCAAAGCTAAAACTGGAACTGTCCATTAAAACATTCATGGTGGATGAGCTGTGGAACAGATAGGGTTGTAGGAGCAGTAGTGGTGCTGATGATGTTGGGTATGTTTTGACTCTGGTGGAGTGAGATACTTTAATGACATTGTGCTTGGTACAGTGGATGACTGGATGATTGTGATGAAGTTTGGTAGGTATTTGGAACTGTTTATTAGAATTATTTTGCCTCTCGAGATCAAGGTGTGTCTGCACCATGACCCGTGTAAGGTGCAGGCAGGTACTAGTAACAGTCGGTGGTGGTAATTGTGTGAGTTTGTGTAGGTAGGGGATTGAGAGATCCGATCTGTCACTCAAGTATCTGACATCATGAAAATAATGTCATTTATTAGCTGATGTCACCTTTATTAGCTGATGTCACATTCAAATAACATAGGGGCTGACATGAAAGAGGAAAGCTCCTACAGTAACTGTCTAAATAGTACATCATTGTTGAATTTGTGATTTAATAAACATTCTGGTGAATATTTTTTAAACTAATTGGACTTGGACATGATGTACAGCAACATCTCCCAGTCATATTAGTTTCAAAATATTCAGTTATTTGCCTGTATTATTACCTTGAAATTGAGATTCTGCCAATTCATGGTTTAATGTTTAAAAATCGATTCAAACATTTATATGAAGTGTGAAGAGTTTAACTCTTTAATGACTAAATTTGTTCAAAAAATTAAAATATTTACTTATTGAATATCCATTTGCATGCCAAGAGAAGACTGTTTTTGAAAATTTATACTGCAATGAGTGGTAAATTTTCAAAAATAGTCTTCTCTTGGCATGCAAATGGACATTCCCCAAGACCACTATAGAGGCCAGTTTTGGCCGGCTTCGTCGTGAAATGGTTACAGTAGATCTGGGTAGCATATAGCTAGAGATTGATCCTTCTATAGCAGGTAAGTAGAGTTGATGGTGGCAGAATCTGAGATTCAGTGCTCCAGTTAGGGACCAGTGTCCCGTAAAATAATGACTATTTTCATGAGATACTGACCAATTTTAAAATTGATCAGTAATCAGATACTAACTGAAAAAACACATATGGACATCTGGTACTTGTCAATGTGTAGTGTGCTCTTTTACCTAATCTTTTACCACTGCTGCTGCGGCTACTACTACTACTACTATTACGAGTCTAGATCATTACTGATCCGAGTGAGCAGGTACTGACTGAAAAGGAATACCATCAGTACGGTATTGGCTGCTTGAAAAATTAAGTATAGCACTGCTGAGATGGCAGCACCACCTATTATCATGTACAGAACTTGCTATAACTAGTTTTCTTAGCTCATTATCCTGAAATAATAGAATGGTATGTGTTTAGATCATTTTCAAATGCATTGCAGTGTCACATGTATTGTTTGACAATTAATATCACAAATTAAAAAGTGTTTATTAATTTGTTCAGAGATTATAATGAATACTAGTAGTATGTAATATTGTCCTGTCATTATATGCTACAATTCAAATTCTTCTGTATATTGTCTCGTCTGTCAAGCAGTTCAGTGAGACATGCATATCACTTTTCTGACGAATGCATCAACATTAAGTTTTGCATTAAACAAAGCGTCTCTACTTATATTGAGGATTGTCTGGCCCTATTGGAGCTAAACTTGGATACACGGTTGGCTATACTGATAGGAATCTTCAAGATGATGTTGAGGTCACAAGGCCACGGTCAAGGTCACTGACGGTTGATGCTGATCGGCAATGTGGAAGTCAGGCGAGATATCTAATTCTGGAGAACTATTGTTTTGGAAATAATTGGACTTCAGTCATTGCTGCCTTCAGTCAAATTGTTTCAGCAGTTTTCATATTTTAAAAGCTCTGTTTAAACAAGCTTTCTGATAATTAATTCTGACTGAGACTGTCTAATTATAAGACGTTATTTTATTTTCATTGTAGACACATTATATCCCGCTCACGTCAACATGAGAGAGATCGATATCTTAAAATAGATGCTGGTCACTCACATCAACATCGTGACCATAGCAGCAGTCATCGGAACATCCACAGAATGCACTCAGTTGAATCTGAATACGACCAGTTCCACACAAATGATCCAAATTATTTACTGGTCGACCAAAATCTGAACAATCGTGCATATAGAAATGCACGGCGATTGCCTGTAGATCCACGCTATCCAATGGATGGCCGCATGACTGCACCTCCAGTCTTTGTTCCGCCTCTCGACCTGAATGAGTATTATGAGGACATGGATTCTGAAATGCCAATAATGGGGCATCAGCATGCCCCGATGGGTTCATGTGTGCGGCAGCGACCTGTGTCTGTCGCAGGCCATCGAATGTATGACATTGATGATCGGTATTCCCATCTGGCGCACAACAGGCCACGTTCTGCTGCAGGAAACATGCTAGGGAAAAGACAGATGGAGATGTTACATCACCGTCACCACCATACATCGGTCAGTGATCACACTGACCCACATGCCCAGTTTCAGGCCATGATGCAGCAGTGTGTATCATCGTCTCGATTACAACCCAGAAGAAAAACGTTCCATGATAACCGTCTCTCACTGTCACCAGAAGATGAATTTCAGGCTTTGAGAAAATTCCCGCATCATGAACCCCAGTCACACAGAGGTCGCGATGTCAATGCCATGACCCTGGACCAATTTCTCGACCAACATAGCAGCAACATTCCACAGTTTGATCCACACCATGAACTGTTGTATGGGGACCAGGTTGCAGATGATGAAGACGACGAAGAAGAAGACGACACTTGTCCACAGGAGATAAACTTTGAACAGTTACCGTCACCTAGAGTGCCTCTAGTGAAGTCGAAAAGTCAGGGATGTGTATTGGAGTCACCTGACATGAATACTGATATTAGTAATGAACAAATAGCAGAAGCGCTTGCACAAAGCTTTGCTCATGAAAGCAATGCTTATGATGGTATAGATAATAGTAACCGTGAAGTTCAGGCCCTTACTGTAGAAATACCCGTTACTGATAGTCAGACATTAAATACTTGCCCAAGAGACACGCAGACCATCCAGTACCATCTGTCTAAGGTGTATCAGGAACGGCCATTAAGTCCACCTCCAGTAGTTCCAGAACAAGAAAGTCAATTAGATGCTAATGAAAGCTTGGTGCACACAGTAATAATGGACGGCGAACCATCCAATTTCAGATCGCGAAAAGAGTTGCCACAAATTCCCCCAGTTTCTCTGCTTCCATCCAATCCACCTAAACGACCTGGTCAAGGTCCTAGCATTTCTTCAGCACCACTCGGAAGACCGTCACCACCACCCATATCAACAGGAGTTAGTTCACAGAAGAAAAAGCTCAAGGACCAAGTTAGCAATGTTAATATGTCAAAGTCGGTGGAAGACATGTCAGCACGAAATCGAAAAAAGGCTGGCCTGAAGCAGTCTTTGCGGAGTATTTTTCAGAAGAAAAGGTGAGTGGATGTGTCCATTATTTATGATAGGTAATTGTTGTTTTAAATCAGAAGTATAATTATTATGCTTAAAGTGAACCTATTTTCTAACCTTTATCCTGTTACACACAAAGGTGTGATAATATAAATGGTGGTCATAGTTAGAATAGGTCAACTGAAAGCTGTTGCTGTCTTAACACTTTAACCCTCGAATTTGTTCAATTTTCAAATAGAAAATGTCTATTTGCAGACCAAGAGGAGAGAATTTTTGAAAATTTACCACTGGAATGACTGGCTCGGTTGTTGAGCCAGTCATTCCAGTAGTAAATTTTCAAAAATACTCTTCTTGGTCTGCAAATGGCCATATCTCAATACCACTGCAGAAGCCGCTTTTGGCTGATAGGAGGGTTAAAGGGTTAAAAAGCCAAGTAGCTCTCATTTGCTCCATTCTCAAAATAAATACTTTTGGTTGCTATATTTCACTTGCAATACATTACTAATATATGTCTGTCAGAGTGTTAGTCAGTCTGTCTTGTAATATTACGCACAAAGCTTGTCAACATCGCCGCTATAGCGTGCCACACTTGTTTGTTCGTAAGTTGTGTGTATGATTCAGTGAGGATTCTGTTTGTAAGCTATATTATTGTCACGGCCATGGAATCATTGTCAGTGTTGTTGTTGTCATGGCCCCTTAGCTAAGCTTGGGAGTGGTAATACCATTTAATGGTCAAGTCGGCCAAAACCAGCATCTGCATTTGCAGACCAAGAGAAGCGTATTTTTTAAAATTTACCAGTGAAATGACTGGCTCAGTAACCGAGCCAGCCATTTCAGTGCAAAATTTTCAAAATGGGTTCTCTTGACCTGCAAATGGACATTCAATAATCAAATATTTTTATTTTCTTGAAAAAATTTCACCATTACAGGGTTAAATGCTTAACCATTTTAACCTGGCAGGCCTGATTTGACAGATTATGTAAAAGGTTTGCAAGAAATATTCTGTTAAATATTTTGAAGCTATTCATTGGAAAGATATTGTGGCCTATGTCAGCAACCACTTCCAAATTAGTTTCAAAATATTCAACTGTATGGCTGTTGTGAAATTGAGGCACTGTAACTGCATGGTTAAAAGGATCGTTTCAACATTAATCTGCTTAAAGCTGATCAGTGGTGCTAAAAAAGAGCCAATGATAACCCTTACCAGAAACAGTGTTACAAAACAATTTACGTTTTCAATAATTTTTATGACTCCGGCTAGTTATACTTTAAACAGGACTAGCTTAATATTTCCCATGTTTTCTAAAAAGGAGTTGGCAGGTAGATGTTGGGATGAATGCTTGGAAGTTACATGATACAAAAGGATGTTGGCATGAGCGCTTGGAAGTTACATAATACAAAATTTACAGCTCTATGAGTGGGTATCGCCACGTACTGTTTGCCTATCAAATTCACGCAGCAAGAGCTGTCGTCTAACTGATAACTCGGTGTATTCAGTGAATCCTTCTATAAAGGGTCAGAGTGAATAGCCAGAGCTGATTTAAAGTGTCAATACCTGGTCTCATAGTCAAGTAACCAAAAAAAGAGCAATTGATTGGTAGCAATGTTACTGGTAGGCCTTAACATTGACTTTTACCGGCTAGTTTAACTGTTCAGCTTTAGCCCTTGAATTTGTTCAAGAAAATCTCAATTTTTTTCAAATAAAATGTCAATTTGCAGACCAAGAGAAGACTGTTTTTGAAAGTATAGCACTGGAATGACTGGCTCGGTTATCAAGACAGTCATTCCAGTGATAAATTATCAAAAATAGTCTTCTCTTGGGCTGCAAATGGACATTTCTCAAGACCAATGTAGAAGCCATTTTTAATAGCATCTGTGTCATCTTTCGTTATAACTGAACACGGTAAAAAGCTGCTTGTATTAATTAAATGAGTGATAGTAATTGAATCATTGCTTGGTGTGTGTATGTGCGTGATATCACAGACTTGTTCTATTATTATCACATGACATATTTATAAAGGATAGAGAAACGTATCCTTCCCAGTCCAGATATAAACAGCTTAGATGGCTCGTCTGATGTGAGTACAGCCTGGGTAATTATTTTTATTCAGAATTTCTTCGACACCTCATTTTCAGTAATCAAAATACTATAGATATTCATTTCTCCGCCAAAGCAGGGGTATATAGTAATCACTTTGTCCTTGGGCACGCATGTGTGTGTGTGCACACATCTGTCCCCGATTTTTTGTCTGGACCATAGTTTCAAGTATTTCATATATGGTCACCAACCAAGGTATTTGGTTGAATCGTAGCACAATGTGGTGTCCTGTTTTAAAAGTATGTCAGCCTGACCCACTCTTCATGGTTCATTGAACATGAGTTTTAGAAAATCTTGTCCATGTTGTAGCTTCTAGTGTTTTTTGCATATGGTAACCAAACTTGGTGCATTGTAGGCCACGGATGTGTCACATTTCAAAAGTAGGTCAGTGTGACCTATTTTTCATGGTTCACGCAACATTAAATATTAATTGCATACATTCAGCGAAAGGCGCAGGGTTCAGCGAAAGGCATGGGTATCCTTTGTGATCCACTGCATCACACTGCATCACTAATACTCTAGTTTGATCAATCTGATTTAAAGGTGGTTGCTCCTGAAGCTAACTAAAACGTGCAGTCAACTTGTTTAGAAAGTAACTGTGTTTTACCTTGTAGTATTATCTGAGAAAAAGAATTAGGCATTACTAATATTTTCTTTCATTTACAAAAAGTGATAAGCAAGTTTTATACTGTTGAGGTGTCACTTGAATAGATAGATCTGATCTGTCGCTCAACCATCAGACCTCAAAATCAAAATACGTTACTTGTTAGCTGACGTAACAATCCAATGTGAAAAGAAAATGGCAAAAGTCTGACAATAAACGGAAGATCCCAGTCTATCCATCAATCATATGATGTCATAATCAACTACGTAACATGTAGGATGATGTCATAGTCAATTACGTCATGAATGACATAGCTAAGTTCGTCACCAATGCTTAATTGATGTCGGACTAAGCATTGTTGTACAAATTGTATGTCTTTACTATTTAATAAACATTCTGTTGAATATTCTGAAACTAATTTGACTGGGCGCTGTTTTTGCTTATGGCCCAGTCAAATTAGTTTCAAAATATTCAACAGCTTACCTATATGGTTTTCTGGAAATTGAGATTGATGGAGTGCAGGGGTCGATTGATCCCAACATGAGCCAAGCGTGAGTGGAGCTTAACTAGTGATGGGCAGAGCATAGTTAACATTGTATTCCTCCATTGTAGGTCTTTGATGAATTTAAAATTCAATAAACATTCTGTTGAATATTTTGAACCTACTTTGAATGGATCTCCTAGTCAAATTAGTTTCAAAATATTCAACAACTTTGCTGTATAGTTTACCTTGAATTGAGATTCAGTGAATACAGGGTTCAGTGCTAAAATCGATTTAAACATGCATACAAAGTAGGCATAGCTTAGCTAGAAATAGGCGGGGAATAGTTAGAAATAAATCCTTCCATTATTAATGTGATATGTATGTGATAATAACTAGTGCCTGTTCTAAGAACTGTGTTGTCAAATACAGCAACAACCTTCAGCGACACTGTTTTCAAAATGAATAACAGCATTCCTTCCTTCAAGTTCCTAAAATATTCTTGTTCACCCATTCATTAAAAAAACCCACTAATAAATTAGTTTCAATGATACTCCTAATTAAACAGAGAAAAGTTAGGTAGTTTTATTAGTTTGTACAGAAAATAAAATTAAAAGTAGGATTAAACGGATCCCTTTAAGTGTAACTTAGTTTATTTTGGCGTGCTTTTGCACATGAATGTGTTTCATTAGGTCTACCTATTTGAAGCACATTTATATGCGAAAGCTTATCAAAATAAACTAAGTTAGTCTTAAAAGGTACTACCTGTAAATCCCAGGGTTACCACTTATGACTCGCTTGATAATCAAGCCAGTCATTCCAGTTGTAAATTTTTTTAAATAGTTTTATCTTTGTCTATAAATAGACATTTTCTATGGCAAAATTTAAATTTTCTTGAACAAATTTGAGGGTTAAAGGGTTAAACAAGGCTCACTGCACTTATTCATTTCCCAAAGTAGATGATTAATTGGTTACTGAACATCTCACTTCAATAACTGGTTCAGGGTCATATGTTGCCTTTGTATGGAATTTTCACTCCTGGTGACTGTTCATTATATTGCTAATTTTGAATAATCTTGTTTCCTATGTATGTATTTACACCACATTCTATTCTGCATCCAGGACTTAATTGTTGTTTATTCATACACTTTTTGACGCGTACCTTATGCATTGTGAGCGGCCTATATATGTATAATAATGTTCTATTTGTCTGTCTGTCCATTGAATGCCCTTAACACCTGGCTTAGCAAATATTTCAGTATTGACAATTCTAGGATAGGCCATGGGTTAGTGGTAACTGGGAAATGACCTTGGTTGTTTGACCCTATCTTTGTATTTGGTGTGGAGACTTATTGCGTGAAAGACATGCTTGATAGCTTTAACCCTCAAATTCTTTCAAGAAAATTTTAAATTTTCTCATATAAAATGTCAATATGCAGACCAAGAGAAAACTATTTTTGAAAATTTATCACTGGAATGACTGGCTCGATTATCGAGCCAGTCATTCCAGTGATAAATTTTCAAAAAATAGTCTTCTCTTGGTCTGCAAATAGACATTTCTCAAGACCACTGCAGAAGCCATTTTTGGCCTTCTTGAGGGTCAAAGGGTTAATGGAATTTATTGATAAATGGTACAAGGTATTTAATGATTCACCATCCTTGAGCTAATCATTTTGTCTGCATTGTTACATATGTTTCAGTATTGTTTGATAAGCATAGTGATAGGTTTGTAACTGTTTGCTTCTTACAGGCTTGCTGTGCTGTTTGTTGTTTATGATTACTACAAGCGTTAAGCGTGTGACGTGATGCTACATCTCTCAAAAGCCATATTTATATGATAGAATAATTATGCGAGACAAAAACAGTCCATAAGCTGTAACGGTGTGGATGTACTCATTTCCTTATCGATAGTAAATTCATTTCATGCCATATATGGGATTAGACTGGATCTGTAGTTCTACGGTTTACTGTCCTTATCCTTTTAATGGTCAAGTCGGCCCAAAACAGCTTCTGTAGTGTTCAGAGAATATATTTTTTGATAATTCGTCACTGGAATGAAAAGCTTTAGAAGCCAGCCAGTCATTCCAGCAATAAATTGTCAAAGTAGTCTTCTTGGCCGGCATCTGGACATTCAAATTTGGATTTTCTTGATCAGTCCTGACCATTATTGGATTAAAAAATCATTTCCTTACTAATCACCACTTTTTAAACACATTATTGTTGCAGTTTTATAAAGCACACGAGTCAAATATTTTACACTTTTACGTCTACTAATCAACTATTGTCTTCTATGAGTAATTATTAATAATTTTTGTTATCAATATATTTAAATACTGAAATTTTATAGATTAAATTTAATAAAGGAATATTATTTATGATAAATTATAATCTATTTATACAGTTATATATAATTATATAGTAATCACTTTGTCAGACAGTCTGTACCTCTATACATGTGTGTGTGTGTGTGTGTGTGTGTGTGTGTGTGTGTGTGTGTGGTGTGTGTGTGGGTGGGTGGGTGGGTGGGTGGGTGGGGGTGTGTGTGTGTGTGTGTGTGGGTGTGTGTGTGTCCCTATTGTCTAAGCCATAGTTTCAAGACTGTGACATATAGTCACTAAATGTGCCATATGGATGCATCATAGCCTAAAGGATGAGGTCAGCATGACCTATTTTTCAGGGTTCACCGGGTATCATAGAAAATTTGGACTTTAGTGTCAATAGTTTTTCGAATACAGTAACCAAACTTGATGTATGGAGGCATACCTTTCCTTGTTCATTGAACAAATCAACACTTCCACCTATGGTCATCAAGGGTACATCTTTGAATAGGGGGTTGAGGTGTATCAAAAGTATTGTACCTTGCATGGCTTGAGTAACTTGACTGGAAAACTTTGTTTTGGGGTGGGTTCATCACTAAAGTTTTAATTGCAGGTTAGAGTTTTGGATTTGATGATGCAGAAGTTTGACGTTACTTACAGAAAGTCAGTGTACTATTAGCTTGTTCGCAATACTTATTCACCCTTTGATACAGAACTGTCAACTTTTAATCTGTAATGTGCAAATTAATGTTCATTTTGAAAGTTATCATAGCAAATCAATGACAATCAGATTAATTTTGAGGTAAACTTAATAGGTTCCCTTGACAGAGAGATAAATGTTTTTGAAAACTTGTGACTGTAGGTCTACAGTACTAGGTTATACAATATATTTCCAAGCCATAAACTGTTTTTCAAACTGTGTAAAATGTGATAATTTCAGTTCTGTGAAATAGTTGACAGGGCTCGAAAAATCCACGGTTCTGCAGCTCGGGACAACCAAATTTTCTTGTAGAGCAACTTCATTTTTCTTCAATTTAGCATTGCATTGATAGGGAGGGCAACTTAAAATATCCAGGAAAGCCTTGAGGGCAATCATCAGGAGAAAATTAATTTTCAAGCCCTGCAGTTCCATTTTGGAATAAAGATGGACCCAAATATTGAGATTTTGGAGATTTGTGAAGTTTATGATTGACACAGTTTCTCAGCCATCTATTCACTATTTCTACTCAGTACATTGCCAGTAATTGATATCCAAACAATTATTTGTCAATGTATTATTGTTCTAGCAAGGTTTTTATAGGTGCATGCTTATGTCATTGTTGGTTATCATTGTATTTATTACTTTGCTTTGCTAAATATCACAAATTCTGATCACCTTTCCAGGGGGAGTACACGTCCGGCAGACCTCGAAGCAACACTGGCGGCGGAGTTGAGCGTCGATGAAATTAATTACACAACCCCACGACCGCTGTCCGCTAACCATAGCCAGCAGAAACAGCAGCAACAACCAGCGCAATCGATGCCGAAAGGGCCACGCTCTTTGAGTATATTCAGCACGAGTAGGGCACATGACAGTCCATGTAGTGATGTGTAGGTGATACAGAGAGACGAAGCCTTGTAACGAATGATACTTGTAACCCTCTCATGACAAGGCACCCCAAAAATGGCCTCTGCAATGCTCTTAAGGAATGTTTTTGAAAATTTAACACTTGAATGATTAGCTCGGTAGCCGAGCCAGTCGTTTCAGAGGTAAATTTTCAAAAATAGTCTTCTTGGCCTGCAAATGGATATTCAATAAGCAAATATTTTGATTTTCTTGAACAAATGTAGTCATTAACACTAACTCTCAAATTTGTTCAAGAAAATTTTTATTTTGTCGTAGAAAATGTCCATTTGCAGACCATGAGACCAATGGAATGACTGGCTCGGTTATCGGATCAGTTAGTCTAGTGGTAAATTTTAAAAAATAGCCATCTTTTGGTCTGCAAATGGACATTTCTTAAGACCACTGCAGAGGCGTTTTTGGCTGATATGAGTGTTAAAGGGTTAAAGCAAAAACTTGTTCTTCATTCAGAAAGTCAAACTTATCACAGAACATGTAAAGTGATATCTAGAGTCAAATACGTTGAAAACTTAACACTGTTATGTCTGCCTCAGAAGGGCTCAAAAGAGTTCTTAGTTTCAGTAATAGTTTTTCAAAATTATCCCCTATGCGTGTAAAGAGACATTAATCGAAAGTTCTAATTTTGTATATCTGTGTGTAATGATTACTGGTGTCAATTGAAAGTTGCTGAAAGCCGTTGCTACATGTTTTATATATGTGATGTGGGTGGGGTGAAGGGCGTGATGTGGTGGGTGAGGGAGGGGACCATCATATGTAAGATAAATCATAACTATAGTGATCACAGGGATCCGATTTGTCACTCCAGTATCTGATAACTGTCACTTGTTAGGTGATGTCACAATCAAATGACATATGACCAACACGAAAGGGAGAAAGATCCGACAGAAATCGTCTGAATCGTGTCTTTGGTGAATTTACAATTGAATATTTTGAAACGAATTTGATTGGGAGCTGTTGCTGCCATAATAAATTCAACAGCTTACCTTGAAAAGGAGACTGGGAATTCCTGGTTTGAAGTGTTAAAATTGATTCGAATCTATATACAAAGTGGGTGGAGCTTAGCTAGAAAGGGGAAGAACATAGCTAGAAAGGGGTGGAACATAGCTAGAAATTGGCGGAACATAGCTAGAAATGGGCTGGGCTTGGCTAGAAATGGGAAGAACATAGCTAGAAATGGGCGGGACTTGGCTAGAAATGGGAAGAACATAGCTAGAAATGGATGGAACTTGGTTAGAAATTGATCCCTCTGTTATCATACATCTTCACCTGCTCATGCTTTCGAATATGAGATTTCCTGGCACTGCATCACTATCCCTGTAGAAAACGCAACATAGAGATTATAAAACAGCTGAGCCACTAATGACCGCGTGGTTACTTAGTTTAAATCATCTTCTTTAGCTAATCATGACTTTGAGCCAAAATCATCTTCTTTAGCAAATCATAATGACTTTGAGCCAAAATCATCTTCTTTAGCAAATCATAATGACTTTGAGCCACATGACACCAGCAAGCATGTGGTCTTGGTTTAATAGGCCATAAAGACAAGTGGCCTCTCAAGAAAGGCCAATAGTAGAATCAAATATCAAGATATTAATAACAAAGGAAATTTGATCGACCTCTTTAGTTACTTGTTCTAACCAGATATATAATGATTTTCTTGTTTAGCCCTACATGAAGTAGACGATGGCTTGACTTATCCAAATAGAGTCTGGCATCCAGCGCCTGAAAATCGAGGATTCCCGTGTATCCATCAATCATATGACATCATAATCAACTATGTGATGAGGATGATGTCATAATCACTTATGTCATGAATGAGGTAGATGAGTTCATCACAAACTCTTAATTGATAATGGACTAAGCACCGTTGTACAAATTGTATGTCTACTATTTACTAAACATGCTGTTGAATATTTTGAAACTGATTTAACTGGGGACGCTGTTGTTGCTATAGGCAGCAACAGCACCCAGTCAAATTATTTTTTAAATATTTAACATTACCTGTATAGTTTTCTCAAAATTAATAGTCAGTGAGTTCAGTGATCGATCGATCCCAACACGGGCAAAGCGTAGGTAGAGTGGGGCATGGCTAAAACTGGATTCCTTCATTAGATAAAATATTATGTTTTCAAAATGCTCATACTGTTCGGCATGCTCCCATCCAGGCCTCTAGTATATATCATGACTAGTTCTCTTGTGCACCCTCGTAGCATCGACAATACATCGCAATCATTGTATTTTACTGCCTTCTATTACATCTATCTAGTGGTGCTGTGATGGGTTACTTTTGTAACAAAACTCAATTATATTACATGTTTTAATAATAATAATCATATATATTTTAGTCAGCTATATCTTGTACATATTTGTATATTATCAGATTTATTCATTCCTATAGTCGTGATAGTTACGATGATAACACTAGCGGTGTCTAAACTATTCTATGCTGTATATATTTGTGTAATTTATTCTATGGGCATTCTTGTTCATATATAGGCACTGCTCTTTCCAGTCTTCTCTCCTCTTCTGAGAAGAGCTTTCTAAGTTCTGTCCTAATTTCATTGGATAATGATAATTATGTTCATTGAAAATAATTAACTGATGATATTGTTAGGACTATTTTCAGAAAGGAATAGCCAAACGAATGACCCATTCTGGATCTGATTTCTCATTATTGCTGCATGTAGTCTTATTTTATGGGGGTTTTATATTGCCTGTGCATTGTGTATTTCATTATGAAGATGTATATATCGATGGTAATTATTATGGCTTTCAATATGTTATTATGTTTTGCCTTTGTGAAGCCACACATGTACACACACACGCGTGCACAGTCGCACACATGCACGCACAATTAGTTTTAATTTCACTCAGGAATGACTGACTCAGTTTTCGAGCCAGGCATTCCAGTGATAGATTCTTAGTTATATTTATAAGTTGGTCGGACAGTCGATTAGTGAAATTTTTGACATTTTTTGGTACGGCTGCCTATGTCGCAACTGTAGCATACGTACTTTAACCCTTTACTGGTAAAATTTGGTCAAGAAAATCTAAATATTTCCTTATGGAATGTCTATCTGCAGGTAAAGAGAAGAGTTTTTGAAAATTTACCACTAGAATGACTCGTTCGATTATCGAGCCAGCCATTCCAGTGGTAAATTTTCAAAAATACTCTCTACCTACAGATGACCATTCCTCAAGACTACTACAGACACCGGGTTTGGCTGGCTTGACCATTAAATGATTAAATAGTCTTCAATTGGCCTGCATATAGTACAGGTCAGAAGTAACTTAACGTGTTTCATAAACAAAATTAATCATACTGTTGAATATTTCGAACATAATTAAATAAGAAGACATTTTCTTCCTATATCCGCATATTCAACAGAACATTTCGTGTTCAAAATTGTACTAACTAACATGTTTGTTTTTGTCTTGGAAACATGTTGCATTATTTATGAGTATTTCTCAAGGCAGAAACTTTTGACTAGCTTAACCAATAAATTGTATATGTGAAATGTATATATACATAAACTACTTACCTAGCATAGCTTTAAATTTGACTGAATTAAAATAGTGTAGCTTTATCTTAAGTTAATGCCATTTTTATGGTCTAGATGATCTTGTATATAAAATTTTTTTATATTTATATTTATGGGTTGTAAATACAGACATATTTACAGTGTCTATTTTTTTGTACGTTGTCATTTTGACTCATCTTATGTCTGTTTATCCGAACACACTGTACATTGGATTATCCTTACTTACTGTTTCATGCACACTTGTTTGCCACACATACATGCACGCACGCACGCACGCACGCACGCACGCACGCACGCACGCACGCACGCACGCACGCACGCACGCATACACTTTATAGGAAAGCAATGCATACGATTCTTGCCTTTAACCCATACAAACCGGAACTGAAAAATTCTTTATGATGTAAGAAATATTCCATTAAATATTTTGAAGCTGATTTGACTGGGAGCTGTTGCTGTCTATGGCAGTAACAGTTTCCAGTCAAATTAGTTTCAAAATATTCAACAGCTTTCCTGTATAGTTGTCTTGAAATTGAGACACTGAAATTTCCCAAGGTAGAGAGTTAATGGACAGGCCTATTTGTGCCTTACCATATTTCATTCTCATTTTCTGCACAAAAAAAATTATTCTCAACACTAATAATTATGAAGCTTGATGTATAACCTAAAACCAATGTAGCTTCCCATCTCACTTCTGGAGAGCAATAGTTAAAGTGATGGATAATCATCATATAAGATAGCAACAATACACATATATGACAATGACTTCATTCGGGGAGAGTTCCCCGCCTCGTCCACCCCTGAAATAAATAGAATCAGCACTGCACAAGCCAGGTGGATGATATGTTCGCTAGTCTAATAGGAAACTGTATTGCATTACTGTTAGACTCTGAGGAGACAATGAACATTAACCCTTTAACACTCAAACCGGCCAAAAATGTCTTCTGCAATGGTCCTGGAAAATGTCCACCAAGAGAAAACCATTTTTGAAAATTTATCACTGCAATGACTGGCTCGATAACCGAGCCAGTCATTCCAGTGATAAGTTTTAAAAACTTAACTTTTGGTTTCGGAGAAAATCAAAATTTCCGTGAAAAAGGGTTAAACAGTTCCTATGATTGGAGCTGCTTAAAGTGTAGTTTATTATTAAAGCAGTATGGTTTTCTATCCGTCTGACACACTTAGCATTCAGATTGTGGGCACAGAATACTGTTTTGGCAGGGGGATCCTCCCTGAATTATGCTGATGTTATAAGCTTGTGTTATTAACCCATTACTGATCGCATATGCCAGGGGAGATAACTGCTTGCTTGTGCCAGAGCCTATGATCAGCAGCCAAGGAAAAATTAATTTTTGATAACTTGTCACTGATATGATTGCAGAGTTTTACAAGTTTTCTTTCCACTGTCCTTTCTATGCGGAACTCAAATGAGTTACCGCCCTTGTTGCATGTATTAGGTTAATAAAGTTGTATATAGAATTTCTCATTATTTATTATTATTATTATTATTATTATTATTATTATTATTATTATTATTAGGGGGCCAAGCTTTGCATGGCAAGAGGGCCTTATTAGAGCAAACTTTTTATGTGTGAATGGATATGGTTTTCTAGAAATGTTTGCGGTCATTTTGGATTTCTGGAAAATTTTCCCGCATTAAAAAATCTCTAGAACCACTGAATGGAATTAGGTGAAATTTGGTCAGAAGCAGCGGAGAGTGGGTCCCTATAAGGTTTGTTCAAGAGAAGTTAATAGCTCGAAAAACATGGATTTCCTTATGGACCAATCAGCATCAAGCTTTCTGGCGGCCATGTTGAATTTTTTATTTAATAGTTTTTTGGGGTCGAGAAATTCAAATCTGGCATTTTCGAATTTGTTCGATCAATGGTTTGGCTGCCATCTTGGATTCTTTTCCCGATAGTAAAGCAATTGGAAAGTTAAAATGCCTTCTCCTCAGAAACCACTGGTTGGATTTCAATTATATTTTGCAGGAAGCATCGTTAGGTAATAGAAATTTGATTTTGTTCAAACAATGCTGGTCGGCCTATCAGGGTGGTGGCCATTTTGGATTTTGTAGTATTTCGGGAAATGTTTTTTAAAATCTCCTCTGAAACCTCTTGGCGGATTGATTCAAAACTCATGAAATATTATCTAGGGCATTGGCTGAACCAAGTTTATTCAAGGGAATTTGATTGGCCGAAAACTTGGGTGGCCATCTTGAATGACGTAGTTTTCGTGAAAATGACTTCGTCTCCAGAACCGCTGAACAGATCGGGCAGAAATTTGGCTAATATGATTAGGGACTGAGGGTCATTACAGTTTGTTCAAGAGAAATCGATACGTCAAAAAACATGGCCTCCATCGACCAATCAAAATTCAGCATGATTGGCGGCCATTTAAATTTTTTTTATTTGTGGAAATTTGAAGCCGAAATTGGTTTTACATAGGTAATACAAATTATATTACAAATAGGTAAATTTGGGTCTTCTGATTCCAAATTTGCCATTTTCAATACTGTCGGACGAATGGTTTGACGGCCATCTTGGATCATTTTCCTGTCAAAATTGCCAATGCTAAAGCAATTGGAAAATTGAATTATCGTCTTCTCAAGAAGAACTGGGCCGATTTCGTTTATATTATTTTTACTGCCATTGTTGACACGATTTTTTATTTTTCACAACCACATTCAATGATGGGTAGACTGGGCGGATAAAGACGATTCCTACTGTAACCGTCTCACATAATTCAATAAAATTGACAGCATTAATCCAGCTTGATCGAATCTAATTATTATTATTATTATTATTATTATTATTATTATTATTATTATTATTATTATTACACTCGCTTTGCTCAGGCTTTCGGTGCAAGAGAGTAAACTACTCTATCCATATTCATCATTTCGTTTGAAGCTCTGTAGGTAAGATGGGTCATATTTTCCAGTTACAGGTTAGACAAAAGAGATCTTAGCATTCTGTCAGTGTTTGGACGGTGGTCTATGATTGGTGGGTGGTCATCAGTGATTGGTGGGTGGTGGTCAGTGGTGGGTCAATGATTGACAGGTGATGGCCATTGATTGGCCAGTGGTAATAATTGATTAGCCTGTGGCTTTTGATTGGCTGGTGATAATTGATTGGCCAGTGGTGATCATTGATTGGCCAGTAGTGATCATTGATTGGTCAGTGCTGATCATTGATTGGTCAGTGCTGATCATTGATCAGCTGGTGGTGATCATTGATTGGCTGGTGATTCATTGATTGGCCATTGGTGATCATTGATTGGTCACTGGTGATCATAATTGCTCACTGGTGATCATTGACTTGTCAGTGGTGATTAGTGGTGATCATTGATTGGTTCAGTGGTGGTCGTTGATTGGTCAATGGTGATCGCTGTTTGACCAGTGGTGGTCATTTATTCGTCAGTTGTGATCATTTTATTGGCTGGTGGTGATCATTGATTGGTCAGTGTTAAGCATTTATTGCTCAGTTGTGATCAGTGATTGGCCAGTGGTGATCATTGATCGGTCAGTGGTGATCATTGATTAGCTGGTGGTGATCATTGATTGGCTGGTGGTGATCATTGATTGGCTGGTGATTATCATTGATTGGCCGGTGGTGATCATTGCTTCACTGATGATCATTAATTGCTCACTGGTGATCATTGACTGGTCAGTGGTGATTATTGATTGGTCAGTGGTGGTTATTGATTGGTCAGTGGTGATCATTTATTGGTCAATGGTGATCATTGCCTTTCAGTGGTGGTCATTGATTTGTCACTGGTGATCATTGATTGGTCACTTGTGATCATTAATTGGCTGGTTGTGATCATTGATTGGTCAGTGGTGATCATTGATTGCTCAGATGTGATCATTGATTGGCTGGTGGTGATCATTGATTGGTCAGTGCTGATCATTGATTGGCCGGTGGTGATTATTGATTGGCTGATGATCATTGATTAGCTGGTGATTATCATTGATTGGCTGGTGGTAATCATTGATTGGATGGTGGTTATCATTAATTGACTCATGATGATCATTGATTGGCTGGTGATGATCACTGATTGGCTGGTCGTGATCATTGATTAGCCAGTGATCATTGATTGGCTGGTGATGATCATTGATTGGCTGGTGATGATCACTGATTGGCTGGTGGTTATCGTTGATTGACCAGTGGTGATCGTTGATTGGCAGGTTGTGACCATTAATTGGCTGGTGGTGATCATTGATTAGCCAGTGATCATTGATTGGCTCGTGATGATCATTGATTGGCTAGTGATGATCATTGCTTGGCCAGTGGTGATCATTGATTGGCCAGTGATGATCATTGATTGGCCAGTGATGATCATTGATTGGCAGGGGGTTATCATTGATTGGCCAGTGGTTATCATTGATTGACCAGTAGTTAATATTGATTGGCTGGTGGGGATCGTTGATTGGCTGGTGATGATCATTGATTGGCTGATGATCATTGAATAGCTGGTTGTTATCATTGATTGGTTGGTTGTTATCACTGATTGGCAGGTGGTTATCATTGGTTAGCCGGTGGTGATCAATGCTTGGCAGGTGGTTATCATTGGTTGGCCGGTGGTGATCAATGATTGGCAGGTGGTGATCATTGATTGTCTGGTGGGTGGTTATCATTGTTTGACCGGTGGTGATCATTGATTGGCAGGTGGTTATCATTGGTTGGCCAGTGGTGATCATTGATTGGCAGGTGGTTATCATTGGTTGGCCATTGGTGATCAATGATTGACAGGTGGTTATTATTGATTTGTCGTTGGTGATCATTGATTGTCTGGTGGTTATTATTGATTGGCCGGTGGTAATCATTGATTGGCCCGTAATTTGACTGGATTATGCTGCTGCCACAAAGTCAATGTTGTTTCAAAATCCTCACCATAATAAAGACCTTGACATACGTAGTTGGTCTGTCTGGTTGAACTCATGAAACAGCTGGTGTATCTACAGAGCTTCAGTTTTCAATTTATATAGCTTTCGTTTTACATTATATTCTATATGGATAGAGTAGTGTTTGAAATGTATGTGAACACAGAGTGACTTAACCAGTGCTGACATATACAGTTGAAGATAAGACTGTTTTGGAAAATTTCTCACTGTTTAACCCGAAACTGGCCTCTGCAGAGGTCTTTGAGGAATGTCCATTTGCATGCCAAGAGAAAACTATTTTTTATATGCCCGCGTATTATGTGATGGTGCTCACTGTCCGTGCCTCTTGCTGTCCGTGTGTCTTGCCATCCGTCCGTCTGATTTCTTGTCCGGACAAGATCTCGAAGAGTTTTGAACCTACACTCACAATTTGTTTTTCAGCGGATGTGTTAGTGATAGACGAAGTGTCATGATTGTGTTTCGGCAAAATCTGTCCATATTTTCCAGAGTTATCTTGCTTAAAAAGCTAAAATTTGTCAAAGTTTTCTTCGGTCCAGATCTCGAAGAGTTTTGAACCTACACTCACAATTTTTTGTTCAGCAAATGTTTTAGGGATAGACAGTGTTATAATTTTGTTTCGGCAAAATCCGCCCATATTCGCCAGAGTTATCTCCCTTGAAACATTAAAATTCATCAAAATTGTAATTGTAATGATCAATGCAGCTGTGAATTCCAAATGTGTACCTAATAGAAGTACCCCCCTTCCCTCCCCCCCCCCCTTTTTGTCAGAGAATTATCAAAGACAAACTCTTCATATTTAGCACTCCTCAAACACGTATGCCTGCGGGCGTATGATGAGTTTCACTAAAACTCTTAAATTTTACCACTGGAATGATTGGCTTGGTAATCGAGCAAATCATTCCAGTGGTAAAATTTTCCAAAATAATTTCTAGGCCTGCCACTGGGCATTCAATAAGCAAACATTTTGATTTTCTTAACCAAATTTATCCATGAAAGAGTTGTGTTAAGCCTGTTCATTCCAGCTGTAAATTCTAAAAAAGTTTTCTTGACCTGCGAATGGACGTTCATCAAATAAATAGTAATTTTCTTGTCCACATGGACCATAAGGGAATAAGCAGCCACTGCCGGACACATTTATTCATTCTAACTCATTCAATTTACCTCCACAGCTAGACGCTGCTTTTTAGACTACAGTACATTATTGAGAATAGGCTTGTTAAATCTGACATCGTGCATGTGTGACAGGAACCAGCAGTGTATAGTTTGCTTTTATTTCATCAAACTTGTCTGTTTATGACGTCATCATCTGTTGCTCAATTATGACATTATTAGCTCACCTGATCTCAAAGGCCAAGTGAACTTATGCCATGGTGACCATCTGTCTGTCCGTCAACTTTTGCTTAAGAACTACTCATTAACTGCTTGGCAGATTTAAACCTAACTTGACTGGAAGGACTCTATGGTAGCAGGCTTTAGAACTTTGTATACAGAATTTTGATTGGTTAATTTCTTTTTTTGTAGAAGATCTTAGATTTTATGAAAAGTTTACCAGAAATTGTCAAAATGCTACTCCTCATTAACCTCTTGGCAGATTTCAACCTATTTTGGCTGGTCGAACCCTATCAGCGAATGCTCAGAACCTGTATACAGAATTTTGATTGTTCAATTTTTTTTAATTACTTTTCACGGTTCACTGAACATCATAGTTTATTCTTATTCGGGCTGTAGTAACCAAACTTGTTAAATTAATGCAAAATGGCCTAAAGGTATGTCATGTGTCAAAAGTAGGTCAGCGTGACCTACTTTCCATGGTTCACTGAACATCAGAGATTATTCTTGTCCGGGCTATAGTTTCAAGTTTTTGCCTGTGTCACTAAAGGGTATATGCGAGCATGGAGTGCTGATTGTTGTTGTTGTTGTTGTTGTTCTTAATAACTCTGGTTCTACTGGACAGATCATTTCTTAATTTGGAGGGAAATATGCTCGAGGGGTCCCGAACAGATCTGCCAATTTTGGGGCCCAACAGCAACAGCTTTTAGCAACAGTTTAAAAAAATAGACATTTTACGCTTTCTTCAATAACTGGTTCTACTGGTGTGTCCTCCAGAAAATTTTCCGGAACCATTTAAAATGTTCTTAATTAATGGCCCGATTTCAACGAAACCTGGGTGTAATGATCCCATCGTAGTAGGCTTCAACATATCAAATGAATATTTGATTGGTCAATTTCTTTGGTGGCCATCTTTGAGTTTTCGAATCTTATTCATCATGAAAAAATGCAAATGATTCATATGCTAATGGTCCAGGTGAGCGTCACAGGACCTTTGTTCTCTTGTTACATTACATTAGGCATGCATGCATCACAGTCTTGGGAAGATTACAGTGCTGGTTAAAATGCTTTGCAATAGCTTTAAGATAGATCTTATTTAGCTAGTATTGGGGAATATGACTAGTTGTATTTTCAATCTAGCAACTGGCTAGGTATAAGTTCCAGTGTATGAATTTCAAGACAACTATACAGGAAAACTGGTGAATAATGTGAAACTAACTTGACTGGAACCTGTTGCTGCCAGGCAGCAACAGCTCCCGGTAAAATTAGTTTCAAAATATTCAACATAATATTCCTTATGTCATAAAGAAATTGTTGTTTTTGGTCTGTGAGTGTTAAATGGTATCTTGCTAAAGGAGAGTGCATAGTGAAAAGTAACAAATTGTTTGTTACAAGTGCGTGCGTGCGTGCGCGCGCGTGTGCATGCGTGCGTGCGTGTTTGCGCGTGTGTGTGTGTGTTTGCCTGCGTGCGCGTGCGTGCGTGCGTGCGTGCGTGCGTGCGTGCGTGCGTGCGTGCGTGCGTGCGTGCGTGCGTGCGTGCGTGCGTGCGTGCGTGCGTGCGTGCGTGCGTGCGTGCGTGCGTGTGTGTGTGTGTGTGTGTGTGTGTGTGCACACACATGTATAGAGTTGACTTGTGTATGTTCATTTATTCAAATAGATTTGATGTTTCCATTAATAGTCAACCATTACCAGTAACATAGTTCTATAAATAAATGTCAATTTTTGTTAACTTATGAGTCTGTGCGTAGATTCATTATGCAAGACCCGCATAACTCTTCTGAGCCACTATGAAAAGATTGCCTGAGTACAGCAAGTTATCGGTTAGCCAGCATGTGTGTAGAGTGAGTATTAGAGATGTAAGCCCTAACAGAACAGTGATACACAGTCAGTTGTATATTACTTAGCTACCAAGTGATCACGCCAACACCTACCCACTGACGCCAAACTATGTACTGAGCAAAATCTTTTATGGTGCATGCAGAATGGTAAGCAGGCCTTGTTTAACCGTTTAACTCATATCAGCCAAAACAGCTTTTGTAGTGGTCTTGAGAAATTTCTATTTGCAGACCAAGAGAAGACAATTTTTAAAAATGTACCACTGGAATGACTGGCTCGATAACTGAGCCAGTCATTCCTGTGGTGAATTAAAAAATATAGTGTTCTGATCTGCAAATGGACATTTTCTATGGGAAGATTGACATTTTTTTCAAAAATTTCAAGGGTTACAGTATCCATACCTGGATTGCTAATATTTGCCGAAGACCAGAAATTTATTGATAGCACTATTTTGCTGATATATCGTCAATACGGCTTCTTTTAGCATGATATGGCAGCTTTAAAGTTGTCTAATGGCTAAGAATCGTCTTCAAGTATTTTTAATCTTGTTTTCTGTGTCTTCTAAACATGTATATGTGACAATCATTAATATTGCAAAATTTGGTGTAAAATTTTTAATAAATTAAATTCTGATTTTGCATAAATTATGTACCTAACAAAAAGCCTCATTATCCCCTATTTAAAGAATATAATTTATTTGACATCATTGTCAGTATATTCTCAGAAAATTCTGCACAAAATTTTTTTCCCCAATTATGAACCTCTGTATTTGTTTAGATCTGCAATATTTATCCGGTACTTTTTAGCTCGACTTTACAAAGTAAAACGACGTATTGTGATACCCTGCACATCGGCGGCGGCCAATTCAGGTTTAGCTCAACATTTCTGTTTATATCTCATGTTTGATTATTCATACTGGACCCAAAATTGGACACATGCCTCCTTATAATGACACAGCATCACACAATGACCTTGTGGTCAAAAGGGCAAAGGTAAATGTCACTGTGACCTTGGTAAAAATATTTTCTGTTTAGCTCAACTTTTCTGTTTATATCTCATGTTTAGTTTATCATGCTGGACCCAAACTTGGACACATCCCTTCTTATAGTGACACAGCATCACACAATGATGTTGGAGGTCACTGACGCATGCCATCCGTCATCCACCAGTCAACTTATATTTTAAAATCCTACTCCTCATTGCAGATTTCTACCTAATTTGGCTTGAAGGACCCGATGTGGATAGGCCTTAGACCTTGTATACAGGATTTTGATTGGTAAATATTTTGGTTGAAAATCTTAGATTTTATGAAAAATTTACCAGAAATTGTCAGAACCCTCTTTAACCGCTTGGCAGATTTCAACCTTATTTGGCTGGAAGGCCCCTACTGTTTTCGACTTCAGAACTAGTATAAAGAATTTTGATTGGTCAATCCTTTTGTGTAAATATCTTTGATTTTATGAAAAATTTACCAGAAATTGTCAAAATGCTACTCCTCTTTAACCGCATGGCAGATTTCAATTTACTTTAGCTGGAAGGAACATATTGGGGCTAGACGTTAGTTTGTATACATAATTTTGATTGGACAATTTTGAGGGGTAAAAATCTTAGATTTTAGGAAGAATTTAGTGGAAATTGTCTTACCGCTACTCATCATTAATGGCTTGGTTGGAATGATCCTATGGCTTCAACATAACAAACAAGAATTTTGATTGGTCAACTTCTTTGGTAGCCATCTTGAATTTTTCGAAAATTATCCATGTCTACCAGTATTTAAATGCAAATGGTTCAAATGCTAATGATCCAGGTGAGCGTTACAGGCACTTTGGACTCTTGTTGATAAGGGTATTGATAAGCCTTCTATATTTATTTTATGTTTGAAGTCAAGTTTATTAGTTCATTGTAAAGTCGAGCTTCATGGTTGCAACCACATTTGTGGTTAACCCTTGCAACCCCAAAATTTCACTCGCCCCTTCACGTCAGCCTTGCTGGAAAAGTGTTGATTATTTGAAATTAATTTAGCTGGAAGTTATTGCAGTTTCCACTCAAATTAATTTCTAATATTCAGCAGAATCATTCTTATGTCGTAATGACGATATCATATCTGTTCTGTAGGGCTGAAGGGAATAACAGATTAAAATTCTGGTTATTCGAGTTACAAACACATTAGTAATTATTGTGAATAGTTATGTAAATATAAATTATTATTCTGTAATTATTGACTTGAAGATTTCTATATTTCTATGCTTCGACTTTCTAGAGTTGTGCCTTGGAATCTTTGCCGTGAAAAAATGATATTGAAAGTAATGGCATGTATATTTACCTAATTATTAGTGAATTTTGTGCTGGAATCTAATGAATTAAATAACTTTATTTCTAGCTGTATCTGAGTTGGTTGTTTTTAGATTTAAAATTCTTCAATTTATATTGACCTTTGTAAATCTGAAGGTGACTATCTAAACATGTAAGCTGTTAAATATTTAAGTCTATTTAAAACTCATGAAATATCATTTAGAGCAAAGTTGATTGGCCAAATAGTTTGGTGGCCATGATCTAATTTTTGAAAACGACTTCTCCAGAGCCACTATACGGATTGGGTCAAAATTTGGGAGATTTGATTGGAGATTAAGAGCCATTAAAGTTTGTTCAAGGAATGTTGATAGGTAAAGAAAAACCCTGCCACCATCGATCGGCCAATCAAAATATAGCATGTTTGGTGGCCATATTGGATTTTTTCATTTGATGGATTTTGAAGCCGAAATTGTTTTTTTTTTTGGTTTTTTTTTGGTTTTTTTCGTTATTCTAATTTCAGATCTGCCATTTTCGAACATGTTGGATAAACTGGTTGGCAACCATCTTGGATCATTTTCCAGGCAAAAGCTCCCGTACTAAAGCAATATGAAACTTGAAATGTTTTCTTGAGAACCACTGGGATGATTTCAAGTATATTTGGCACAAAGCCTCCTTAGGGCATAAAAATATAGGCTTGTTCAACTGAAGCTGGTTGGGTAATTTGGCTGGCAGGCATCTTTGATTTTGGACGATTTTTCGAAGTGTTTAAAAATCTTCTCCGAAACCGCTTGGGAGATCAATTCAAAACTCATGAAGCATCATCGAGGGCAGAGATAAGCCAAGTTTGTTCAAGAGAACTTGATTGACCAAATGGTTCGATGGCCCTCTTGGATGACCTAGTTTTCTCGAAAAATTCTCAAGAACCGCAGAAGGAAACGGGCTGAAATTTGGGAGATATGCTTAGGGACTACGGGCCATTGAAGTATGCTCAAGGGAATTTGATCCGCCAAAAAACATGGCCGCCATTGGCCAATCATTGGTGGCCATATTGGAATCTTTTATTTGATGGAATTTGAGGCCAAATTTGGTTTTCTATATTTTTTGGGGTATTCTGATGTCAAATTTGCCATTTTGGAAACTGTCGGATAAACGGTTTGGTGGCCATCTTGGATCATTTTCCCACCAAATGAAGGGAAATTAAAAATATCATGTCGATAACCACTGGGCCGATTTGAATTATATTTGGCAGGAACAATCCTTAGGGCATAGATATTAAAGTTTGTTCAAAGGAACATGATCGGCCAATTTGGCCGGCGGCCATCTCGAATTTTGGCAGATTTTTACAAATGTTTTTAAAAATCTCCGAAACCGCTTGAGGCATCAAGATTCATGAGATATAATCTAGGGGAAGAGCTGAACCACGTTTGTTCAAGGGAACTTGATTGGCCAAATATTTTGGCGGCCATCTTGGATGACCTAGTTTTCGTGAAAACAACTCCAGAACCGATAAATGGATCGGGCCGAAATTAGTCAGATATAATTAGAGACTAAGGGCCATTAAAGTTTTTTCAAGGGAAGTTGATCCATCAAAAAACATGACCGCCATAGGCCAATCAAAATGTAGCGTGTTTGGTGGCCATATTGGATTTTTTATTTGATGGATTTTTTGGCTGAAATTGGTTTTATATATGTTTCGTGTATGCTGATTTCAAATTTGCCACTTTCGAAACTGTCAGATAAATGGTTTGTCGGCCATCTTGGATCGTTTTCCCGCCAAAGACTCCCATACTAAAGCAATTGGAAATTTAAAATGTCTTCTCGAGAACCACTGGGCCGATTTCAAGTATATGTGGCAGGAATCATCCTTAACCATAGGGATCCAAGTTTGTTCAAAGAATACCGATCAGCCAATTTGGCTGGCAGCCATCTTGGATTTTGGCCTATTTCGATTCAAAAGTCATGAAATATGATCTAGTGCAAGAGCAAGAGAAGTTTGTTCAAGGGAACTTGATTGGCCAAGTGGTTCGTTCGGTGGCCATCTTAGATAACCTAGTTTTCGTGAAAATTACTTGTTCGACGGCCATCTTGGATGACCTAGTTTTCATGAAAACTACTTCTCCAAAACCACTGGACGGGTCGGGACAAAATTTGGGAGATATGATTAGTGACTAAAGGCCATTAGAGTTTGTTCCATGGAGATATGGCAAAAGAACATGTCCATCCGGAATCCATCAAAATTTAGATTTGTTGGTGGACATCTGGTATTTTCTGCAAATTTCTGAGAAAATCCTAAAAAGCCAGCTTATTAACCACTGGGCCAATTTGAGTAAAACTTGCCTAAGCCTTCACAAAAATCTGATTGGTAAATATTTCCAGTGGTCATCTCGTTTTTGTTATGTTGTGCCAGTGGCCAATAATTTTAGGTGAGCGGTACAGGCCCCTTGGCCTTCTTACAATGCTGAGGAATATATAGGTGATGGCCTTTTTAGTTGAAATGCCTATGTTCAACTACACCGTCAGTAGCCTGTATTATAGGTGCGAACGACTGTACTGATGTCGGCAATGTCCGTTAAGATTCTCTGTGAACGGCCAGCGAGCGTGCTTGGTGTTAAGATTCAGACTTATAGCATAAGTATCTAGACTGTCTGTAAATACATTACAAATAATTGTAGAAACACCCCAAGGGGTGCGAATATGTGACCAGTAACCTCACTGAGCAGTGACGCTGTCAGTCTGGTCGGTGATCCTATATACAGGAGGAAATTACGAAATACAATACAATAAGCATTTCGTTTCAATGTTTCTTGGATACTCATCAGAGGATAGTCACATTTTGGTAACTTAGTCCATGTTTTGCAGGAGGCCAATAGCCATCCACCCATTCAGACTTCCAAAATTCCTATTCATAATCCTGACTGGTCGATGCTTTCCGAAAATTCATTAAAACGTTACTCCTTACACCCTAAAACAAGGTTCTTCCACCGGCCTTAGGAGATGTGACAATGTGTATAGTTTTATGTCGTAGCTAGATAGGCTTGACCTTGTGCATACCAGTATCTCTCAGCTTTCTCATCCTTCCCTGTTCACAACGTACTGTCACAGAGTATATTCTCCCGTAGTCGGCCATGCTTATCAGTCGATTAGATGAGTTCCATAGCTAGGATACAATATATATATATATATATATATATATATATATATATATATATATATATATATATATATATATATATATATATATATATATATATATATATATATATATATGTTATACGGTTCATATATATATATATATATAAATGCATGGAACACACTACATGGTAATTTATCATTTCCTATGTATTTCATAATGAATTGGTCTATATAGTCTTTCATTTAGTTTCTATTCAAAGTAATGTACCTTTCCAGTTTTAGCTATGCCCCGCCCATCCCTAGCTAAGCTCCACCCACACCTCTCTGGTGTTGGGATCGATCAATCGCTGAACTCCATGACTATCAAGTTCCATAAAAGTATACATGTAAGATGTTGAATATTTTGAAATAACTTGACCGGGCGCTGTTGCTGCCATTGGCAGAAACAGCACCTAGTCGAATTAGTTTCAAAATATTAAACAGAATGTTTATTAAATGGTAAAAACATACAATTCGTAGAACGTATCAGACTATAAACGTTAAAGACGGACTAAATCGAGTCACTCATGCCATAATTAATTATGACGTCATCCTACACGTCATGTAGTTGAGTATGGCGTCATATGACGTCAGATGATGGATGGATAAAGTGGTCTAGGCCTATTGTTGTAAGTACTGTGTAAAGCAGCACACGTAAGCATCGATTGATGTGATGTTGGTCAAGATTCAATGATAGAGGAGGTCCATTGGTGAAGTAAAAACCGCAGGTAGAATAATCATTAGTGTATCAAAAAGAAAAGAATTAATATCTTTGCAGTCTATAGATACTTTGTTACGATTCTTTTGCGATTATTGGCACACACGCACGCCCCGCCCCCCCCCCCACACTCCCACCCCACGCACGCACGCACGCACGCACGCACGCACGCACGCACGCACGCACGCACGCACGCACGCACACGCACAGTTTGTACATTCAATCTAGTGGATCAATATGCTATATATCATCACCACTAGGATCCTATATAGATACCATACAGAAATCTGCATTCGTCACACCCTGCCAAACATTATAAGCTTTCTTTCACATAAAGATTTGTTTGTAGATAACAATTCAAACAATCATATTCTGTGTTTCTAATATTACAATACTCTAACATAAATGGGTTCAGGAAAGATTTCCGCTACTGTCACTCTTCATTATATATTAGTCTTAATCTGGCAGAGTGGTAATCACTTGTTTAGCTGAATTATGATTGTCTGTAATCAATATAAATCAGATGAAACGGTAGGAATCAGATTGGTGAAATGTATTAAGCTTGAGATTTCTTAGGTTTTGCTATTCCATCTGAAGTTGGTGGAATACAACATAGATAACAGGCTTATGGTACTATACTGGTGTTTGTAATATGACATTCTTGCGGCTGGAGATCTACTGTACTCCTTTCACATGAAGTAACATTCAATTCAGTACTGCCTCACCTAGAGCACGAGCACGTTCAGGTTTGCATTCAAGGAAATTTTATCCGCCTTCAACCATGTATTGCTGTTGTTAAATGTTACTCTCGTGCGGCGGGCGAATCGTTATCTTTGTTTCAGCTTATACTGTGACATAATGGATGGGGAATCTACATCCGCCACCATAGGTATGAGTTTACTAAATAACACTAACTTTGAGATACGTTTATGGAACATAAATGTACCGAGCTATTTGTATAGGGAGATACCAACAAGTTTTGAATTGATAGGTGTCTTGCTCAATGTAGCTTTGATAATTTTCTTTATTAAGTCTAAGAAATACAAATCACCTCTGTTTACCATCCTAACAAGCTTAGCCATAATGGATGCAATTGGCTGTCTTGGGGGAGCAATGCATATGTTGGCAATGCCGACAGTCATAACAGCAGAAGCTGGCTTCATATGTATATTAGTAGTGTTTGTGTCAATGATGGGTCTGGTAGGTAGCGAATACCTCCTTATTTTCTTCGCTGGACTCCGGTTTTACCAGGTTGTATCACCTCTCAAAGCCAGGGTTTCACTGACTGCTAGCTTGTTGATGAAATACTGTGCCACTATTGTGCTGTTATCGTCAATTAACGCACTCGTTTACGGTGCCTACTGGCGCTCAGCAACAACCATTATCGATGGAGATGAGGTAACGGTGTGCATATTTATTGGTGATAGGTACTCCAAAGATATAGCAATCCTGTTAATTCTTACCATTATCCCGTGTGTCTCCATTTTCTTTATCCATGTAGTCAAATATTTCGCCTACATCCGAGCGAAAGGTTCTGTTGAAGTTCAACAAGACAGAAAAAGTCCAGATGCGCGTGTCCTCGTCATAGTGATTACACTATTTTATATATGCTGGGTCCCTGCCTTGGCATACCTGATAATACAACACACAATTATAGACGAATATGCATATAGTAGAGATAAACTATATTTGGTTCTCATGCACGTAACATTTGCGAATAGCATTTTGAACCCAATTGTATATGTACTGGCCATGAAAACAATTCGACATGAAATTATTAACTTATTTTGTTTCAGAAGGCAGAAAAACTCAATGTTGAGAAATCACTGAACATTTAAGCATTAGTAAGAACCGATACAGTTTATGTTAAGTCTCTGAAAAAATCTTACCGGTAGAGGATGTGCTATATGGCTGAGAACATGCGTGGGGTCTGGAATTGAAGGCATGGTGCCATCTTTTTTTAGTTCAATATTTGCTACTTGTATTAGTGGATACTGACTGAATGCAGCTTTTTAGATTGATAAGCCGGGTTGGCAACTTCAAGGGAAGTACAGGTAGTCTGGCAGCCAGTAGAGACCGCCCCCACCCCACCATCTGCACTCCCAGGATCCACCACCATTTAAGGGGTGGGGTTGGGTGGAGGGTTCCTCATTAACTTCTAAGTTAAAAAAATTGTCCAGATCCTTATTTTCTAGGCATAAAACAAAATCGCATCCAGATCGTAAAAATTTGTAATTCTTAGGGGATGAAGAAACAAAAATCTGGAAAATTGTCATTTATTATTTATTATTAATAAATGACCCCTCAAAATATTGTTTGTTTCCTCTTTCTTTCATTTCATGTATGTTTTATGCAAATCAGTTGGATTATTATGCCACCAGTGGTCAAAAGGACTCAAATTTTGGCCGTTGCTTAAAACCTGCCAAATCTGCATTTCTGTAACTGTCAACGCACTTACAAAGAAATGTTTTGGTGTTATTAGCTTAAGAGGTTAATAATATCTACTTTCGGACAATCTAAAGAGTCAATGTTGATTTATTTCCAGCGATGTTGTTGCAATATCAAAGGACAGAATCTCCTTGTTGAAAATAGCAGAATAATGCAATTATGGACAATTGAAAAATTAAATGAACATAATATTCACATCTAAATAATTTTGAGTAATAAAACACCACTAAAAATGTTTCCTCTAATGCTATCTGCAATTTCATATATGTTTTATGCAACTCAGTTGGATAATTATGCTATCAGCTGTCAAAATGTCATAAATTTTAGCTACTGTTTAAAGTCTGATAACTGTGCATTGCTGTGACTTACAAGGCGCTTAGAAAAAAAGTCTTTTAGCGTTATTAGCTTAAAAAGTGACAGATCTAAAGGTCAATGATAAGTTATTTCATGGAATTTTGTTTCTATAGCAGATAACAGAATGTCCATTACTGAAAGTACTTGCAAAATACAATTATGGGGAACTGACAGATGAAATGACATAACATCGCACCTAAAGAATGTAGAGTAATAACTGCGCATGATGTTTGTGTTGGTGCCCAATACATAGCAGACAATACATCTACTAGCCGTATTTGACAATACCACCACTCAATTAGGTATATTCAATCACTATGCAATGATGATGAATCATCATCACGTTCATCATCACCATCGCCACCACCACCACCCATCATCCGCCCACCACCCACCATCATACCTCCTAGTCGTTATGGCCTTATATTCCAGCCAGTATCATTTGCTTCATTGATATCTATTTTTCATACATAGTCTGTCCTCCAAATAGCCACCCGATATATAATCCCTATATGTGCTCATGAACGCAGATTCCTGGTAGATGGTTGATATTGTCCACGTTTTTCTTCAGATTCTTTGGAGAAGTGAAGTACAACAGCGTTTGCTAATGGAATCCTCTTGCACATTCGATAAATAAAATCATACACACGAATATCTAAGAAAGTCTTCAGGATACGTTGAATAGAAGTATGTAATAGCGACCTTTAACTTAAGCACAGCCTACTACGGATTATATACACCCTAGGCTTATACGAAAGAGGATTGTCGAATATGTTGTGTCTACACTTTAATGTTGTACTTAATCTATAAATATGTGAATATCAAACTGTGGATTGTGGCCTACTATCCAAAACTACAAGTGGCGTCAGTGTCAATGGGCGTGTGAATCACTGTTGATGTATGTGAGGTCACCTGTGTGTTTATCTGTGGGCGTGGCTTGTTCATTTATTCATGCATGTGATGTGACTGTCTTGTGCGCGCGTGGCTGGGGTCCTCTGTGTGCTCCTTTATGGAGTGTGCTGTACATATTATGTGTCCTGGTGCGCATGTGATATATGTCTGTTTATGAATTGTGTGGTCAGTTGTGTGTTCTTCTATGTGTCTTTGCGCGTGTGCTGAAACTCTCCCGTCCTCTCTACCATAATGCACACGAGGAAGTTAAAGCTCGTTAAAGCATACTTCTGCCCAACAGCATCTGAAGCCTTTTTGGAGATCCTTAGTCAGCCTTTTACAGTGGTATATTAATTTTGGATGACTGACACGAGTATTGCCATATTGTTGGCGACTCATTGAACATCTCACTCCTGACCTCACAAAATCCCTCCACTTTGAGGGATTCATCTGCCACATGTTCAAGGCGAGTCCCATAACACGCGCTGTTGCATTTCATTTCTCCATTTAAATGTCGGAGCGAAGCGTTACCTAGTAACACTACCTCCATTAACCTAGTAACATTACCTCCAAGCAGACTGCCTTCACTAGCACACATGGGTCGAACTATCAGGTATGTATGCGGAAAAGAGATCGTCTATCAAAACAAGATATCCGTCAACCAAATGAGAATAATGTTTGGACTGATGCCATATGGTGTAATGATGAGATACTGTCCCATGCTGGCAGATGTTCTAGAGAGCGAAAGGGGCAGGGTAGTTAAACTGACAATGATAGGAGAAATGCAGGTCAGGCATCAGCATCTGATATGTCTGATAGTGACTGACTACTTGAGGGATGTTATGGTCGAACACAGCTAGCAGATTTATTGTCGGGTGTGTAGAGGGAAACAATACAAACATTTTGACTGATCAATTTTATACCATGTTCAAATTATATTCCTGTGTGCATAACTGTAGTTCACAATTACACTCAAAACCACCATTGTCTTAGCAGTAATAGTAACATGATTCAATTAAAAAAAATACCCATTGGTACCATCGATTCGTCAGATAGTGTCAGTAGAAGAGAGACGCGATAAACAGCTGTTCTGATATGTCTGATAGTAACTGACTACTTGAGGGATGTTATGGTCGAACACAGCGAGCAGATTTATTGTCTGGTGTGCAGAGGGAAACAACACAAACATTTTGACTGATCAATTTTATACCATGTTCAAATTATATTCCTGTGTGCATAACTGTATTTCACAGTTACATTCAAAACCACCATTGTCAGTAATAGTAACACGATTCATTTTTTTTAAATACACATGGGTACCATTGATTCGTCAGATAGTGTCAGTAGAAGAGAGACGCGATAAACAGCTATCCTGATTGGCTAAGAGCTTGATGACATCATCTCATTTGCATATTAGGCCACGCCGACATTTTTTCTGCCAAAAATACTAAATTTTGATTTGTCGAGATGTTTTGTCGAGAAAACGGTGGGCATTGACTAATATGCAAATGAGATAACGTCATCAAGCTATCACCTAATCAGAACAGCCATTTATCGTGGCTCCGCTGTTTTGGGATGTAGATCTATTGGTGGGTGTAGATGATTGAGAGGTATAGCAGGTGAAGATTGACAGGTGTAAGGACATAAACGGCTCCCAGTCAACCTGGACAACCATAAATATCTCAGATTTGTTACTGATTAAAGCTACAGTGTGCTGATGGGGTCGGGAGGACAGGGCGTGTGTGAGGAGTTCTACAGAGTTATAACGTCAGACATGTTCGGCCATAGGGTGCGGAGGGTTTGAGTGGACGAGGGTGGGGAATTCTATAATGCATTTGGACATGTTTTATCAAATCAGGTCACATGACCCCTCGCAGCCAACCAGAACTGGGCCTGTTCGATTAATCAATATTTCATCGAGAGGCGATTATTCTCTCTGGCAATTATATAATAGAGTGTAAAGTAAAATAATCGAAAAATAAAAAAAATTGATTATTTATTTTAATTAGGCATAATTTAGTGTTTAGTTTTGTAATATAGTAGTATAGTATAGGTCATGGTTTTGTAGTCCGCTTCCACTTGCATGCTCAGCCGACTTTACAACTTTTAGCATGTTTGTAATACAACTAATGCATCGATGGTTTGATTGTTCTAACAAGATAGTTGTATAAACATTTACTCCTGACGTTCAAGTCTGTACCTCTCGAGTTGTCCATGCACGCGAATGTTTATATAAATAATTGCTTGGTACGCCTATGATGGGAAGCATTCGTTTGCTACTGTTTAATATCCCCCTCTGAAGGCTGAAGTGTTGGCGGGAAAAATTGAAAATGAATTACTGTTTTTCATAAAATATTCATAAAATTTTGATGCAAATTTTCACAAATTCTTATGACTGTTTTGGAACTAATTTGACTTAAAACTTGTTACTAAGGCAGCAACAACTTGCAGTCAAATGATTTTCAAAATATTTGACTTCTAATGACAGGAAATTGGGAAACGTCGGCGATAGGCACTATGGGCGAAATGTATGTCATAATAAAGATAAAAATAATATGGCCATTTCGCGGAAAAAATGCACAAAATTTACTTTGTAGTAAATTCACAAATTTTCGATCCAAATTTTCATAAATTCTGCCGATTGTTTTGTATGTAACTAATTTGACTTAACACTGTTGGTCCACCTTCAGTTAAATGATTTTCAAAATATTCATCTTTTCCAATGCTTGAAAATAGGGAAACATCGTAGATAGGCGATACGGGCGAGCTCTATATAATTAAAAGTTAATCTCTGTAAGGTTAAAATTAAAATGGCACATTTTTACTGGCTTGAAAATCTTGTCATACGCGCCGGTTTCTTAAAACCATTATCCAATGGCAACGAGTGAACAATGGATTCCAAATTGAGTTCATTATACTGGGCGGAGTTGTTCCTCGTGTTCAGCCAACCAGAGGACTGGTTGGCATAGCCTGTCTTATTGAGCGTCTTGCAGTCTTTTCATAGGCCTACTTAGTTGAGGTCATCTAAACCTAACTAGGAACCAATTTACGAAACTGTGTATTCTGTTATTTTTATAGAAAATCAGGCAATTTTATTTATTTATTTATTTATTTATTTATTTTAATTTAAAATTATAAATTTTAAGAAAGCTATGCTATCCTCTCGCTCCTGCTCCACAAATGTACCCTCTTCATGAGAAAATCGAAATTATCATAAACAAATTTGATTGTCAAAGGGTCAAAGATACATGGAATATGTAACAAATTAAAGGAAAACTGAAATTACATTATTTACAACTTTGATCGATCTGAATATTTGCAGATAAATCACATATGCTTAGTGTCAGTTGGCTCATTTGCCTACCAAATAATAACAGTCTTATACTATTGTCAAAACATGACATGTAAACTTATTCCTGAGGTCTTTACCAATTGGTATACGCTTGTTGAAAGAACTAATTATGGTGATTTACTTCACCCACTGAGGTATCATGAATGACTGAACCCGTTTCATTCTGAAAGATGATTTTAATTGCTATTTACATTTGAAATCGGTGGAATATTTTGAAAATCGGATAATTTAAGCCTAGATCTTTATGTAGATCAATATATATATATATATATATATATATATATATATATATATATATATATATATATATATATATATATATATATATATATATATATATATATATGCAGTGCAGTATTGTTATGGACATCCTCAGCCAGCCTGACACCACCTCATTGTTCAATACAGATATTCAAGTTAATGGTTTTAGTCACTATAATCTGTAGTTCTCTGCTCGTGCTGTTAGAGGGGAACATACCATTCAATGTTATTATCTCATTCATTTTTGTATATATACATCGGCTGCCTGAATTCCTATTGTACTGGCATGGATGTAAATACTGACACAGCACAAAAACCGTGTATTTTAGACGACGATATCGAGTTCACAGAAAACATAATAATGTATAATGCTGAATAACATAATTTGTTGTGGATCCTAGTTAAATATGAAGCACATAATCATGATGACAAACAGACGAAGCTCTGGATGCCCAATCCACATCATGAAAGCGAGAAAATCAGATGAGAGTACAAGTCCACTTCTTGAAAATCCAAAAATAAATATAATTTCATTCATAATATAATCACAACCTCATAATCTGTGTTGACTAAGAAATGGAGAGGCGCAGCAGAGGATGGCGAAGAAGAAGCATGAAGAAGAAGCATGAAGAAGAAGCATGAAGAAGAAGCATGAAGAAGAAGCATGAAGAAGAAGCATGAAGAAGAAGCATGAAGAAGAAGCATGAAGAAGAAGCATGAAGAAGAAGCATGAAGAAGAAGCATGAAGAAGAAGCATGAAGAAGAAGCATGAAGAAGAAGCATGAAGAAGAAGCATGAAGAAGAAGCATGAAGAAGAAGCATGAAGAAGAAGCATGAAGAAGAAGCATGAAGAAGAAGCATGAAGAAGAAGCAGACAACAACCAAAAGAAATAGAAGGGAAAATAAAGGGACGTTTTTAATCAATCTGGTTTTTCAAAAATAATTTGAAACATATTTTATTTGTGCTGTCCAATTTTCTCATTAAGAGAATCATTTTATTAGAGTTATTAGGTTTTATATCACAACTCGAGAGGATCACGGTTTTCATATCACCACCATCTTGTCTTTTCATGATCTTGTGCGTCTCTAGTCTAAATAAATTGTCTCCAATGCTGCTTTTAGTGACCTGTTATCTACTTTAAGAACACTCTAGAATGACGAACATTTTATGCTGTCGGAATTTGTTTTATGTCACTGAAGACTGTTTTAATTTTGTAATCGTGTTATTGACAATCGATTTTAAGCATTTTAGAGAATGGATTTCAACATTTTCATAATAGAAGTCACCTATAAAACTCGGTTATAGCCGATATGAAAAGTCATATCGAAACCAATATGTCTGTAAGCCAAACCGTGCAGCCCTAGTTGGTTATAGATATGATGTGATGTGCCTATGCTGCCCTGAACTGAATGTGTATTATATATGTGTTTCTATCGTATGATTGATATATAAAGGATATTTAATTGAAAATGTTTCCGGTGAGTATTAGGGTCAATGTCACCCTCTATGGCATCTACATTACCACTCAGTTACCAGATTTCGTTTTCGGCAGCAATGCACTCCACCTACACAGACATGTCCAATGGGCATGTTGGAAGATACCTTATACTGGAGACAAGTACACATTTTTGTCAAAATTATCAGTTTTCGTCCTTAGCAGAACTGAACTAACATGGTGCAGAAAAGATGAGAACAAAAGTTTTATTTTTCGAAATGGTCAGTGCCAAATTATTTTGTGCATTTAACTACAAAGGTGTCGACTTTGAGGTCCTATATTCACTTGGCAGCTTTCTAGGACCTTTTATCATTGCCTGAGAGAGAGAGAGAGAGAGAGAGAGAGAGAGAGAGATAGAGATGTAGAATTTAGACGAACTGTTTGATGGTCTGGTATGAAGTATATTTCCGAAGTGGTCTTAAAACATTTCTATGATCGCTGGAAAAGTAATATCCTTCTGTTTACTTGATCTACCAAATAAGAGGCGCATGCCTAGGTAAAGCAAGTGGCAAAATGGTTTCCAGCCGTTAACAGAACAGTTGTTCTGGATATATTCTCAATTTACTGAAAAATAATTCCCCCCTCCCATGTATTCTGAGCCTATCTGACAGGGTTTAAACACGCACAGAATAGGCATGCTATTCACACATTGATGGTGTCACCATCACCGAGCGTCACTTTACTAAACACATGGCGATTTACAGTTACTTCATCACTGAGTATATGTGCTCTGGTTTATACTTGTAGTCAGCTATGATCGACGCGCTCATGTCGACAGATAGACATGTAAGACAGAAAATCACACAGAAAGCTTATTCCAAGATTTGGAAAGCTGATTGATTGCATGGCAAGATAGTGTTTGGACAGATTTTCGATATGATTAGGACCATTCAGTCAACCATCACGAACATTCCCAATGCTAGTACATCACTTATTACAAGTGATATTTGAAAGACTGTTTTTGGTGCTCGTCCCTTGAGGAGAGCTAGAACTTTACTTGCTGTAAATGGTACCCCCATTGATATATTAGAGGAAACACAAATATGATTTGAAAATGCATGTCCGATTTCTGTACTTGTTGTGAAAGGTATCAGATGCGAAGGCTTGATTGGAATGGATGCATTGCATTTGCATGCGTGTATGGCTGTGATTAATTATGCATGGCTAGTGTGAGATGGAATGGTTTGGTAAGAAATAAAACTATGTTCCATTTAGCTACCAGGACACTTAAATATATATAAAGAAACGACATGATATGATGTTATCAATAAAGTATTTAGCGGCTTTGCTGATAATTTCGAGACTGCTTGTCCCAAGATGTTAGGTAAGAACCTTATGGTTGAATGTACAGTTCACACAGGAAATCATCCGGTGATTATGCAATGTGCCTACATGACGCCGTTAATGAAAACCCATATTGTTAGAAACAAATTAAAGAAATGTTGGAAGCTGGAGTGACTAGGCCGTCATCATCACCTTGGACATCGCCTATCACTTTAGTGCCCAAGAAAGATGGCACTACTCATTTCTGTATTGATTACAGGTCCCTTAACAGTGTTTGTCGCAAAGATTTGTATCACTTACCAAATATCTCTGATATATTTGACTCACTGTATGGAGCAGCTCTGTTCTCGATGATGGACTTGTAGTCTGGTTATTGGCAAATTCCAATGTCCAGCCAAGCCATCGAAAAGACAGCTTTCATCTGCCCAGAATATCTTTACGAATGGGTCTGTATGCCCTTTGTATTTGTAATTAAGCTGCAGTCTTTCAACACGCAATGAGTCCTACATATTCATATCAACCAGCTCTTCTTCCATTGGGAAACCTAGTAGCGGGCACTCCCTGGGTTGGAGTGACAGTGCTGTACTTCGGCTATACTATGGTCAGCTTCTCACAGAATGAAGGTATTCAGTTTTAGCGTGTGTAGAGCATGACTCATGCTGGCCCAGTTATCACAGCCCTTGCGCTGAGTACTGCTACTTTGACTTCTTCTGGTCTGTTGATATCGCATAGTCAAGCGTTGGCTCTGACTGCTTTACAGCATTGTAGTACTCATTAGAGCTTTGCTTGGGCATAGTTGGGCTTGGCTATTAGTTGCCTCAACTTGTTCTCCTCAGATGACCAGACCAGTTTGACATTTAGCAGTTTACGTAGGTTCTCCATCGTCTTGCTGAAGACAGCATTGTTCATCAGCTTGTAGAAGTCCTACTTGAAGCCACTGGTGGCCTATTTTCAGAGCTATGTGTTGAGTCTGATGTAGGTATCCATCCAACGGGACTAATCAAATAGTAGAACCCTGTGCACCTTCTTGAGCCTCATCCCCAGACTTATGTAGAGCATGAGGTTGTGATAGTGTAGCACGGATCGACCGGACGGGTGCAGGCCGGCTCAGCAAGGCTGGGAATGGACTGCCGTGCCGGATTCGTTCTAAAGTGCACCCGTTGGGTAGAGCAATAAGCATATGTAAGCCCTATACAAGAGATATTTCGTCGAAAACGACTACGTCCGTTAAGACGCAGAGTGTGCATGCGCGCGTCAGAGCTTCCCTGACAACGAGTGATGAGGTTGGAAGCGGGTGCATGCCTATAGTGTACCGAGTAGGTAAATATTTTTAATTTATCCGTTCTCGTTATTCTTGGTGCGATTAGGACCAAAATTAAACGAGCTTTCAAAAACTGTAAACCGTTTCAAAATCGGCCCAGAAATGGCAGAGTTATCGTTGAAGCTCCCCGCTAAATTATACTTAGGTTATTGTTATAATGTCATAGTTACGTGTATATATTAAACTAAATACAGAGATCCATGTACACGTGGTCGATACGTCACTAGCGTACCAGCACGCTGATTGGCTGGCGCTCGGCCGCTGATTGGTTGAGGCGCCCAGCTCTGACGTCATAGCGGGTATAAAACGGGTGAAAAACCGAGAATCAGGAGCATCGCTGGCAAGGAAGCTTAACCCGCGCAGGGCGACTGGACCACCTGGATGACGGATGTAACCTGCTGACCTACCAGTGATCTTCACTTCAACTGGTGTCTTAAGGAACCCAGCACATCCGTGGTGTAGGACATCCTCGGCTTCCACGGAATTTTGGATACTCTTGGACGGCCATCTGGGAGCAATAAACTAAATTAGTTAGACCTTCTGCATCCGGACTTTCCAAACGCAATTTTTGCGGGAGGGGCTGTGCAGGCCCGGAATGTAATCCTACACAATGTAGAGCTATGGTGATTCTTGGTGAACGACTCGCCGGATCTGCCAACCACGCTGAAAAGTGGACACTAAATTCTGCACTCCATGTCATGTGTGTTTTAATTAACTTTTGGACCACAGTCTGGTGGACTTTGCTAGGTGCGCCGCAAGAGCTATGCGACGCATCCCGCACTGTGTGCCAAGTTATCGATCTGCTTAACTTTATTATACCGCCCTCCCTGTTAATGGGCAACCTTTAACTTTATTACTTCCATCGCCAGACAGAAAACTTTCTCACTTCCGTATAAATTATGATTTAGTTATAGAGACTATCTAATAGATGCCACTTCACTGTTCTGTTTCACTGTCGTGAGTATGCACCGTATATATCCTGCCTGGAGGAGTCAGCTTGCGGAGCCAACCTGCGGCGACCAGCTGCGGAAATCGCCTGCGGAAATCTCTCCAGCTCCAGAGAACGTGTCAACTCGCGCTATGAATATGTTAGCGCCTCAATTTCAGTAACATAGTAGCCTGTTCCATACGGATGACTATTAGGTACTCAAGTAACTATACTATTGTACATATAATTATTATTTCAGTATATGGCACTGATGACTAATAGGTGCCTTCCCAGTCTTAGTAGGACCGCAATTTATAATTTCTTTATTACTGTTTATATTATCCTTATTTGCTGTAGGTGCTTTAACTAATGGCACCATTTAGGTCTATCAAGCTGATACTTACTACCTCAAAAATTCTATTTAGCTCAATAGGAAAGGTTAAAGTGGTTAGGGGCAATCTCTTCGTTAGGAGACATATAGTGTACACCTCTTTTCCGATTGTTGCGATAATGTAGCCCCGCACTCTGGCAAGGTTGTGTAAAATTGGCCAAATACCTATAAGGCCTCGTATATATTAAGCTTTTGTCTCTTTCCACAATCCACTAGCCGCATGGCTCTTAATTGTTTGGACATCCCATCAGCACATTGATCTGGTCCGACCCTGGGAAACTATCAGAGGTTTCCGAGTGGGGATAGTTAAAGTGCTGATTTACATACATCTCCCCCATATCCTCGGATACTGGTTAGCTAGATAAGCCCGCCAACAAAGGAAAGCACTGCAAAAACATATAGTTATAAATGTGAGTTTGATAGGTTTATTTACCAGCCTGCTGTCCATATCTGGGCACATTGGAACCTAATCCTAATGACAGGTCAAAAGTTAGATCCGTAGGAAATGGTGACGGATGAGACGTGCATCTCCATCCAACTTGTCGGAGTGTCTGGGAAGGATCTTGGAATCCGCCACGCCTTCACAGAAGGACGCTCGTGATGGATATTCGCCTCTCTATCCCCTTCTTAATGATATGTCAATGATCAAACTTGCTTATGTGAATTGTAGCCATTGTCCAGGTGATGTTTTATGTGGTTGCAGAGCAACGTAACTGGATTTTCATCAAATTCGGATGCGTTGCGATGTAACATGTATGCATAGCATCCATGGAGGTAGATGTGCTTTCAAAGTGACATGTGGGAAGCTAGGCGTCTGCGCCCATTGGACATCTGTATCTAACGATTGGTAGGAATCCCTGCCACTCGTGGCCAAAGCTAGTTTTCATTACTAACACTTAATTGGTAGGTTAGACTCTAGCAGAAGGCCCACATAAATAAAGCGGCATCTACCAAAACAGCATCTTGGAACTACATAAGACGGTGACATGGAATTCTTCAGAAATCGCTCGTTCCGCCTTCATGTAAACCAGTATGCATCACGTTAATTATGGCTTCACTAGGATTTTTCAGCACTTAAGCATTTTCTGATGAACAAAAGAGTGGCCCTTTTTGCCAACTCTTTTCCTCCACTTCAGCATTGAAGTCATTTTCCTGTGATGGAAGCCCATCAATAATGTTCTCTGTGTATGTTAGGGGTATATTACCTTATATTAAGTTACTCAGTGATCTCCTATGCGGATGCTTCTCTTGTGGGGATACCTCTGCGGATTCAAGGATCTGTGTGGTACCTCCGGTGACACCACGTAGAAAGGACACCCGCTAGCTCTATATTATGTATTATTGTGCTCATTTTACTGTCAAACGATTCGCCTTGTTTGTATAGTACTTATTTATATTCCTAGTATATTATTCTGATTGGTCCACTCTCTAAATTAGTATGGATAGACACACTGGTGACACAAACAGTTGGGTCGACACCGTGTGGTTCGATCTCAGTGGCAGTGGTCGCACGGCCCCACTGGAACATCAGCGTCTCTAGAAGTCAGTCTGTGTACTCCGCAGAGAGATGGCCCATGATAACCGCAACCCCGAGATCCGCAGCTAACCAGCCATCCCAGTCATCATGCACTTGCAGTGTGATGGGCAGATATTTAATGGCGGACCAGGACATACCCCCATGAGCTACAAGTGGTGCCCGATGTGGGGCCCGAACAAGAAGTGAACCCATGCCTACACTCACCAACCGCGAGTTTCATTCTTCTTAATCTGACAGTCAGTATTCCCTCGATTTAGAGGTAGCATCATTGGATGGATGTACTGCTCGCATCACCACCACTACCTACACGCCGACCCACATCCGCATTATCATCAGTTTCGCTAGCACCACCACCAGGTTTTGTGCCAATTACTTCTCCACGAGGACCTGACCGGATCATTCTCCCCACCAACCCCCACCCCCACCTGAATTTAGTGGGGAGACTGATTTGGACAATTACAAGGTTCAATTCGAAGTCATAAGTAGGACAAACCAGTGGAGTAATCAACAAATGGGAGACTATTTTGCTGCAAAATTGTCCGGAAAAGCTTTACAAGTTCTGACAGACTTAGGCACAGACGACACACCATCCTACACCAAAGTAGAGAACACGTTATCGGAAAGATTCAGTGACACCATCCTCGGAGAAACAAGTTGGCTTCAATTGAAGAATCTACGTCGACACTCAGAGGAAACATTGCCGGAATTAGTGAGTCGCATCCGTTGTCTTGTTACCCGCACATACCCCAGCACAAATATCAAAGGCATAACACATCTACATCTTGACACTTTCATAGACGCGTTAAGCGGAGAACCTGCCCTCAAGGAAAAACTGTTTCTCACGGAGCACGGCAGCCTTCGACAACTAACGGCTACTGTGGTTCGGATCGAGAACTTCTTGGAGCAGGAGAAAAATAATCGCCGCCAACTGCATCCAATTAATGAAATGAATGATGTTAATGTCGCAACTACAACTGAATCAACTACATCCGCAAGCGCCACCAACAACGAACAACACACACAATCAGAAAACCCAGGCCAGAATTACGTGTCTAGAGGGAGAAGGCATGGCCAATCCCATTGTGGAGGCCACAACAACGCCCAAGGACACGGGAACCAGCACAACAATAACAACAGATACAACATGCATGAAAGGTGAAAGAGATAACTAAACAGATCTCAGCACACAGTAACTTTGTGACGGCACTCAGCACTACCGTAGCAACACAATCCACCACTAGACCACTGGATGTGGTCAGCCGGGCCATTGGAGGGAACGATGTCCAAACCACCATCCATCTACAACCCGTACAGCTGACTGATGAACCCCGCAACCAGAGAATCCATCAAACTAGCACAGGCACCGATTACAGAGTCACTACAACCCGGCTCAACTGTGGCCTCTGAACAACTACATCAGGTGGCTCATCACCATATTCCTAAAACATCATACACACACCCGCATCCGGCTTCTTCTGTGACGGTGCCTACGATGCTCACTGCATCTGCAGCGCTGCCATCTTCCCCCTGCGGAAAATGTGACCCAACACTTTCCGCATCTACACAACCTTCTTTCTTTTGTAAAACGGCAGTGGTAGGTTGTAGCACCTTCACTGAAACAACGTTTTTGCAAGCACCCCGTCCCACCAGCAAGGCACTTAACACCCGGTGTCCTTTGGTGGTTTGCAAATCACAGTCTCTTACAGCCACATCACCAACATACACCATCAGCAGTGATTCCGAGGAAAGCACCCATTCAACATCATGGATCCGCAAGAAGAAACATTGTACAAAGAAAAGGAACATTCCACAATGATGTTGCTTCTTCTGCATTTCAACTAAGCATCCCATGTCGTGGTGTAAAAAGTGGCTTGAGCAGGTAGTCCTCCTCACTAAACGTGAGAATCCTATCCACACTGCAGTATACACCAACATAGCTTATGCAGAATCAGCAAGAATGCCACCTCCACTGCTACCCCCGACCCAGTCGTCGCAAAGCAATCACAGCAGCAGCGACGATGAGTTGGCTCTTTCCACACTCTGCCACCAACTGCACTCACGGAAGCTATCTGGAAACAAGCCAACCATATAGAGAATGATACCACACCACCATCACTGCCTCAAATGCTATCATTTGAGACTCTTCCGCAGGCTCACCATAAAATGATATATAAATGTGCCTGCCTGTTTAGCGGAATTTCCACCAGTGCCACTGTGGACACTGGAGCTTCTATCACTGTCTTTAACAAGCGCTTATATGAGAGCATCCCACCTCATAAGAAACAACCCTTTGGGCCTACAAACATCTTTTTACAAACAGCTACAGGAGCAGATGCACCCGTGGCTGGAGTAGTAAACCTCGTAATACAGATAGAGGAGATGCAATTCATACAGCGAGTTGTTATCGCCTCCATCCAAAACGATGCTCTGCTTGGTTCTGATTTCCTCAGTGCCAGCGAAGCCGATATACATTGTAAGCAACAGGAACTAGACATACATGGCCGACGGATACCCCTTGAACCGGAATCGTCATTATATGATATGTGTGTGGTGATATTAGCAACCACCGGCACAGTTGAGCAGGGACAGGAAAGGATGCACCAGTCCCCACATCATCATGGACACCACCAATAAGGAACATATTCTGTTCCGCGTATTCAATGGCACAGCAGACCCAATAACACTTGAATCAGGAGTCCATTGTGGCCATTTGGTGGACGTGATATCACTGGAAACAGCCCCAACCACAAACACCACAACAACAACGTCTGATGATTTGCCCAAAAATCTACACAGCCTATATTTGCGTGCCACAGTTGGATTGATGCAATCCCAAAAATTACAAATAAGGAAATTACTTCACAAATATCGTGATAGTTTCTCATCAGGAGACATGGACCTCGGAGAAACTCATCTATTACGACACTCCATCGACACCGGAAATAACCGACCTGTACGTCAATCCGTTAGACATCTCCTGATTCATAAGGAAGTGGAGGCACACCAACAGGTTGAGGACATGTTGCGGACCAGAATAACTGAGTCATCAGCATCCCCCTGGGCCTGTCCTATTGTACTAGCAGGCAAAAAGGATGGATCTTTGCGGTTTTGCATAGACCACTGCCGCCTTAATGATCTTAGCATCAAGGATGCTTATCCATTGCCCTGGATAGATCAGGCCTTAGATTCCTTGTACGGAGCCAAGTGGTTCTGTACCCTTGATTTAGCTAGTGGACACTGGCAGGTAGCCATGGATGAGGCTGACATGGAGAAGACCGCATTCATTTGTCGTGATGGCCTTTTCCAATTTCTCAAGATGCCCTATGGCTTGTGCACTTCTCCTGGACCTTTCGAGCATCTCATTGAGCAGGTATTAACTACCCTGCAATGGGAAATCTGTCTGTGTTACATTGACGACGTAATCGTCTTTGGTCCCACATTTGAGCAAACTTTTTCCAATTTAGACACTGTGCTATCGAGATTCCGCACGGCTAACTTGAAGCTCAAACCCATGAAATGTCATCTCTTCAGACGAGCATCGAGTTCCTGGGACACATCATATCCGGTGATGGAGTGGCCACCCAACCATCAAAAACAAAAGCCGTGGCTGAGTGGCTGAGCCCTGAGTCTGTCATGGAAACTAGGCGCTTCCTTGGTCTCTGTCAATACTATTGTCGATACATCCATCATTTCAGTGAGATTGCATCACCTCTCTTCAAGATCACTGAAAAGGATCAACCCTTCGAGTGGACGAGTGATGTGAAGGTTCCTTCACGGCGTTGAAGGAACTCTTGACGACCGCTCCTATTCTCACTCATCCTAACCATAACCTCGATTTCATCCTGGTCACTGATGCATCAGCTTACGCTATTGGCGCAGTTCTATCTCAGGTCACAGAGGATGGAACGGAGCAGGTACTGGGTTATGGTTCCCGTACTATGAATAAAACAGAGAAACGTTACGCGACCACTAAGTGGGAATTACTGGCTGCGGTCTACTTTGTCAAGTATTATAAACACCTTCTGTACAGCCATGCATTTACTCTCCGTATGGATCATGCTTCCCTACGCTGGCTCTGCAACCTTAAAAATCCGGAGGGCCAGGTAGCATGGTGGCAGGAATCCCTGCAGGCTTTTAACTTCAATATGGTTCATAGACCCGGCAAACTGCATGGAAATGCCGACGCCTTGTGCAGAATCAAGCTTGAGAATGAACCCGAAGTAGCCACCACCATGACACATACAACACAGTCATCTCCGGTGTTCCCCGAATTGCGGTGAGCAGAGTGGAACATGGAGAAAGTCACTCATGAACAAGCAACAGATGCGCAGACGCGAAATATATATGCGTGGATCCCAGGGAATCTGTTACACCGTTATCTGCAACAGCCAAGTACTACTACCAGCAGTTCGAGGAATGCCACATACAGCAAGGCGTTCTCTACATTAATAATCATCTGGTGATTCCGGAATGTTATCGTGGGATAATATTACAACAATGGCACGATAACACCGGTCATCTAGCTGTCGAGAGGACATTAACTAGAATAAAACAGAGAGTCCACTGGATCGGAATTCATGATAGTGTAAAGGCATGGGTCGCCAAATGTGTCCCATGTCAAAGACGCACTGTTGGCCAGCACCATTCCGCACCCCTACAAGAAAAATTGTTGGTGCACAGTGGGAGCGAGTGGCTATTGATGTGCTCGGACCCTTGAATACGATGGATGATGGAACAAATACATCCTCGTATTGCAAGATTATTTTACGAAGTGGGTGGAAGCATTTGCTTTGCCGGACGAAGAGGCATCCACAATTGTGGAGGTGTTGGTGAGCAATGTGTTCTGCCGGTTTGGAATGCCCTATGAGCTGCACTCCGATCAAGGAAGTAATTTTGAGAGCCAGCTGATCTCCGAGCTCTGCAAATTGTTTCATATAGTTAAAACAAGAACAACTCCATATCATCCCCGCAGTGACGGTAGGGTCGAATGATTTAACCGTACACTGGCGGAGATGTTGACAAAGGAAACACGCCTTGATTGTCGAGATTGGGATCTACGACTCCCATATGTGCTCATTGCATTTCGGTACATTCCAGCATGGGTTATACCACTTTATGGTTAATGTTAGGCCGTGAATTAACCTTACCACTGGATCTGGCCATGCCCAGGATTCCGGGAGAGAAAAATTCACCATCTCTCTAAGTGGAGCTCATGCGGCAGTGGATAGAACAGACCCATGAGCTAGTGAGAGCAACTTTATCCACTGCACACCGGCGTCAGAAAACGGCATGACCGGAGAGTGCATGGAGATCCATATGAAGTGGGAAGAATGGTTTGGGTACACGATTCGTGATGATCTGCAAACGTGCCAAGTAAACTGAGTTACCAGTGGAAAGGCCCCTATGTGGTAGTAGGTAAGACATCGGACGTGATCTACTGTATCTGTGCTTCGGATGGCCTGACCTCAGTCATCCACTTCGTTCAGCTTAAACAATGTGTCAGTGATGGCCCCGTGCCAGAGCTCGGGCTGGGCATTCCACGTGGCACCAGTACCCAGACAGATGTCTCTACGGAGATGAGTATTCCCGACATTTGTCTAGAGCACTGCGGTGCCAGTTCGACCCTTCTCCTACCAAGCCAGGAGTCTGGTGAACAAGCAACTAATGCTGAGGACGATGACGAGATACGTACTCGCCCTCTCCCTCCTCAGTGCGGGTCTACTCGATCTGGAAAGTCATATGAGACTTTCTCGTTTGTGTTGTCCAAGGGGAAGGACGGAAAAGTTGTCCTGCCGATCTCTTCCCATTCCCACCCACTTCATGCTATACCCCGCATTATAGTTGCCACAAGCGGAAGCTCAGGCAGCCCCCGGCCATGCTTCTTGTGGAACATGTAGTGAATAGCATTGAAGTGCAGAGGCCGGATGAGGCCTTCGCTCGTTTTGAAGAACAGTGGAACCGCACAACTCAGTGTACCCAACCACAACCTGAATTCGCGCAACTACACCCCCCCCCCCAACATGCTCCCTCTCCATATGCACGACCACCACCCCATCCCCAACGCACGTCTCTCGCCTATCCAGTTATAGAGAGGATATAACGGAGACAGCAACAACAAGATATAGCAAGCACCTAACGTTTTAAATTGAAAATGTTAGAGACATGAATCTCCACAACATTCCCTCCCGCACAGATGCGGAAAGTATATCACTTCCCGCAATCCCGACTTTTCCGCAACTGCAACACTCGGCATTCACCAGTGTGGAAACCTGGATATGCCCAATCCACAATACACCAGCGTCACACAGCAGCCCAGACTTCCCTACAACAGTACACTACCGCCATCAACACTAGTCAACATTTTCCGCAGCCACCTTCTTGTCCATACGGAAAGAAGCACACCGCAGCCATCTACAGTACGCGCTACGGGGGAACATCGCCACCCCCCCCCCCCGGAACCGTTGTATGGAAATAGCTAAAAACAACACTTCATTCACATGTAATAAGTCAGTATTATTAAGGGAGCAAGATGCCCGCAGTCTGTCGCCCGTCACAAGTAGGATTTTGCTACCGAAAAGTTGAATTCGATAATGGATTGATCCAAGTTACAACAGCACCCTTCTTCGTCATCCACACTCTAAAGTAACTCTGTCGCGCCCATGGGCTCGGCCATTACAGAGTGAAATACATCATGTCCGATAAAGTTGACACTGCACTTCACTTACTTCCTTCCCCCTCCCCAAGTAATAAAAACGTCACCCTTCACAACAGGATGACTGCATTCACAATCTCCATACGACGGCATTGTTATTGTAAACTGTGGCACGCATTTTCCGAGCTGTATTATAATAAATTAAGTTTGGTCTAGGTGGGGATGGGACTTGTCCTACTCACAGAGGAGGATGCTTGGCAGTCCACCCACCCGGAAAGCACAGTCCAGCTTGGTGGTGTTAGTATACTAAATTTCTGCAAGTAATGGATCTGTTTATACCAGACAATAATTATAGACAGCTATACTGTCCTAATTTTGATTAAGAACACCATCGTTCTACCGTGTATACAGAGCATTAGCGCACGGGCCGATGAAGCAGCATCAAAACTTCGACAGTATAATATCAAGGAGAATTTCAAATATTCTCTTACCTACATATTCCCGCACAAGATCGGCACGGGCTGGAATACATTCTTACAGACAAGACACAGACGCATGTATAAGATCACGCGCATATAGGGACGCTGTTCTAAGGAATAGAATTAAAAACATATTTCCGTCTTTCGCATCAACAACGAATATTCATCAGCATCAACTCTCCGCCATTACGTAAATATTGCCTATGTTTCTGATCAACCACGGGCTTTCACAACAGAGAACCACGTGACTATCACTTCTATTTCCAGTAAATTGGATCAACGGCTTTAAACACAAGGGCTGCCCAAAACGCGCAACTACCACAGCGTGATGGAGGAGGTGAGAGGGGTGAGTCGGGGGGGGGGGGGGGGGGGGGCAATTGCCGCTGACGTCACTGTGCTCTCCCACACCTCCATCGGGCGCTCCAGCCTGAAATTAAAACAGGCACGTTTATAAGCATCCAATCTGTAAAACCGCTTCACACTAATTAAAAGGTGAACTTCCACAGGAATAAGTAGTTCCGAGTTTTTACGTTGATCAGAGACTTGTTTTCCCGTCGAGTAAAAACGAAAATGATATACATTTCTTCCTATGATTATAATCACTCCCTTTACATGGGAGGAAAAATTCATATGACTCCAGGTTTAATAAATCAAAACTTTCCTTATAGGGCGTGGCCGAATCACCCTGGAACGGGTGTGGTCAGCCGCCCTCCTGTGACATCACCAAAAAGTATAAAAGGAGGAGATCGCGCACTGAAACTTCGTCTTCCTGTCAAAACTCGACACAAGGGAAGAACAAGCATTAGGCTACTTTCGTGTTGCAAACCAAATTCTGCTGTTTTTCTTATTATTAATTTATGACTTCTATTATATATTACTTGGCCTGGAAAGTTATGAAGAGCTAGGAAAAATTAGATTAGGTTAGGCAGTCTGCACCGCCATTAATATGCGGAAATAAGATGTCACTTGCTTCCATGAAGAAGATGGCCAAAACTAAACGTACGAAATGGCGACAATCAGATTTCCCGCACTATTGACAAGCAACAGTAACCACCGCATCCGCAACACAGCACGCCTTGACCCACTATGCCACCATCACCACTATCATGATGCAACCAGCAACAACATCAGCACCGACAGCAACTGCAGTGACGGTACCAGCACCACCTGCAGTTTCCACTCAGGCAGCACCCGCAGCAACACCCCCGTCCACATCACTCACGACATCAGCATCCGCATCCGTAATCGGCCAGCCCATTTCATAGTTATTATGACATCCGTGCCAGAACTAGTGTTACAGGACATTTCGGATAGATCTACGTCTCCTTGTAGCCTTATCATTGACGAGGAGGTGAGCCTTATGGAAGCAATCCCGAGCACCGCATCATGAACCAGCATCACCGCACACCTGCGCAGCAGGAGCACACCCACGGATCCAGCCATATGGATGACAACAATGCCAGAATATCCTTACGCCGGGAAGAAACGTATAGCACATTCCCAAGAGATCCGCGCCGTGCCAAGGACGACCGCAAGTAAACTTCTGAAGTCCACGAAGATCCGGAAGCTATCTGCCAGCACCGCAACAGCATCAGCTGCAGCATCCGCAAAGACATCACCATTCCAGCGACTGCTCATACGCCTGACAGCACTCAGCCCGCCAGCAGCAGGAACTACACTGACCACATCAACCACGACAGTGATGTCAGCAGTCCCCACACCACCGCCACTTCGGACGTCACCAGTCATCATTTCCGGCACCACCAGCGCATCTATGGACACATCAGCACCGTCTTCTAGCTATAGCCTTCCAGAGATGAGTCTGTATAGTAGTGATATTTCGGCAGCGGAGGATCACCCACCGCGTCTGTCCTATACAAGTCATGGTACCAAGACCCGCTGGCGAAACTTTGCTGCAGATGTTTGTGGACACTATTGCCGAGGTTGCAGCAGGATTTATCAGTAGTTGTGCGAAACACTGAACTTATTATTACGTTTATTTTTGATGCACTTTTCTGATTTATTATACATGTTTTTAAAAATCGAAATCCAGTCCCTAGGCGGACTATGGTCATCCTACACCACTGCGCAATATTCTTGCGTAGCTGTGTCTCACGATAAAATAATCGCTGCAGATTCCTGTGTTGTAAACACGTTGTGTGCGACGTAGGTACAAAACACACCATAGCGAATATATCATAATCCCGTCATGCAGTCTCAGCTAAGCTGTGGCTGCCTGATGAACTAGACTTTTTACTTTATTATTATATCTTATTTTTCTTATTATTTTTAAACCCCGCATCAGTACAACGGGGTGGATTTGGGGCAGCGAGAGATGCTTGTGTGTGATCCGCACTGTATGCATCCACTCATATAATCAGGATGCATACCACTAATATATATATATATATATATATATATATATATATATATATATATATATATATATATATATATATATATATATATACACCTGTGCAAAAGTTAAGCACCAGCAAAAACAATAGAACGTAGAAACATGATGGTACAACTAGGCTGCCATACTTTTTGTCCCCGCGTTAGCTGACATAATTCCAAGTACGAAATGCACATGCATGCATGACTTCACGCCGCTTGATGTCCGTGCGTGGCGGGAAACAGCACACGTGTTCAGTTATGTAAAAGTCCAGTTTGAGGTGTAGAACATTACATACAGATTTAGGCGACAAGATTAGGAATTTTGTGTTCATGACCGTGGTTTATTTGTACAGAGAGAATTAGCTCTTGATTGTGAACCGCTATGGCAAGACGAAGGTTAAGTGATCGTGTGAAATGGCAAATCATAGGCATGCATACCACTGGTATGTCATGCAGAGAGATTGGCAGACAGCTGAACATTAACCATACTGTAATCAGTCGTTTGATTGCAAAACATGGGCAAACTAACGAGGTGAAGGACAGGCCTAGATCTGGAAGACCGAAGAAGACTACTGCCCGTGATGATCGAGCCCTAGTACGCCTTGTTAGGAGATCTCCATTCACCAACAGCAGAGTGCTCAGCCAGCAATGGGAAACGCGCAATAGAGTGTCAATGTCTACCGTCAAAAGGAGACTGTATGCTGCTGGCATGAAAGCTAGGAGACCTGTCAGACGTCCTCTCCTCACTGCACACCACAAAGAGGAGCGTCTGAGGTGGTGCAACGAAAGAAGACACTGGAACATGAGATCCTGGATACGGGTACACTGGTCCGATGAAAGTCGGTTCCTGCTTCATGCCACAGATGGTCGAACTCGTGTATGGAGGTCCAGACGCACGGCGTACGACCAACGTAACATCATGGAAGAAGTTCCATTTGGTGGAGGTTCCGTTATGATATGGGGGTGCATCTTATTTGATTGTAAGCTGGATCTGTTGACTGTACCTGGAACACTAAATGGACAAAGATATCAAGATTCCATACTGGATAGAGTTGTGGTCCCTCATTTTGTAAATCATGCACCTGGAACCCACCCTATATTCATGGATGACAACGCCCGACCACATCGTGCTAGTGCTGTGCATGAATACCTCCGCCAGAATGCTATCGAAACCATACCATGGCCAGCAAGGAGCCCTGACATGAACCCTATTGATCATATCTGGGACATTCTGGGAAACATGGTGAGAAGGAGGGATCCTCCTGTGCAGAACCTACAGGAATTAACAGACGCACTCCATCTTGAATGGCAACGAATACCACAATGGCGTATCAGTCGGTTGGTGACCAGCATGAGACGTCGTGTCCAGGCCGTCATCCAGGCACAAGGTGGATATACCCGGTATTAATAATGACAGTCTCAAACTCGTGCACAGATGTTAAACTTCGTTTTCAGACACCATTAATGACAATCTAGCCACGTGTGTCAACTGTAGGGCAATAGTTGTCAGTTGTGTCAACGTAACCATATTCAGGCCTCGTTTTCAAGTTCAAACAAAAACATACAGTGTTTCCCCACCATCATAATCAGCATTCTTCTAGTTGCATTATTACCTCTTGCACTAAGATGGATGGGTACATAAATGTTTATGCTATTGCTTTCTTCATAGCACATGAATATACCCTCGCATGTGCGTAAAAATAGGGTGGTGCTTAACTTTTGCACAGGTGTATATATATATATATATATATATATATATATATATATATATATATATATATATATATATATATATATATATATATATATCTATGCGCATCCCTTTATCTACCCGGGATGCACCATGTAATTAAACCAATCTGTGATACTCTGTCTCTATAGTTACATAATTATATAACCTGTATACATCTTACTGTATTGTAATTGTGGTACGTTGGAGCTTGGGTGTTCTCTGCCGAAAAATAATTATCCGCACCCAAGAGAACACCCATGCAAGCTATTGTTTAGGGATCATTATCTAAATAATTAATAAAGCACGCACCAAGAAATAGACACAAAGCGAAAAAAAAGAAAAGACCTGGAAAAATAATTCCAGGTCAAAAATTAAAATCAATGGCATGCCTCCCTCCCAAACGCTTTCGCACCCTATGTGCTCTGTCTTATGAACAAGCGTATCGCACGTCACTACTCCTCTCAGGCCACACGCCTACCCGGGAAGTCTATAATTCCCACCTAGCATGCTTCCATATGCTCGATCCGCGATGCGTGATCGTTTGCCATGGATGTCAAACTAGGAGGGGGTGGTGTAGCACGGATCGACCGGACGGGTGCCGGCCATCCGAGCAAGGCTGGGTACGGACCGGTCGTGCCGGATTCGTTCTAATGCGCAGCCCAGTGTGTAGAGCAATAAGCGTATGTAAGCACTATACGAGAGGTATTTCGTCGAAAATGACTAAGTCCATTAAGACACGTAGTGCGCATGCGCACGCGTCAGAGCTTCCCTGACAATGAGTGACGAGGTTGGAAGCGAGTGCGTGCCTATAGTGTACCGAGTAGGTACTCGTAAATATTTATAATTTATCCGTTCTCGTTATTCTTGGTAGCGATTGGGACCAGAATAAACGCGCTTTCCAAAACTGTAAACCGGTTCAAAATCGGCCCAGAAATGGCAGAGTTATCGTCGAAGCCCCCCACTAAATTATACTTAGAATATTGCTATAACGTCGTAGTCGCATGTCTATATTAAACTAAATACAGAGATCTGTGTACACGTGGTCGATACGTCACTAGCATACCAGCACGGTGATTGGCTGGCTCTCGACCGCTGATTGGTTGAGGCGCCCAGCTCTGACGTCACAGCGAGTATAAAAGGGGTGAAAACCGAGAATCAGGAGCATCGCCGGCGTGGAAACCGGACCGGCGCAGGATGACTGGACCACCTGGAGGGGCCGTGCAGGCCCGAAATGTAATCCTACGCGATGTAGAGCTACGATGATTCTTGGTGGACGACTCGCTGGATCTGCCAACCACGCTGAACAGTGGACACTAAATTCCGCACTTCATGTCGTGTGTGTTTTAATTACCGTTTGGACCACAGTCTGGTGGACTTTGCTAGGTGCGCCGCAAGAGCTATGCGACACAGCCCGCACCGTGTGCCAAGTTATTTAACTACTTGACATTGTATACCAGCCTCTCTGTTAATGGGCAACCTTTAACTTTACTACTTCTGTCGCCGGATGGAGAACTTTCTCACTTCCATATAAATTATGATTTAGTTATAAAGACTATCTAATAGATGCTACTTCACTGTTCTGTTTCACTGTCATGAGTATGCACCGTATCTACCCTGCATTGAGGAGTCAGCTTGCAAAGCCTACCTGCGGAGACCAGCTGCGGAAATCGCCTGCGGAAATCTCTCCAGCTCCAGAGAACGTGTCAACTCGCACTATGCATATGTTAGCGCCTCAATTTCTGTAACATAGTAGCCTGTTCCGTACCAGCGACTATTAGGTACTCAAGTAACTATACTATTGTACATCTAATTATTATTTCCGTATATGGCACTGATGACTAATAGGTGCCTTCCCGGTCTTAGGATCGCAATTTATAATTTCTTTATTACTGTTCATATTATCCTTATTTACTGTAGGTGCTTTAACTAATGGCACCGTTTAGGTCTATCAAGCTGATACTTACTACCTCAATAATTCGTATATATAAATTGTCATTGTTCATTGCATTGGTTAGTTGTATATGGCAGATAGACATTTCGTTGATATGTTTTGTTTAATTATAGAAAACTTAGACCGCAGTACGCTAGGGAATACTAAACAGCAACATTTATATCCGCATCACTTATTCCTACCATCATCAATTTTACACTGAGGTCGCTGACCGTGCTCTAAATGTTTGAGCCTGGCATGTTACCAACTAAACCGTACTATTTAGCTCAATAGGATAGGTTAAATTGGTTAGGGACAATCTCTTCGTTAGGAGACATATAGTGTACGCCTCTTTTCCGGTTGTTGCAATAATGTAGCCCCACACTCCGGCAAGGGTGTGTAAAATTGGCCAAATACCTATAAGGCCTCGTATATTCAGTTATTGTCTCTTTCCACGATCCACTAGCCGCATGGCTCTTAATTGTTTGGACGTCCCATCAGCATGTTGATCTGATCCGACCCTGGGAAACTATCAGAGGTTTCCGAGCGGTGATAGTTAAAGTGCTGATTTACATACATCTCCCCTATATCCTCCAATACTTGTTAGCTAGATAACCCCGCCAACGAAGGAAAGCACTGCAAAAACATATAATTATAAATGTGAGTTTGATAGGTTTATTTACCGGCTCACAGTGCATATCTGGGCACATTGGAATCTAATCCTAATGACAGGTCAAAAGTTAGATCCGTAGGAAATGGTGACGGACGAGACGCGCATCTCCATCCAACTCGTCGGAGTGTCTGGGAAGGATCTTGGAATCTGCCACGCCCTCAGTGGAAGGACGCTCACGATGAATATTCGCCTCTCTATCCCCGCCTTAACGATATGTCAGTGATCAAACTTGCTTATCTGAAATGTAGCCATTGTCCAAGTGATGTTTTATGTGGTTGCGGAGCAAGTTACCCAGATTTTCATCAAATTTGGGATGGGTTGCGATGCAACATGTATCAATACCATCCGTTGAGGTAGATGCTCTTTCAAAGTGACCTACGGAAAGCTAGGCATCTGCGCCCATTGGACATCTGTATTTAACGATGGGTAGGAATCCCTGCCACTTGCGGCAAAAGCTAGTTTTTGTTGCGAACACTTAATTGGTAGGTTAGACTGTAGCAGAAGGCCCGCATAAATAAAGCGGCATCTACCAATACAGCATCGTGGAACTACATAAGATGGTGATGTGGGAATTCTTCGGAAATCGCTCGTTCTGCCTTCACGTAAACCAATACGCACCACGTTAATTATGGCTTCACTAGGATTTTCAGCACTTAGCATTTTCTGTTGAACAAAAGAGTGGCCCTTTTTGCCAACTCTTTTCCTCCGCTTCGGCATTGAAGGCATTTTCCTGTGACGAAGGCCCGTGTGAGGCACTTGCCTCTCGCAGCAGCAAGAATTCCTGTGACGGAGGCCTGCGTGAGACACCTTCCTCTCACACCATCATGAAACATTCGGTGACGGAGGCCCGCATGAGGCACTTTCCTCTCGCAGCAATAATGTTCTCTCTGTGTATGTTAGGGGTATATTAACTTATATTAAGTTACTCAGTGATCTCCTATGCGGATGCTTCTCTTGCAGAGAAACCTCTGCGGATTCAAGGATATGTGTGGTACCGCCGGCGATACCACATAGAAAGGACACCAGCTAGCTCTATATTGTGTATTATTGTGCTCATTTTATTGTCAAATGATTCACCTTGTTTGTTTAGTACTTATTTATATTCCTAGCATATTATACTAATTGTTCCATTCTCTAAATTAGTATAGATAGACATGCCGGTGACACAAACAGTTGGGACAACACCGTGTGGTTCAATCTCAGCGGCAATAGTCGCATGGCCCCACTGGAACATCAGTGTTCTACAGGCTCTAGAAGTCGGTCTGTGTACTCCGTGGAGAGACGGCACATGGGAACCGTAACCCCTAGATCCGCAGCTAACCAGCCACCAACCACTGGGGTGCACTACTACTACTACTACTACTACTACTACTACTACTACTACTACTACTACTACTACCCACTCCAATCCACCTACTACGACTGGATGTTTTCAACTGCTAACAACCATTAATTTTTTATATTCAGTAACCATAAAACCAAGCTACTGGATGAACAGGAGAATGAGCACCGTGCCCCTCCCCTCCCTCCCTCCCCACCCTTGTCCAATGATGCTCCCCACGAGCCAGCATCCTGTAAACATCTTATCAACTGCACAAATACAGTACAGCTCGGGGATGACCTGACATACTTCTAAACAAAAACAGTACCTTGTTGTTAGAATAATTTAAAAATCAATGTGAGAAATGTTCTCTTGTATGTTTTGAATGTGGGTGGATTGGAAGACATTGCTGCCTATGGCAACAGTGGCTTCGAATTCAATTATATTCAACACATTCAACAGAACGTTTTTATTTTACTATTTAGATGAACTGGTTACTTCCGAGATGTACTGTATAACCAAAGTCAACCAAAAATATAAATGTTTGTGTTGTATTGTAACATAACCACTACTACTACTACTACTACTACTACTACTACTACTACTACTACTACTACTACTACTACTACTACTACTACTACTACTACTACTACTACTGCTACTACTACTACTACTACTACTACTACTACTACTACCACTACTACTACTACTACTACTACTACTACTACTACTACTACTACTACTACTACTACTACTACTACTACTACTTAGACAGGTATTACTTTTTAAGTTAACTTGTCTACGTCCTGTGTTTGTATGCTACTGTCTTGTTTAATCTATTTGTATAGATGTATGTATATATGTGTAAGGTGTCCGCCAATACAATAGGCATTGCCTTCGGCGAACAACCTAGTTGAATCCATAATTTATATATATTTTACTACTGAATAAATAATCTTGAATCTGAATCTGAATCTGAATCATCAAAACCTCTAAATTTGCTATCGCTTTACTATGGAAGATTTTGGTGGTGGGGTGGGGGGGGGGAAATCCAAGATGGATCCAATTTCGAAAGTGACCTCAGCATACCCAAAAACATATAAGACCGGTTTCAGCTTCAAAATCCATCAAGTATGGCCACCAAACACGCTATATTTTGATTGGTACACAACAGCCAAGTCTTTTAATACATCAATTTCCCTTGAACAAACTCTAATAAAGTTTATGCCCTAATAATATCTCACAAATTCTGTCATGATCCGTTGAATGGTTCTGGATAAGACGACATTATCAAGAAAACTATATCATCCAAGAGGGCTGTCTAAGCATTGGGCCAATTAAGTTTCGTTGAATATACTTGGTTCAGCTGTTGCCCTAGATAGTGTTTCACGAGTTTTGAATAAGCTCTTAAAAACAGCCAAAGCCAAAGATGGCCGCCAGGCAAATTTCCCGATTGGCTTTATTTCAAATCTCTATGCCCTAAGGATGCTTTCTGTCAAATATAATTGAAATTGTTCCAGTGGTTCTTGGGAAGAAGTCATCTAAAGAAAAAAGTTGATGGTCAGACAATGGATGGACAGCTGATGGGCAATGGTCGACAGATGATGGTTTACATACGGATGCCGGACGCTCGCCACAGCATAATCTCACTTGGCCTTTCTGGCAAGTTTAGCTAAGAATTGAAATCATCCCAGAAGTTCTTGAAAAGTCGTTTAAAGAAAATGTTGATGGACGGACGGATGGACATCTCATACACTGACTTGGTCATTCTGACAAGTCGGCCTAATAAATTTAATACAACAGCCACGGGATTGCTTCAAATTGTGTACCTGAATACCTGAATACACATCTGGCTACAGTTTCTCACCTGAGAGAATCTTTCATCGGAAATCCTCCATATGGCATATTCGTCAGAGTTATCTCAGACAAACCTAAAATCTTATCAAACATCTGTGCGCGAGTGCGTATGTGCATGCGTGTGTGTATGTGTGCCCATGCACGCATACGTACATGCACGCGTGCATGCATGTTGGGGGAGAAAGGACACATAGGTCGACTCCTGGAAATCTAAATTTAGATTTGTGTGGTTTATTCTCAGATTCATTGAGACAACGAAACATCCCACTATAGTGGCAGATTTCACTAGTCTGGAACTCATAACTCCCACTGAGAAGAGTCTTGTGAGTAAACAGCTCGTGGTAAGACCTAATGCTGCTGCTGGAATAGCACAATGGAGACTGTCTGCCGGTGATAAAAACGTGTTGGATCAGATGTCTAATCAGACACCTATGTCGAAAGCCATAGAGAGGAGTTTTTGTAAAGTGCAGATCCAGATATCTTACTAACCAGTCGGTATTGCCCATTCATGTGCAGATTTTGTGATGCCCACGGTTGGATGGGTTTGAGTTTGTGAGGTAATTGAGAGATATAGTTGGTGAGATCAGAATTGATAAGTGTGTGCATGGTGAGGGTGACCAAAATATCTCTATAGTACAACATTTGTTAGAAGGGTACACTTGCCTGCACCGGAAGATTTAGATTTGTATAGCTTATTGTCAGATTCTATGAGACAATGAAAAAATCTCACTATCGTGGCAGATCTCACTAGTCTGGAACAGTATATAAAAAATTGGTTCAGGCCGAGAATGAGTCCATGGAAATAAAAACTAAGTCAAGTAAGACATAGTCCAGTGTTTCCTCTGGAAGTGAGTGGTAACACTTTTCAATCTGAAACTAGCCAGATCTTGTTGAAGACCATTAGGCAATGGCGTTGTTTTTGGGCATTGGCTGGTCGAATCGGCAGTGTATCCTATGGATGCCAACAGTCAGCGGAGTGCAAAGTAACAGGAAACCTAGTAGTAGAGTATTAACAATCATAAATAAACACAATCATATAATACTTTACGTACATAAAGAATTGATAATACTTTATGTACATAAAGATGCTTCAGTGTACATAAAGAATTGACGATTCTCTATGTACATAAAGACGTTTTGGTGTACATAACAAAAACCATAAATACTCCAGATGGCCGGCCCACTCCCTGGCCGGCCATCCCCAAGCTTGAAAGGACGAATGGCACACAAATGCAACACAGCACGGCCTCTTACTGCATTGGCAGCTGTCGTCGCAACATTAATGACCCCACTGGGTTCTGAGCCAGGTGCCACAGGCCTGTCATTGATGGGCTAGCAACCAAGGCTCTATTGGGTTGGGTCAAATGTTAAAGGTCAGGCCGAGCCAAACCATAGAACTCCCATTTAGAGAGATTGATATCTGAATATATTCTGCCAGAATGGAAAAAGTAGTCCAAGAATTGGCCACGTTATTATGGCAAGGGCAAGTCAGCTCGGCTATATATGCCTGGCAGTTCTTCGCTCAGTGCCACCTGCTAACCCACCCAGGTCACTGGCCAGTAAGCCCACTTCGGCTCCACACAGAAAGCCTCCCTCCAACCCGGCTTCCCACAGTGGACAGCCAGATCAGGCTCGAAGTCGAAGGATTCCAGGCCTCAGACTGAGGTGGGCATGGAGAAGCCGATGGAAGACTTTGTGAGGATTTAATATGTGGTTCAGAACTACGTGCGCAGCTGGGTTCTTCCTGGACATGGTGGAATGGATCATGTGGCTTTTCTAGAAAACAACCAGGACAAGACTGCAAGAAAACTGGAGGAAGAAATCCTTGAGCTGTTGGCAGTGAAGTTCTGCCTCTCCCTCAAGGTGCACCTACATACGGAGAAGAACGGTGGAGCACAGGTTACCACAAATCCCATATTCTGGTCGAAGCAGCAGGCCCGCCTGAAGGTAGCCGACATTGGTGATGGTGTGAAGGAGGGCAAAGCCAAGGTGCTCAAACCCCTCGAGAACTAGACTCCTGCTCCACAAGGGTGTGTACCCATACACACACATGCATTGGTGGAACCATTTTAATTAGACCTCTTTTCCGCCACAAAAGACCTATATATAATCTATAATATTTTGAGTATGGAGATTTCAAACTTACCACCTTCGAAATTGCCTAATAAATGGTTTGGTGACCATCTTAGATCTTCCCGCCAAAAAAAACCCGCCCATAGTAAACCAATAAGAAATTTAAAATGTCTTCTCGAGAAACACTTGACCAGTTTTAATGCCTTTGAAAAGCTTCTCTCATACCGTTAGTAAGATCGATTTGACGCCGTGAGTTTCCTCAAGAGAGTCTGATTGGTCAAATTACCTGAAGTTATTGGTTTGGTTGGCGTCTATCGAGTCCCTGATTCTAGGGCCCATTCACGCCATTCTAGGCTGGTTTTATTTCAGTCTATTATTGGTAACCCCAGGTTTCCACTTTTTACACTGGATCCCATTTATACTCCTGGGTGGAGTTTAATAACGGCCATCTTGTATTTTCTCACGCCAAACGTCCTGAAACAAAATTTCAACCAAGTTTGAAGGGAAGCATCATTGGGGCATAGAGGTGTAAAACCCGTGATAGACGATCCTACATTTCCGATTATACATGCAGTATCCTACATTTGTATGTCATACATGTTCATCATACACGATCATACTGCATCGGACATTGTCGGAGGGTTTTACCAACCAGTGATACCAACAAAATCACGTGACCAAAATTCCGGAATGCGATTGGCTGTTTCATCGGACAGGATTTACGATGTCGGACGAAAGCTGAGCATTGTCCGACTTATTTGCGTGTATGATTATCCATGTCGGAAGCTATGATACACGATCGGACATCGTCCGACTTTGTAGAATCATACATGTATAATCGGGCATGTAGGATCGTCTATTCCGGGCTTTACATATGTAAAAGGGAAACTGATTGAAAATTTGGCCGTGGCCATCTTGGACTATTTTCTTGCCAAGACTTATAGGAAAAGAACGGAAAGTTTCTCAAGAACCACTCGGCCAATTCCAGCCAAATTTGTCAGTAAAAAACACCCCTGGGTCATAGAGGGACAAGATTGTTTAAATGAAGCTGGTTGGTCGATTTGTGCGCTGGTCATCTTGGATTTTGCGCTATTTCTTTTTAGAAACACGTTAAAAAGTCTCCGAAACTGCTTGGCTTGAAACTCAAGAAATTCATTTAGGGCTAGTCCTAAACCAATTTTATTCGAGAGAACCTGATTTGTCCGTTTGTCTGATGGCTATCTCGGATGACCAAGTTTTCTTAAAAACGACTTTGGGGTCGCTGAAGGATATTAAAATGTTTCCAAAACAAAATAAAAGTAACTTGTTGACCTTTGTGGAACATAATTGGATTGAAAGCAATTAAGGCAGCAATATTTTCCGATCCAATTCACCTTTCCAGAGTATGCACCCATCATATGACGTCATACACATCTACGCGGCGTGTAGAATAACAACATAATGGATGACGTCATGAATGACGGCGATAAGTACGTCACTAACGCATATTTGAAGTGTGGGTGGAGCTTATCTAGAGATGGGCGGGGCATAGTTAAAAAATGAAAGGTCCATTATGTTCACAATATTCAACACAACGTTTAATTACATCGTGATCGAAATTGTACAAAGGTAATAAGTTAACTCGTTTTCAAAATAATAAAATGAAGGTCCTATTGTTGAATTTTCAATAGAAGATTTCTGACATCATTTTCAAAATTGTACTAACTTATTATATGTTCAAACTGTTTTTGTTTTGGAAATACGTGAACATATTTCTGAGATGTACTATATGTAGAATGCGTACCAGTGGACCTTTCCATTTTAGCTATGACTCGCCCATCTCTAGCTTGGACTCGATCGATATCTGAACTACCTGACTATCAATTTCCAGTAAACTATACAGATAAGCTATTGAATATTTTGGAACAAATTTTGACCGGGCGCTGTTGTTGCCTATGATCAGAGCGTTCAGCCAAATTAGTTTCAAAATATTCAACAGCATGTTTATTAAATAGTGAAGACATACAATTCGTACAACGTGTCGGACTATTAAGAGTACTATATAGACTATATAGAATCATTTACGACGTAATGATTGTGACGTCATCCTACACGTGGCCTAGCTGGTTATGACGCCATGTGACTTCAGATTGATAGATGGATACTCTGGAAAGGTGAATTGTTCTCCCCGCTGATCAAAACACAGAAGTAATTTAACCCCGTATTTGCGGAAAGATGGTTTAAATCGACTGATATATTATAAACAGGCTGATTATTCTGAAAGCAGTTTAACTGAGCATATAGTTTTTGATATTGTCAACTAAGACTCTACTTTCAGTCAATTTGTTTTCTAAATTTTCAACGGAAAGGGACTACCATAATGGCAATCTACCCTCCTCATTATCAAACCTTTTTAGGAACAACTCCGATATACACTCGCACAACACACGAACTAAGAATAACTTACACCAAACCTATTACAGAACAATGACAGCTACACAAAAACCATCCCACCAAGCAATACAACTCTGGAACAACACAGATATAAATATACGCACACAAATTCTTATACAAAGCTCTTTTAAACAAAATATTAAAAAAATAATCTTAGTCAAAATACAAAAAATCCAAACCAATGACATGAATGCAGAAGTCACCACCATGGCAGTACAAAAACAAGTAATTACCCAGTTGCCAGGGTAACAACTAGAATGTAAAATACACATCTGCAATAATAATAATGCATCCGTAATTGTTGATGTGGATGATGCAGTTGTGTATAATAATAATAATAATAATATTAATAATAATAATAATAATAATAATAATAATAATAATAATAATAATAATAATAATAATAATAATAATGTAAACAAGATATGCATGTGTTTTCCCCATTCCCGCGTGCGTGCGTGCGTGCGTGCGTGCGTGCGTGCGTGCGTGCGTGCGTGCGTGCGTGCGTGCGTGCGTGCGTGCGTGCGTGCGTGCGTGCGTGCGTGCGTGCGTGCGTGCGTGCGTGCGTGCGTGCGTGCGTGCGTGCGTGCGTGCGTGCGTGCGTGCGTGCGTGCGTGCGTGCGTGCGTGCGTGCGTGCGTGCGTGCGTGCGTGCGTGCGTGCGTGCGTGCGTGCGTGCGTGCGTGAGTGTGTTAATTGTCTATTGTCTTAAATGTATACATGTAAATATTATATTATCTTCACCCATGATCCAACTATCACTGAATTATATGTTTATTATATGTTAAATGTAAGGGGTCCACCGCTGTATAGGCTCAGCCTTTGGTGGACTGCCTGTTGTGCAAATGTAAAATCTATGTGTTATATGAAAATAAATAATTTTGAATCTTGAATCTTCAATCTTGTATCTCATGATCGTAAATATATTCTGTTAATCAAAATGAAATACGCCGAGATGTGAGACTGGCGCCTAAGAGATTATAATAATGAGTTTGGCATGCCATTGCGCCTGACCTGCGCCCACCATCTGTGAAAACGTGTGCCCAGGCAAAACTAACCACCCAATCGACGCCAACCCGGCGCGCAATCCTAATCTTGCTTGTTGACCAATCTATGCCACCCCAGTGACCGCCACAACACCCAAACATTTGATTAATGCTATTCGCGATTATGGTGGCGGTATATTTGTGAAGTAGTCACAGACTACCAGTCTCACTCACTCACTCGCTTACTAGCTCATGGACACAAAGAGGCGCGACCAGGGTTTTGTATTAAGGTGTTGATTGTTTACTAAAGTCTGTATAGGACTGATAAGGAGCTTAGGGTAATTCGATTATCCCAGAGAGAGCTCAGAAGGGCACCTTGTTCCGGACACCCGCCGACACCAGATATTCCGGATTGCTGATAAGCATGGGACAAAAAGGTCGACCTAGAGGCGGTGACGTCAAAAACTAAAGTCAAGCAGACGACGTCAAGATAGTGAGCAATCGTCTGCGCCACATCGCGAATATATACAGATCGAAATCTAGGAGAACGTTAATGTTTGATTAGGAACAGATGAGATAGGAAGCACATAGTAAGCAGGAGAACTCGGCTAAGACATTCTGAAGCTGATACACACGCTGAAACCACCCACAGGTACGTAAACGCATAGGCAAGCATAGCTCTCTTGAACATTGTGGATAAATGACGTTATAATGAAAAGTGCAGCAGGTTTCCCAAAGTAATTTGACTGCAAGTTCTAGATGCATAGTAAGCAAGAGAACCAGGGTATTAACCCTTTAACACTCATATCAGCCAAAAAACGGCGTCTGCAGTGGACTTGAGAAATGCCCATTTACAGACAAAAGAAGAGTATCTTTTTTAAAGTTACCACCTGAATGAACCGAGCCAGTCATTCCAGTAGTAAATTTTCAGAAATAGTCTTCTCTTGGTCTGCAAATGGACATGTTCTATGAGAAAATTGAAATTTTTCTTGAATAAATTCGAGGATTAAAGGGTTAACATTATTATGTCTCTGAGAAAAGCCAGCTAAACACGGAGATTCTCAAGGTGATATACTACTATGTCAGAAATTAAGAGAAATTAATGTCTGCATTATTAGCCCTATTATCAAATATGGTGCGGATATACTCATATCCATTCCATGCTTTAGGCGAAATATGTCCAGTATTTTGATAATGATTTGGCTGAAAATTGTTGCTGCCTCAAGCAGCCCGAGCCTTTCTATCAAACTGTCCTAAAAATATTAATCATCTTAAATGTGCATTGCCATGTAGGAGATTAAATAATTGGATGCGAAATGAATTAGAATTTTGTTACATGCCACTATATGGCCAAGCGTGTCATTTATAGCCTATGGCGTTCTAACGGGCTCTACCCTATGATCTTCAATTGGATGTACAAAATGCAGTACAGTCTTAATTCCCGCACCAAGTATATGTCTAACAATGCGAGAGATTCATCAATATAGTATCATAGAAATCCTATACATAATATAGTAAGATTTCCATACATGTATAGTATCCATAGTGTCACAGACTACCAGTCTAACAGCTCGAAGCTATCAAAATAGAGCGATCCATTTATAGATAGACCCCACCCATTTCTAACTAAGCTCCACCCATATTTCCCGCGGGTTGGAATCAATTTACTTTGAATCCTGAATTTTCAGAATCCCAATTTCAAGGTAACTGCAACTTACATATGTAAGCTGTTGAATATTTTGAAACTAATTTGACTGGGTGCGGTTGTCGCCTATGGCAGCACCAGTGCCTAGTCAAATTAATTAGTTTCGAAATAGTCAACAGAATAATTATTAAATAGTAAAATCATACAATTCGTGCACGTGACGAATTTTTTTAGCGTTCACGACGGAGCTAGATACGTGACTATGTATTGTAACGTCATCTGAGTGATCTGATACGTGACGCAAATGATAATGACGTCACATACTTGAGCTGGCAATCGGATCCCTCCATTGTTAGAATTGCTGGACTGATTCGGGCGGTATAGTTATTTATAATATATTATACAATGATCACTTTTGCAATTTACTCAAATTGTTTGTCCACGACAGTACTTGGGATAATGACACGAAATCGTACACATGGCTCTATCTATTTTTCTGTTTCGTATTGATAATTAAACCTATCTTCATCCTAAAGGCCTACATTCACAACAGAATTATCGAACGTAGGCTACAATTGATAAAATTGTATACTTTTAGACTATTGATTTGTATAACTTGATATAATGAAACGGATTAAATCTTAACACAGGCTAAAATTTCATTCCATATAAATAAATACATCTTTTTGGCTGTGAAGTTGGAATTAGGATTACGTGCATTAAAAAACAAGAGTCGCTTATTGCAGCTTAATCTCGCCTCATTAGCCTAATCTGCATTCCATTTGTAAGACTTGAGTAAGTAATACGATTAGGTTATGAATAAGCGCATGTAAATAGAAAAAGAGGGAAAGTCGGCCACCCTGCTCATCCGAGACATTTCTGTGAAATGTTCAAATACGCAAAGACAATTAGGGGATAATGTGTGTGTCATCCACTATTTTGGATTTATTTCCGGGGTAAGAATTTTAGTAAATGGAAGAGATGGATTTTCAGACAACAATTTCCCGCAAAAATTTATTTTTAAATAAGTCATTACAGAAATAACGAATGTGACACAATTTGACATCGCCTGAGAGATTTAACTACATTTCCATTTTGAATTCCCATATTATAGTGGAGGCAACAATTCTTACATGCATAGAGAATAGATTGTATAGGCAAAAAAGAGTGAAAAATGAATTGGTGATTTTTAATACCGCAAGATTCCTTCAATCAAACCGTATCATAGCCTAATTAGTGTTCAGTATTTGCATAAAATCAGTATTCGAATATTCGAGTATATGAATGAACATGCGAATTGTTCGAATATTTCAGATGAGGGCTAAATAGAATCGAAATCTTGTTGGTAAGCGTGTAAAATATGGAATGTTGTGTTGAGGAAAAACTACGATTGGTACATTGACATCATAGGGCCAGGTATGTGCTAGAAATCTGCCAAGTTTCCAGTATGCAGTTCTGTCTTGGCACCGATATATGCTATATGTTATACGGTATCTTCTAATATGATCATTGGACTTGTGTGATTAATGGGAGTTCATTTATGATAAAATCGAAGCTTCTAACATTGATGACATAACGGGTTATCTTAACACTAAGAAATTACCTTGACATTTCACACAAAAGTCAACCAGCTGCTTTGGAATAAAAAAACGTGGACGTAGTTCGAACATTTTCCTGAAAGGGATGCATGCCCTTGGGTACGCGTAGTCGCGGATGAAATACCCATAATGCAAATTCACATACATGCCATGGGTATCTCTAAAACCATTGGATCCAATGTAAATTAATACCAAATCACGTCTATATAGGACCTAGAACAAGTTTTACATTGATCGGACCAAACAGCATCTGTAAGCAGCTGTTTTGAAAAAGAAATTTTGTTTTAAAATAAAATTTAAAACAATTTTGCAATTTTTCATAAATATTCGAATATTCGTTTCAATGCAAATAATTGTTCGTTCATATTGGTCTATGTGAATGAATATTGGAATATTGGGACCGAACATTAAACATACTAATCAGATTGTGTTTAAACGTAGGCCTACAGTAAGTCAATATGTGGCTGTACTGTGGTAGCGGTGTTGGGGTGGGCTGGGGTCGATAATAAGTGATTTAGCTATGACAAATTTATTGACGCCATGTAGATTACATTTAACCCATTAACACTCATATCAGCCAAAAAACGGCTTCTGCAGTAGTCTTGAGAAATGTCAATTTGCAGATCAAGAGAACACACTTTTACAACCGGAATGACTGGCTCGATAACCGAGCCAGTCATTCCCGTGTTAATTTTTCAAAAATATTCTTCTCTTGGTCTGCAAATTGACATTTTCTTTGAGAAAATTTATATTTTCTTGAAAAAGATTTAAGGCGTAAAAGGTTAATTCATATCGTTACATATTCCATATATTACTCTACCCCTGCCCCCACCACCCCACACGCACGCCAAATCTAGGAGTTGTAAATTTTGAACGCGATTCTGCTTATATACACAGTAAGTCGCTTTAACACCGCTGTGTTCAACGGAGGAATCCGATCTGCCACTCAAGTATATCATGGCGTCATACTCAACTATATCACAGGTAGGCCGATGTCACAATACATAGTGTCCGATCTATCTCCGTCATGAACATTGACGTCTGTCAAGTTCCCTCCCTCCCTCCCTCTCCCCATCTCCCCCCCCCCACCCTAGATACCTAGAAGATCGGGGATGATAAAAGCTCGTGCATGCCTGTAGATTACCTTGTTATATATGTAGGTAATGTGTTTGTTTGATGTATTAAGAATCGTTCAGGTGGGGTGACGATTAAATCTATGATTTATATACACAGTAAGTGTAATAAGGCAGGCATACGACCCCATGCTGGGTTAGCTTACCGCCGATAACAATTATTGTATCCATAATTGCTGAATACGAGACGTGTGCAACATATCCTGTCACATATTAAAAAAAAATTATGTCAATAATAAGTTGCAATAGAATACTTTATATACAGTACAAGTCCGAAAGAACTTAAGAGTGTTTCCAAAACAAAATATAACGTAGGCCCACTGTTGAGTTTTTGTAACATAATTTGATTGGAAGGCAGCAATGTCTTTCAATCCAGCTATGTCCAACACCATCGTACTAACATACACCCACTCGCATAGCTACGCAGTTCGAGGCCGTACTTGCTGACCTACGATTTCTCGCTATGTGAAGTAACATTACGCTACTGGGCTGGAGGTAGCCAATCAGATTTGCGCCTACTTCACGCGATGAAGTTTCGTCTGGTGATCTAATTTACAATCATAAAAACAACGGCGATCGCGACGCCGTTTAACTGGAATGAGATATTTACAAAAGTTTGCAATAGTTTTGCTCTAAACAAGTTATCTGACGATTCTGGAGAACAGAAAATGTGTAGATTGGTTTTTGGTAACAAAAACCGCTGGTTTGGTTTACGCACATGTGGAAATTTGTCTACTTCCTGGTTTCTTATCGAGCAATCTCATTGGCGCAAGTTGACTGACCCCAGTTCATTAACATGTATGCAGCTTCGTGAACTTAGCACACACATCAAAGGCGTGCAAGCACGGTACTCGACACGGGAACGTAGTGGGAGGGCGAGGATCGTGCAATAGGACGATGGTTCAACACAGAAATCCAAGCGCGATGAATACGTTTACCAGCTTAGTTAGGACTATATAAAAGCGTAGCTGATAAAGCAGCCAATTTCGAGTCGGTGTAACTGATCATTGGACGAGGACATGTTTGATTGTTACCAAGTGAGTCAATGGACCTTTCCAAGTTTATCCATCCATCATATCGCGTCATATGACACCATAATCGACTAAGTGATGTGCGTGATGACGTCATAATCGTGACGTCATGAATGACTCGATATAGTCCGTATTTAACGCTTAATAATCCGACACGTTCGAAGTGTTGGTCTTTACGATTTAATAAACATTTTGTTGAATATTTTGAAACTAATTTGAATAGGCATAGGCAGCAACAGGGCCCGGTCAAATTAGTTTCAAAATATTTAACAGCTTACCTGTATAGTTTTATGGAAATTGATAGTCATGGAGTTCAGGGATCGATCGATCCCAACACGAGCGAGGTGTGGATCTTAGCTAGAGATGGGCGGGGCATAGCTAAAACTGGAAATGGCAATTAATACTATGACATGGATTACATACTAGTCATGCCCACATAGAAAAGAGAGATTAGATGTTGGCGCATGACGAAAATTGCGTCTTAATTAGAGAAATGAAGACGGACTTTAAAGTTCACATCTAAGCTCTATAAATCTGACGAAGTTTTACATACCACGTATCCCTCACACCCACCCACAAGCCATCCTATAGGCTATTGATTGATAAATAGCGTAGAGGGTACGAACGCCGAGAAATACCCATCGAATAGCTAAGCTGTGTAAATATGTGTATACGAGTTTGACGTTGCACAAATATAAGGACCGGGTTTGCCCAAGCTAGCTTTGTCGTCTGCTGGAGTGATTGTCGGCTGCGACCTACAATTTGACAAACATCGGAGAAATGCTATTGTCGTGCTCACGATCTCGCTGGCTTCCCCGTCTTCAAATTACATCCTTTATTAACTGTTTTACAGCTGCAAGCCACCAGACAATAATTTCAATGTGCAAAAACTCATGAATACTTTGAAAACAATTTGACTGAAAGATGTTGGTGGCTTACTTTCAGTCAAATTGTTTTCAAAACATTTGGCAGGTGCAGAAATATAATCATATGAATATGTCGTCTGCAAAACCTCAGCAGTCAGACGGTTAAAACCAGCCACATCCATTCATATAATAAATATATATATATATATTTATAAAGATCGTGGGATTTGACGGTGAAGCATTCCTTATAAAGCACATTCCATGCCAAATATCGATAGCACATTTGTTATTCGTCGTGGATAAACGCATGGCAAGCATATTGTATATATCTTCACAGAAACTCACTGAGGTAACAATTTCCAGTCACATTCTTCAAAATATTTAACGAAATTTCACGTCCAACTGCATTGCAATAAAATATTTGTGAATTAGTCAACTATGTAAGAAGACTTGCTACTTAGTTGTTTTGTGTTCGTTGCCATTCCCGAATGTTTTAACGTTGCTATGTCATGTCGTAATATGATGCTACTATTATACTCTACATAGCCTTTTAAGTAAATAAATTCCCACCACTTGTTATGATGTTAATATATAGGCAATTCATAGCGAACGCGAATGCAAATCTATATGAATATAGGCCTCTAGATTCAAATATGTTTAGGTCGACAACGCACAATGTACAAAAGGATATTTTAGGAAGTAATCATTATCGGACGATAGACAGGGCTATTGGCAGGTATAATGGTTTTAGTTTGCAAAAGCTAAGGTGATAAGCGAAGCTGATCTAATAGACGTATCATATTACGCTGTATATAAAAATTAAATTTTATGTATTCATAATTTCAAGATGATATTTGTTATACAATTGACAGTAGAGGGTACGCTACATTCCACACCTATACATTATCAATTCAGCCACTATTGCGCCATCCTCGTGCCAAGCTTTTTGTTTTGTAACCCAATTCATCTCGGGTATTCCAAAATTCTAGATTTCACGGATCCAGATACAAGTCGTCAAGTCCTGGCGAGTACCTCTGAAATAAGTTGACGTATCTGGTGTCTAAGGCGGCAACGACTTCAAGTCAAATTCTTTCAAACATATTAAACCGACGCTATCCTATAACCTTAAAGGGTTAACGCTTACATGCTACAGTACAGCTCAGGTATAACTTGCTTCCAAAACTAAAAGATAATGTTGAATATTTTGAACATAATTGAATTGAAAGAGATCGCTGCCTTAGACAGAACATTTCTTACGTACTAACATATGTTTCTGTTTTGTTTTTTGGGAATATGTTAACTTATCGATGAGCTGTACTGTAGAAAAAAAGTACATTAGCTATGATGTACGGAATACTTTGTTCAGTTTGTTTAATGTTTTAAAACTAATTTAACTGGAAACTGTTGCTGCGTATGTCATGAACTAGTTCCAGTAGAAATAGTTTCTAAATATTCAACAGCTTTCAGGCATAGCTGACTTGAAATTTTGACTGACCGGTTAAAGCGCTAATCCCGATGTCATCTGCAAGTGGGAGTATGCTTTAGATCCCACTATATGATGTGCCTCGATAAGCAATGTATATTTGTTCTTATTGCAGGTTCTGAAGACTTGGATGAATCGGAATTTCATGGGAAAAATCTGCGATTCTGTGGGAGAGCTGAGTGACAAAATCAGAACTGAAAATGATTAGTATTTAGGGAGCGACGCCGAGACTACCTCCTGCCGGGACACGAGTACTATGTGATTAGGCTAGTTCAACAGGCAACGATTATCTGCTACGTTCAAGCGGAACAACAAAAACCCACACTACGGTATCGAATTGCTCTAATTTATCGGGCAAAATTATAGCTGGCTCGGCTAAAGAAAAACTTGTGATCATACTAACAGGTTCTAGCTTAGAGTGGTTGATTTAATAGGCACGATATAAAGGCGAGAAATAGAACTTCGTTTTAAATTTTATAAACATCTTAAAACGATCTTCTGGGTGAGCAATAGAGCGCTGGCTTTACCGACCCGAATTGACCCCGTTCGCCATCTGTAGGCATCTTGGCTGTTGGCGTTGACGAGGCGGAGAGACAGGCGGGGAGTGTGTAATCAGTTTGGAGACGCTCTGGCGGCTGCGATAATTACTGCCTGTCAGAACCCGACTGCGCTCGTCTGAGAGCCATAATAAAACCGCCCAGGCTCAAAACTTCAATGCAACGTTTACTGGTGTCAAGAGTAAAATTATAAGTCTCGAACCTGAAGATCATCTGACCGACCGATATCTCTTCACCGACTGAATCTGAGCAAACGACTGGAAAGATTCCGACTGAGATATCACAAGAAATTTCGTATTTATAAACGCGGTCTACTGCAAACTGAAGGGGACTCAACAAGCTACATAGATCAGCCTCGTGAGCGAGTGAATCACGTATATAAACAGTCCACTAAATTGGCCTTTTGAAAGTAGTACGTACGGTGTTAAGTTTTATGCGTTGCCTCTAATAGGAGTATTATTGTATTGACAGTGATTGTTATTGGAGTCCTACTTGAATGACAATCATGCCAGGATTACCAGAGTGGCATACAATTCTAGTGAATACGTCTGAAGATACAGCAAGTACCTGGAACCAACCTGACATGTTTCATGGCAGTGTACATGTTGCCACGAAGGCAGTATGCACGGCATTGGTAAGCTTTGTATTGTTATTAGGTCTAATCGGTAACATTATGGTGTTTGTAACGGCATGTCAAAGAAGAAAACGATCAAGATCACCTGCTGGTCTGCTTGTTCTGAATCTAGCCCTGGTGGATCTGACCATGTGCTCGTGTATGGCACCAGTGTTCTTGTACGCGTTATTCGCTTCATCCACACCATCACCAGCTCGTGTTTTCTGTTCGTCCTTCATGTTCTTGGGCAGCATCAGTGCTCTAGTCTCGTTGTTAACCCTACTAGCCATCGCAGCGCACCATCATGTGCGTGTCCGGGGACGTAGCCGCGTCGCGCTGTCATCTGGAAAGGTGTGTGGTATTCTGTCTGCCATATGGATCACTAGTTTTGTACTCTCCGTGACAGGCACCCTTCACGTTGCTCTGAACTGGCCAGACAATGCTACAAGTTGCCAGATGATCATCAATAGCCATGACAAATTTAAAGTGAACTTTATCCTGTTCTTCGTATCTCCGGTGTGCCTTCTGGCATGTGGATTAATTACTATTTCATACAGCGTTATCTCATGGGTAGTACACAAACAAAGTAAATGTGAACAAAACAATACATTGTACAACAGAATACCGACCAGGATTTTTAAATCACAAGTTGTTACAAAAAATAAACGATTATTACAATTTCTACCATCTGAGCACCAAATAATCACTCCGCCCTCAGCACGGATTCAACACGACCGCCTATTTCCACAACCCGGAGTTCAGTCGTCACAAACGGACAGCGGTCAGAAAGCGATGACCATGTGTGTGGTTGTAACTGTAACAGTTATTCTGTGTTGGGGGCCATTGATCGTGTCTCAGTTTGTGGAATTATTAAGCGGAGAATCTACTGTGTTATACCAGGTGAAACTATGCGGAATATCTCTCATATTCTTAAACAGCGCCCTGAATCCTTACATTTATTCTAGCCACAGTCGTCAGGTACGACACCGTCTCATAACATTCGCCAAAACGGTCCTCGAGTTCCGACGCGCACCTGTCAGTTCACGGACCATAATCAAAAACAACAACACACGTGAACAAGCTCAAGTAAAATTGCTCAAAAGTAAAACAAAATCTTCCAGAACTGACCCGGAAACTAATACGCAGCCTCTTGGTTCACCAAACACACAGGAGAAGATTCTAGTCGAAGTAGCTGGTGGTCGAAACTTTGTGGTGGACTCACAACATGTTTTCATTGACATCTTGGATGATAGAAACCCAAGCAGTACACGAGTTTACAATAGCACTACATGTAAGAACACCAGTCCTGATATAAAACAGACTTTGAGGAAACCTTCCACGCGTGGCTTAAAGAGACACAAAACACGCTCTCATATAAACTCGAACCATCATCCCAGGACATTAGTCAGCACTCACTCATCTCACGACGAAAAATACGTAATATCTCATTTAAAACTGAAACCCGTATCTAATCATATTTCGTTATCGAGAACATCTATTTAATTAATATTGTACAATTTATCAAATATTTAATTAATTTATTCACAGTTCTGTATCTGTAAATGTATTATCCAGTACCGCCCAGAAATCACTTTAAATAGTTTCCAAAAAAACAAAAAACCTGTAGGCCTACTACTGAATATCTTTGACTTAATTTGATTGGAAGTTATTGAGCAATGACTTCCAAACAAATTTAGTACAAAATATTTAACAGAGCATTACTTAGAATCTCTTAAAATTGTACTGTTGGGAAACATTTACAATTATTTCTGAGCTGTACTATGCGTTTATTATTGACAGCTTTATTTAATATTTTTGCAAGATGTGTTTGAATTCGTCCTTGGACATTGAAACAAGAGTCATTAATTTTGATATAAATATTTGAAATATTTCTTATTTACAACGTCGTGTTATTAATCTAAACGGATGAATTAATTAATAATTCGCTTTTCACAATCCTCAACATATGCTCAGTCAGTTCACGATCTTTGCCCTCCATTATTGTAGAACACAGTCACACCAGAATGTTTGAAAATTAACATTTTAAAATTAGCCTATATCAGAGGCTTAAATGGATTGGTGTACTTCAATATAACGAAACGAAATAAATCGTTGTAACGATGATTTCATTCCGTATAAATTTATATAAATTATTTGTTGTGAAATTGAATTAGGGATGCGTGTCTCCAATTTCACCACATAAAATATATTAATTTAAACGGAATGAAATCATCATATGTTAAGATGTATTTAGTTTCATTACATTGAGGTTAACAATTTAATTCACCTTTCCAGTGTATCCATCCATCATCTGACGTCATAATCAGCTCAGCGCGTGTATGATAAGGTCACAATCATTACGTCACGAAGGGTTCCATATAGACCGTCATCAAATCTCAAATAGTCCAACACGTTGTATGAATTGTATGTCTTTGTAATTCTTTGCTATTTAATAAACATGCTGTTGAATATTACGAAACTAATTTGACTGGGCGCTGTTGCTGGGCAGCAACAACACCCAGTCAAATTAGTTTCAAAATATTCAACAGCTTACCTGTGTAGTCTTTTGAAAATTGATAGTCAGGGTGTTCAAAGATCGATCGATCCCAACACGAGCGAGGTGTGGGTGGAGCTTAGGTGGAGATGGGCGGGGCATGGCTAAAACCGGAAAGGTCCATTAAGCCTCTAAAAGTATATAATTTTAACACTTATTTTCCAGCATCCGGCTGTGAACGCGGGCCTCTATGTGGGAATCTACGTATTTTAAAAATAAAAACAAGGTCGATAGAATTCCTTCCGGATCACGCCCCAAGATGTGGAATTGTAGTGTTCGGCCACGCCTTTCCCGCGTTAAAATTGGAGCTAATTGGGACCATTATAGTTTCAGTGATATCCGCAGATACAGAATTTGATCCGATCCGGATCCGAATTCTTTAATCAGGATCACTGGTAAAATCTGGAAATCCTCTTGTACGGCTAGTTCCTTCGCTGTGTTAAAATTTGAGCCAAATCGGGTCAGTAGTCGTTGAAATACAGCCCGGAATAAGCCTTTGTGACTGCCTGACTAACTAGCTATTACCTAACTGATTAACTAACTAATGGACCTTTCCAGTTTATACATCCATCATATGACGTCATAATCAACTACGGGATGTGCAGGAGCTTAGCTAGAGATGGGCGGGGCCTAGCCAAAACTGGAAAGGTCCATTAAGGGACCTGATGATGACGCGATAAACTAATGATTGTGACGTAATAAAGCTACACTTCCTGGTCCACGTTAGACATAACAAGTCCAGTACACGAATATTTACCCTTTCATGGCGAAGGCGGACAAAACCGGCCTTTGCAGCGGGCTTGAGTAATGTTCATTTGCAGGCTAAGAGAATATGCATATTATCTTTTTAATCCCCCGCCCTCATGAGCTATGCCTATATATAATAGGCCTACTCTGTCATAAATATCCATGCACGTTCTTTGTAAACTATTACTGTAATAACGTCTGTGCGCACGCACCACCACCACCACACCAATGCAGCCCAATATCTCTTATACATGACCAGACCAATGTGAACACAAGCGGTCACTAAAAGCACAAACCAAAACTAAGATAAAAGAAAGGTTTATGAATCACAAATTGATGACTCTACTACCAATCCGGCGCTCTTGAGTTTGAAACGATTGTCGTTGACAAGTAACGCAAGTTCACGTAGGCCCTATATCAGACGTAAGTACGTACTTTGCCAAGAGGCAAAACCACGCCCCTGTTTAAAGGATAACTAATCCCATCTCTTGATAGCTATTCAGGTGATCTAACACGCCGGTCATAAACTAATTTTAAGCTTTTTCTCACGCCGCTAAGGAAAGATATTCAGGATTTAGTAGTTAAATGTTGGTAGAGTTCTACACCCTATGATGGCTGTCATGATTTACTTTTCAACCAATCAGAAAAATCCTAGTGTGTCTGTCTCGGTATATACGCTCAGTCATAGAGGCTCCAGCTATAGTTTGGCAATGTGGTATAAAAGCAATCCTACAGGTAAGCTGTTGAATATTTTGAAACCAATTTGATTGGAAGTTGTTGCTGCCATAGGCAGCAACAACTTCCAGTCAAATTAGTTTCAAAATATTCAATGGGATGAGCATTACATAATAAAGAATGTGATGCTTTGGAGCTGACATGACATCACACACAATAGCTTGAGGAGACAAAATGGTGTCGGTCATTGTTCAACATTTACTCGATATTACAAAACTGATAATTGCGATACAGATCAGGGAATGTGACAGGATATGAATGATCTGGAATCTATAAACCATATTCTATCGGCGCAATACAACATTTGAGATGAGATTAGCATCGCTTTAAACCTAGTGCGTGTTGGGTGGGCCATAGGTATTCTAAAGGTATTCTACACAGTGATGAATAATGAACAGATCGAAGAAGTATAATCTGACCCTCGACAAAAGCAAACCACCGATGCACTTGTCCTGTTTATTGCTGGCGACCTTTGTCAGGTGTATACTGTCCACAATTTCATACACTTTATAAATAAATTAGATCCCTATTACCAGATGGCTAGCAGAAAGTGCCTCACTACAACACTTGCCCATACCAAGGCATATGAGTTAAACTAAACAAGAAAACCGGATTTAAGCATGCCAACGGTGTATGTGTTACACTTGATTATGTTGATCTTTGGTCCAGTAGGCAGATGCGCGCTTACATTGGTCGCTTAATATGGTTCGAACACCCCCCCCCCCCCCCTCCCACCTCTGGATCCGTCCCTGTGTTGTGGTAGAATGTCTTCCAAATCAGTTCAGTAGATTCTGAGATAAGTCCCGGACAGAATACAGACAGACCCAAATGCAGTGCTCTTTTCCCATTTTGGGGGCGGGTAACTATAGTTCGCCAAGTTGTATTTGTCGATGAAGTATACGTACGTGAATCCTACCACGTATTTAAGTTAAAGAAGCATGGCAATGCCGACGCCGATTCGGGTTGCTAACGCGACTGATAAGTGTGCCGTAAATTACATGTTTTAGTGCTTGACTTCTATAAACACTGTGTAACAGCAAAGTAAGCACAGCTCTTCAGATGAAGGTAAGTATACCTGACGTCCAAACCGATAACAGCTTATCTAAAGATCGGTCTAAAAATATACCCTCACCACGGCTCATGTGAAAATGTGTCTTAATGATGAAATTGAGTTGTGCGTGCGCTAGGGTGCGTATGCAGATCAACCTACCATTACGACCACATTTCCTTTGGGACCAAATGAAGGCGGTTGGTCAGGCCAGGTGGTCATGTGACGCGATAAGAGGTGACCACTAACTAGTCAAAAGATGTCAGATTCTGGTGCTGGCTGCTTAAGGAAGATGTCCTTAGTTTTAAGAATATATGCACATAATAAAATATCCCATCACTTCTATAGCCCATAGCCTCAGGTGACAAGTCTCATAACCTCAGGTGACAAGTCCATTATTACTATGTTAGTACAATTGGAAAGTCAGAATGAAGGTTATTGCTACATATGCCAACAAGGACTGCAGGTATAACGGTCGGATTATCCAACAGTAATGCTCGAGATGGTAGTATATATAGCAAGGGCGGCCGACTCGAATGCAAGTCTATGATTTCAGAGTACATGCAGTGTCTGCGGTGTTTTTTCCCTGTATCATGTTGGGGAGAAATGAAATCCCGTTCTCCAAATTCAGACGCGGACTCGAAGCGATTTGAGAGCGTTCTCGTGAGCCATCTTTTGTCAACTTCACCCTTTAATCACCAAGCTGGTCAATACGACCCCTGCAGTGGTTGTGAGGATTGTCCATTTGCAGCCCAAGAGAATATTTTTGACAATTTACCACTAAAATGACTGGCTCGCTCGGTAAACAAGCCAGACATTCCAGTGGCAATTTGTTAAAATATTTTTCTTCCCTTCGCCTGAAACATGGCACTGGTTAAATGAAAATTTGAATTTTCTTTATTATTACTGTTTTGATGTTCAAGTCTGCCAAAGCGGCCTGTGCAGTGGTAATGAGAAATGTCCAAGTTGTAGGTCAGGAGACAGCTATTTCTGTAAATTTACAAAAGAAAATCTTCTTATCCTGCAAAGTTTTTAATCTTCTTGACAAATCTTGACCATTAAACGAGTAATTGATTTAAGTGTCCCTTTGAGGCGCTGTTGACACAAGAAGAGTTAAACTGAAACAATGTGATCAAACAAGGACCTTTGACACATCATATTGACAAAAACAACGTGCTTTTCTACTAAATGCATTTGTAGTATGTGCATCGTGGATATCATGATGCGCATACTACAACTTTCTCACGCCGGCAGAGGGTTAATCCTCCGTGACGGCGTAACTCCAGACAGACGTATGATGACGGTCCGATCGTGTTGCGAGAATGATACTACACATGCATAGAAAATTACGTTGTTTTTGTCGTTGCAACCTGCACATTGTGAGCTTATTGTCAGGACAGAAGTACGGCTCTGAGATTATCATTATGCAACGCATACATCGAGAGTGTACCGATAGGCATATACGGATTTATAGGAAACATATAACTTATAAATAACAAATATGCCATACACTATGCATTCTATTAGCATCCTTAATCTACAAACCAGTCCATGCTAGGCCAGAGTCGCTATTAAAAGGATCACACACTCCTGTGGGTGCACCTTCTTGAAATGCAGAGGGAGATGAATGGTCGGTGAATTAGACACAACTATGTTTTCCTATTATTGAGACGGCGTGTCCACAAACGGGGCTATCTCTTCTGGAAACAGTGAAATGTAGGTGGAGATCTTGCCATTACGAGACGTCTCAAAGAGATCCACGAGGGAAGGCTAAGAGTTGAAAGATTGACCTTACCATACTCCTTTGCAATTTTCACCCAGTTTGCACAAATTTATAAGCCTGGACAACTGGTCGACAAGGAAACACATGCGACCAGGGATATGAGACATCGCTAGAAACATGTCCTGGTTCTTGCAGTAGATCAGAAGATCCCATGTTTCCAGACAAAGGGATTACGGCTGAGTCCTATAGACAACCACTGTCGAATTGTAGCGCGGACCGACCGGACGGGACTGACCGTCCCAGCAAATCTGGGTGCGGAACAGCCACTCCGGATTCGCTCCGAGCACGCCCTCCTTGGGTAGGATAGTATGCGTACATAGGCCCTATGAGAGAGGTTTTTCGTCAAAATCCGATAAGATGCGTGGTGCGCATGCGCGTGCGTCAGAGCTTCCCTGACATGTACTTGATGATGATTGGCTATAACGGACCCATACCGGAAGCATGCGTATTAGGGCAACTATCAGGCTTGAAAAATTGAGAATTTAAACACCTTTTTGTAAATGTGTTTGACTCAATTTCGCGGTATAGAATGGCCGATTGGTCGATTGATGGTGTTGTAACCAATATACAAATTGTTTGATTGACTGAGGTGATATGTAAACCGTACGGTGACAATTCTGTCAGGTGAGTACATGTTTTTATATGAGTTTGAAAACCGGGTTTCGAGGAAAACGATTCAAGATTATTTATTTAGAAATATTAGGTATAGAAAAACCATGAAATAAAGCAACTTTGAATGTGAGCTTGATTTAATACATATCACAATTGGGTAGTCCATCCACAGGCATTTGAAGTTTACCCTCATATTTCATGTTATTAGTCCATCAAACGTAAACATTAAACATCTAGGCATTAAATATACCTCAAGATTCAAGATTATTTATTTATCTTGGTGGCCTGAGGACACATTCTCTCCATCTACTGCTGTATTAATTAAATGGTAAAAATATATGGATATTTCACATACTCTGAATCCCAGAGAGCGTGCGTTGGGGCCGGTGTGTGTGTGTGTGTGTGCGTGCGTGCGTGCGTGCGTGCGTGCGTGCGTGCGTGCGTGCGTGCGTGCGTGCGTGCGTGCGTGCGTGCGTGTGTGTGTCAAGTTCCCACCCATTTCAAGAATATCGTATCAATAATTCCCTTAGACCTTTAGTGTTTTTCTGAAGTGTCAGTGAAAATTTGTGAGCTTTGCCGTACTAGTCTAAGCTATACTAATGTTAGGTTTACTAGTCCAAGCTATAATAGTCTACGGTAGACTAGTCTAAGCTATACTAGTTTAAGCTTTTCTAGTTTCAGCTATATTAATCTAAGCTATACTAGTCTTAGCTATACTAGTCTAAGCTATATACTATCCTGATCAATGTCTAAGCTATGTTAGTCTAGTCTAAGCTATGTTATTCTAGTCAAAGCTATAGCACTATAGTCTAAGTTATATTAGTATACGCCATACAAGTTCAAGGCATAATAGTCCAAGCTATGGTAGTCTATGTTATACTAGTCTAAGATCTACTAGTTTAGTCTAAGATCTACTAGTTAACCAAGCTAAGCCAAGCTATACAAGTCTAATCTATACTGGGTTGGGGTGGGTGGGATGAAGGGTGTATCAAGTTCCGGTTCATTTATAGAATTCCAATAATTTTAATTTCCTTAGACCATTACGGTTTTTTCTGACTTGTCAGGGAAAATGTAGTGAGGTGAGCTAAACTAGTCTGGGCCATACTAGTGTAAGATGAATTAAAGCCATGCTAGTCATAGCCACACTAGTCTAAGGTATACTAATGTAAGCTACACTAGTCTAAGATAGACTAGTCTAGGCTATACTAGTCTAAGGTATACTAGTCTAAGCTATGCTAGTCTAGTCTACACTGTACTTTTCTAGGCATAGATGTCTAGTCTACGCTATACTAGCTAGCCAAGCTGTTCAAGTCTAAGCTATACTAGTCTAGAAGCTAAACTAGTTTAAGATATACTATTCTCCTTCGATCAATACTCACCATTCTGTTACTTCTGATATACAGCTGGCCTTGACAGCGGCTCTAGGATTATAGACTTAGAAAGCTTTACCGACTCCTGGGAACCGGGTACCCGGCTCCCCACTGCCGAGTACCCGTTTACCATAGAGCTCATTGTTGTTTGCATAGCAACAAGTGCAATACATGCTTTTCGCATTAAGGATTTTAGTGTTTTTAAAAGAATCTAAGTCTTTAATCAGTGATAGTTTGTGTGTTCTGAAAGGATAACTAAGGACTATGGAGAATACCGCCCAAGACAACCAGGTTGTATTGTTCTTTATTATCCATAGTTAAAAGACTTAGGTCTCTAAATTTCGTTGTGTCGCATGTTCCGATTTCTGACCCCATAGAATTTGGGACGTGTGCTAACAACGATATATGCCAGACGATCGCCTTCCTTAAACCCCAACAGGCGATCGGCAGATATGAAAATAGGTGTTTGCTACGGTATTTCTAACACGAATATCGGCTGACGTCGTTCTCCGTAGAATCCGAGCGGGTGACGTCACAACCGGTCGCTCGGATGTTTATGTGAAGAAAAATTTTTTCATTAATTCGCGCATCTTGTTCTGGGTGCTGCGTACTAAAAAATGGTACCGGAAACTTTAGAATGATCAAGTTTACGTGCGATCACGATCGGTTTGCAATGATCGGTGGTTTCAAAATTCTTGAGTAGATGTGTGGTCTGCGGTTTTACCGTGTGAGACAGCAGTTGTTATACATTTTGTTGTTTTTTTCACATATCGTGCTGCGTTCGTTAGGAGTATAATTTATATTGATTAGTAAATATACCCTGAATGCTATGCGATATGATTCCTGGAGCCGTTACACATCCTGTAGGATCTATTATGGGTGTGTTGTGCCCGCCGCGTACTTGTCGTCATAATCAATGCGATCGTTGTTGTAACGTGGCGGGTTGGGGTGCGGGAGGTTACGGTTAATTTATGAGTCAAAATATTTGAAAATTAATTGTCTGCCTTCCAGCCGTGTCTCGTTCCGCTTGTTTATTGTAGGTTTGTGCTTATTTTATAGGCCAAGCCAGCCCCGCCATCATGTGACGACTGCCATAAGTTTGTCCGTGTAATGTTCAAGGACCATGTCTGTTTTAGGTGTGCCCTGTGTAATATAGATCATAGGTGTAATGTTTGTGCAGTGTGGTCCGTCGAAACGATGGTTAAGTTCCTTGCCCAGAAGGACTTGGCTGGGTCTGACGCGGGGTCAGGCGGTCCGAGAGGAAATCGTGGAGCGCCCGGTTCGGCCGGTGGGGGTGCTCCACATCCCCAGCTGGAGGTGGCGGAGATGGCACCGCCGGCGTGGTTTGGTCCGGCTATGCAGGGTTTTCTGCATAGCGTTCTGCCCACGCTGGTGTCGTCCCTGCTACCAAAGGTTGGGGGGCAGTTTCTCCCCATGCCTGGTACGGATCCTGTCCTCGGACAGGATTCTGGACTGGTTACCGAGGGGGCCGTCTCGTACGGCCCCCTGGCGGTCCCGTCTGGCTTCGGCCAGACGGGTTCTGTCTCTCTGCGGCCACCTCCGGGTGGTCCAGTAGCGGTGGCCGGTCCGTCAGGTGTGGGAGCCGTCCGCCAGGACGGCTCCACGGTTTATTCGTCTAGTGACGGCTCTTCGGAGTCTGAAGACGATGAGGACGAGGAGGAGAGGTTGCTGCGGCCCGTGAAGCCGCAGGTGGAGAATATGGAGGTTGATTCCGTCCTGGACGGAACCGGCCTCCATTTGTCTGGTTTGGCGCAAGCCAGGTCAGCGGCTCCACCTGCGGCTGAGGCCAATCCGTTACCATGCACCGGTTCCGCGCGGCTTGGTTTTTCACCAGCCGTCAGGGGAACGGGTGTGCCGTGCCAGGCATGGTACTCACCTATCTCGCCTGGTCCGGCAGCCGGACATGGGGTGCCGTTGGCGCCCGTGGCCGGCTATGGTTCCGCGACGGTTACGGGTCCGTACGGTTTTCCGTGCGGACCTACCCCATGGACTGGAGTGTTTCATGGGGTGGCGGCGGAACCATGTGGTAGCGGAGTGCCTGGCGTGTCAGCCGTGGCTCCTTGCCGGGAGGCCATGGCTGGCAGACCCGTAAGCACGTCAACGGGTGACGTGTTTGCGGGGGTATCTTCTTCGGAGATAGATTGGTCTGATGCTCTGGCGTGGCTAGCCAGAGTAGACCCGTCTGTGGTTTCGGCCACGGCCGATGAAGATGCACCCCGTCCGTCGGTTGCGTCGATTAGGACGGGGATTTTGCCCGCGGCCCGGATCCAGTCAGTGGGACTGGATCCACGGTTCATTGATTTGTTGGATGCTATTTATAGTAAACAACTAATGACCAAGGGTCAGCTCCCTACGGCCTCCAGGGAGGTGCGGGCAAGATGTCGTATTCCGCGGGGTGAATACGACAGGTATGGTGTAGTCCCGTCGGTCACGGAGGATGACCGATGGGTACTGGGCGTCCAGAGTGCCGGGTCGGGTGGTCCCGTTCTGGCACTAGTGGATAAGGCCCAGGTACACCAGGAAGACGTCCTGGCCCTATGCGATGAGGTTGTGAGGGCAGCGATGAGCGCTGTCAATCACTCCTATCGTCTACTTCAGTCGGTGTGGGCTGAAGCGGGGGCAGGCCACCCTGTGCCACCTGTGGCGCTATCGTGCGTTAATGACGGCTTGGTGCTGTCAATGGACGCATTGGCAAGGGTGCAAGCGTGTGTGACGAAGTCCAGGAGGCAAATGGTCATTGACCATATGCGTCCGGCTACGGCAGTCAAGGAACGTCTTCTTTGGATGCCCCTGACAGGGCCTAGCATCTTTGGTGGCCAAGCGCGGGCCATCTTAGAGGACACCGCCAGTATTGCGCAGAATCGGTTAGTGGTAAATCTACAGCTAGAGCTAGTGCGGCAAGCGCACGCACTAGGGGCTGTGGGCAAGCCGCTAACAGGACAGCCTTCAAAGAAACAGAAAAAGCATAAGGGCAAGGCGAAAGCCAGGCCTATTGCGACGTCTGTTTCGGCTGGGTTCTCGGAGCCGCCACCGGCGAAGAAACCCAGGAAGGCTGTAGAGGCGCCTACCCTCCCCAATGTTGCTCCGGACCGCCCTAGAGGTGGTAAGGGCAAGGGGAAGGGTAAGGGTAAGGCCTTAAAGGGCGGACAGAAGGGGCCGAAGCGTACCTGAGGGTACGCAAGCTCCCTTCATATCCGCCTGGACCGCACCTGTGCGACAGGAACAGCGGTGCCAGTTATACCCGTCGTGCCTAGAACGAAATGGTTCTCACTCTCTCTCGTTAAGAAAGGGGGGGGGGGGGCGGACTGCGAGCCGGACAACCCCGTTAGACGTCGAGGCGTCTATGGTGGGTGGAAGGCTCATGCGTTTCGTCGAGGCTTGGCGAGGTGTGACGTCAGACAGTCTGGTCCTGGGATGGTTATCCCAGGGTTACATGCCGGAGTGGTGGGACTTTCCGCCACAAAATCTGTCTTTGGCACCTGTCTGGACACCCGTACCAAGGGAGCCAGACAAGTTAGAAGCCGTTCAAAAGGAAGTGTCGGGTTTGTTTCTGAAGGGAGCAATAAAACCAGCAAACCGGAACACTCCAGGCTTCTATTCAAACATGTTCCTTGTCCCCAAGAGCACGGGGGGATGGAGACCCATACTCAATCTCAGGCCATTAAATTGGTTTATCCATACACCTCGGTTCCAGATGGAAACACCGAGGTCGGTAATGGCGGGATTGAGGAAAGGAATGTGGTGTGTATCGATCGATCTGAAAGATGCATATTTCCACATTCCTATGAATCGGAGTTGGCACAGGTTTCTGAGATTTGCGTTTCAGAATCAAGTATGGGAGTTTACAGTTCTCCCGTTTGGCCTGTCGACAGCTCCGAGGGTTTTCACAAGAGTGGTCCTTGCGGTGACAGCATTTCTCAGAAAAGAGAACGTGGCGCTACACACCTACATAGACGACTGACTGCTCAAGGCAGACTCGGCAGCCAGGTTGAACGTGGATACTGCTCTGACTCTGAGGTTACTTTCAGATCTAGGCTGGATAGTCAACGAGGAGAAATCCGATTTGACACCCACTCAACATTTCGTTTATTTGGGGATGCGATTCGACCTCAAGGAGGGCAGGGTTTACCCGTCAGAGCCCAGAGTGGTGTCTCTGTTAGCCATCCTCGGGAGTTTTCGAGTGGGAAACCACATTCAGGCGAGGCGGTTCCTTCAGATGCTGGGCATGATGGTCTCCATGGAGCAGGTTATCCCATACGCTGCTCTAATGCGAAGACCTATCCAGTTGTATCTGATGTCTCTGTGGAAACAGAGAACAGAACCCCTGTCAAAACTGGTGCCAGTTTTGGAGCCGATAATATCGCATCTTCTATGGTGGAAACAGCGTCAGAATCTCCTAATAGGGGTTTCGCTGCACCTACCCCACCCCCAGCTGTCCGTTTACACGGATGCATCGCTGGAAGGGTGGGGTGCCTGCCTGGGAGAACACCAGGTCTCGGGCACATGGACTCTCCCGGAGAGTCAGCTGCATATCAATCTGTTGGAAATGATGGCAGTGGAACTGGCGTTGGAAGAGTTCCTTCCGATGATCAGGGGCAAGGTGATATTGATACGGTCGGACAATTCGACAGTAGTATCATATATAAATCGCCAAGGAGGGACCAGGTCGCCCACCCTGTGCATCAGGGTGTGGCACTTGATTCAATGGTGCAGGAATTACTCGGTTGTTTTGAAAGCAGCTCATATTCCTGGCCGATTGAACATTCTGGCGGATGCTTTGTCTCGCAGACAGAGAATCCTGCCAACAGAATGGTCCCTCAACCCTCCAGTTCTGCGACGGATCTTCGGGCAAACCCAACGTGGACTTGTTCGCCACAAAGGAAAATGCTCAAATCATGACATATGTCTCGCCGATTCCAGATCCAAATGCCGTCGATACAGATGCTCTGGCGATAAGCTGGAGAGGGATGCACGCTTACGCGTATCCACCCACCATTCTTCTACCGAAGGTATTGGTGAAGGTCAGGGAGGAGCCGTGTCTGGTCCTGCTAATAGCGCCGTATTGGCCGAGCAGGGCGTGGTTCACGGATCTTCTGGATCTGCTGGTGGAAAATCCTGTGCAGTTGCCCGAGATTCCGAACATAATCTCCCAGGCCAAGGGACGCTTCCTACACGAGCGTCCCGAAATGTTCAAATTGACTGCGTGGATGTTGTCAAACAACGTTCCACGTCGGAAGGCTTTTCTCGACAGGCTGCTGATTTCATCGCGGCTGCGAGAAGGAGGTCAACCTTCAAGTCATATAACAACAAGGTTAACAGATTTGCAGACTGGTGTGAAGAAAAGGGTATTGATACCTTTCAATCCACTATTCAGCAAATAGCAGACTTTCTCTGTGAGCTGTTCTTTACAGGACTAGCTCCCGTCACAATTGCTGGATACAAGTCAGCTTTGGCATCAGTTATCCCTTGTCTAGCCAACAGGGATAGTCCAGAGGTGGCCCAGTTAAACGTGATGTTGAAGGGAATGAGCAATCTCCGCCCGAGACAACCGGTGGTCATTCCAGCCTGGAGTCTATCTTTAGTGCTTAATGTACTGGCCAAGCACCCATTCGAACCATTGCGTTCGGCTAGTCTAAAGCATTTGACTCTAAAGGCGGTCTTTCTATTGGCAGCTTCCTCAGCTAGAAGGCGCAGTGAGATCCATGCGCTTACGGCAGAGAGGAACCGATTTATTGTTTCTGGAGAAGGTCTGCGTCTTCTGCCAAGAGCAGAATTTATGTCAAAGAACCAATCTTTGAGATATCCCGGCAAACCGATCATTATACCGAAGTTAACCAGGTTTGATCGTGATGCCAGTGTCTGGTGCCCGGTCCGTGCTTTGACTAAGTACAAGAAACGGACTGACTCGTTACGGTCGAACGATAGACATCTGTGGATCTGCCATAAAAAGCCTTATGGCGCCGCATCCATGGATACTATCTCTCGTTGGGTGGTCGAATGCATTCAGACTACTCATGAGATGGCGACTGGGCACCAGGTGCAGGGCGTAAGGGCACACGATGTTAGAGGAATAGCCGCCTCGACCGCCCTTTACAATGGTGTTCCGTTAGAGGACATCATGGCCGTTGCACAATGGCACTGTGAGTCCTCATTTACGGATTACTATATGAGGGATGTGTCAGACTCAGCCAATCCACTCGCTTTAGCTGTTTTGAAACGATAGTTAGTGACCACACTGCTTTTCCCCTTTTTTCACTTTGGTAAGAAAAGAACCTAAAGCAGGCATGGTCAAGCGAGAGGATGTCAACCAGATTGTGTCACTGATGGCCGAACCGGTGAATGGTTGTAGGCGGTACGTCTGAAGTCCTGTTATCATAAGGTAATTCAACAAGTGAGAGTTTTTTGTATTATGTATATGTATCATGTTCATTCATCTTATATATTCATGCTCATTCCCAGGCTAATACAAGCGATATGCAGGGAGTAGTTAACCCTCTTGGCATATTGGTGTTTCAGGCGAGATACATGTTCGTTAGTTCTCTCCCTTTTCTTAGGAGGAAGAAGGGGGGGGGGGCTGTGACGCGAATGTGATTCGGTTCCGTGAACTTGACGGTCCTTTTAGGTCTCCGTTAGTCAAGTTTGAAGTCTAAAATCTTTCTCCAAGGGGCAAAATTAGCATGTATGGCTAGCCCCTTCCCACCAGGTTACTGATCAAATCTGGTGTATATCAGAAGTAACAGAATGGTGAGTATTGATCGAAGGAGAATGCAGGAAATGTCAATTTCCCTTTCTCCGAGATCTAACAATACTCACCATTCTGTTACGGACCCAGCCTCCCAGCCCCACGGAGGCAAGCCATAGTTTTCTCTTGTTTGGTGGCTATGCCAACAATATGAGCTCTATGGTAAACGGGTACTCGGCAGTGGGGAGCCGGGTACCCGGTTCCCAGGAGTCGGTAAAGCTTTCTAAGTCTATAATCCTAGAGCCGCTGTCAAGGCCAGCTGTATATCAGAAGTAACAGAATGGTGAGTATTGTTAGATCTCGGAGAAAGGGAAATTGACATTTCCTGCATTCTCCTTCGATCAATACTCACCATTCTATTACTTCTGATATACAGCTGGCCCTGACAGATGGCTCTAGGACTATAGACTTAGTAAGCTTTACCAACCCCTGGAACCGGGTACTCGGCTCCCAACTGCCGAGTACCCGTCTGCCCTGAAGCTCATTCTTGTTTGCATAGCAACAAGAGATACATGCTTTTTGCAGTTGGGAAGTCTTAAGATTGTTTAAACCTAAGTCTTTTCTCTGTGATTAAATTGTGATAGCTTGTGCGTTCTCTAAATGATATTTGGATTAACATGGATGCCGCCGATGATAACCAGGTTGTATATTTCCATGTTATTACATAATTAGAAGACTTACGTCTTTGAAATTTCGTGTGTGTCGCATGTTCCAATTTCTAATCCCAAAGAATCTGGGACGTGTGTTAGCAACGAAATATGCCGGATGATCGCCTTCTTTAAACCCCAACAGGCGATCGGCAGATATGAAAATAGGTGTTGGCTGACGGTGTTTTTAACACGAATATCGGCTGACGTCGTTCTCCGTAAGATCCGAGCGGGTGACGTCACACCCGTGCGTCTCGCATGTTTATGTGAAGAAAATGTTTCATTAATTCGCGCATCTGATTCTAGTGCTGCGTACTAAAATTGGTACGAGAAAACTGTGGAATTTTCAAGTTTGCGTGTTATTACGATCTGTTTGCAATGATCAGTGGTTTCAAAATTCTTGATTTAGATGTGTGGTCTGCGGTTTTACCGTGTGCTCCAGCAGTTTGTTTACATTTTGTTGTTTCTTCACATATCGTTTTGGCCTTTGTTAGGAGTATAATTTAAATTTATTGGTAAATATACTCCGAATGCTATGCGATATGATTCCTGGTTCCGTGATACATCCGTGAGGATCAGTGTATGGGTGTATTATTGCCCGCTTCGTTCTTGGCGTCATAATTAATGCGATCTTTGCTGTAACGTTGCGGGGTGGTGTGTGGGAGGGTTACAGTTAATTTATGGTCAAAATATTTGAAAATTAATTGTCTACCTTCCGTCTCTGTTTCGTTCCGCTTGCTTATTGTAGGTTTGTGCTTATTTATAGGCCAAGCCAGCCCCGCAATCGTGTGACGAGTGCCACAAATTCGTTCGGGTTATGTTTAAGGACCATGTCTGTTTTCGATGTACGAAATGTAACCTTGACAATAGGTGTAACGTATGTGCAGTGCGGTCGGTTGACATGATGTTGAAGTTCCTTGCCCAGAAGGACTTGGCAGGGTCTGACGCAGGGTCAGGCGGTCCGAAAGCAAATCATAGAGCGTCCCTTTTGGCCCTTGGGGGCACTCCACGTCTGCAACCGGAGGTGGCGGAGATGGCACCATCGGCGTGGTTTGGTCCAGCTATGCAGGGCTTCCTGCATAGCGTTCTGCCCATGCTGGTGTCGTCCCTGCTGCCGAAAGTTGTAGGGCAGTCTCTCCCCATGTTTGATTTGGACCCTGTCCTTGGACAGGGTTCTGGACTGGCCACCGAGGGAGCCGTCTCGTACGGCCCCCTGGCAGTCCCGTCGGGCTCTGGCCTGATGGGTTGTGTCTCTCTGCGGCCACCTCCGGGTGCTCCAGTAGCGGTGGTTGGTCCGTCAGACATGGGAGCCGTCCGCGAGGACAGCTCCACGGTTTCCACCTCTAGTGACGACTCTTCAGGGTCTGAAGATGAGGAGGCCGAGGAGGAGAGGTTGCTGTGGCCTGTGATGCCGCAGGTGAAGAATATGGAGGTCGATTCCATCCTGGACGGAACTGCCCTCCATCTGTCTGGCTTGGCGCAAGCCAGGGCAGTGGCTCCGCCCGTGGTTGAGGCCAATCTGGTACCGGGCACCGGTCCCATGATGGTTGGTTTGCTGCCAACCGACACGGTGATGGGTGTGCCGGGCCAGGCGTGGTACTCACCTATCTTGCCTGGTCCGGCGGTCAGACATGGGGTGCCGTTGGCGCCTGTGTTTGGCCACGGTTCCGCGACCACTATGGGTCTGCACGGTTTTCCGCGCGGGCCTACTCCATGGACTGATGTGTTCCATGGGGTGGCAGCGGAACTGTATGGTGCCGGAGTTCCTGGCGTGTCAGCAACGGCTCCTAGCCGGGAGGCCGTTGCTGCTAGGGCCATGAACATGTCAACGGGTGACGTGTTCATGGGAGTGTCCTGCTCAGAGACGGACTGGTATGAGGCTCTGGCTTGGCTAGACAGGGTAGACCCGTATGTGGTTCCGATCACGGTTTATTGAGTTACTGGATGCTATTTATAGCAAGCGACTCATGACAAAGGGCCAGCTTCCTGCGGCCTCCAGGGAGGTGTGGGCGAGGTGTCGTATTCCACGGGGGGGGGGGATACGACAGGTATGGTGTTGTCCCGTCGGTCACCGAGGATGACCGATGGGTTCTGGGTGTCCAGAGTGCTGGAGTGGGTGGCCCCGCCCCGGCACTGGTGGACAAATCTCAGGGACACCACGATGAAGTCCTGTCCCTTTGTGATGAGGGTGTGAGGGCAGCTATGAGTGCTGTCAACCACTCTTATTGCCTTCTTCAGTCGGTGTGGGCTGAAGCGGGGGCAGGCCACCCTGTGCCACCTGTGCCGCTTTCGTGCGTCAATGACGGCCTGGTGCTGTCTGTGGATGCATTGGCAAGGGTGCAGGCGCGTGTAACCAAGTCTAGGAGGCAGATGGTTCTTGACCATATGCATCCAGCTACGGCCGTCAGACAGCATCTTCTTGGGACGCCCCTGACAGGCCCAAGCATCTTCGGTGGCCAGGCGCGGGCCATCTTAGAACACGCGGCTAGCATTGCACACAATCGGTTGGCGGTGACCCTGCAGCTAGAGCTAGTGCGTCAGGCGCATGCACTAGCGGCTGTAGCTAAGCCGCTGACCATGCAACCTTCTAAGAAGCAGAAAAAGAACAAAGGCAAAACGAAAGCTAAGCCCGGTGCTGCTTGTGCGTCTTCTGGGTTTTCTCAGCTGCCTCCGGCAAAGAAAGCCAAGAAGGTTGTGGAGGCTCCTACCCTCCCCAATGTTGCTCCTGATCGCCCAAGAGGCGGGAAGAGGAAGGGGAAGGGTAAGTCCTCACAGGGCGGAAAGAAGGGAGCGGATCGTACCTGAGGGTATAAGAGCTCCCTTCGTATCTGCCTGGACTGCGCCTGTGCGACAGGATCAGCGGTGCCAGTTAGACCGGCCAAGCCAAGACCAAAATGGTTCTCTCTCTCTCTCTCTCTCTCTCTCTCTCATCAAGAGAGGGTGGGGGGGGAGCGGATCACGAGCCTGACACCCCCATTAGGCATCGAGGCGTCTATAGTGGGGGGAAGGCTCATGCGTTTCATCGAGGCTCATGCGTTTCATCGAGGCTCGGCGAGGTGTGACGTCAGACAGTCTGGTCCTGGGATGGTTATCCCAGGGGTACATGCCAGAGTGGTGGGACTTTCCATCACAGAATCTGTCTTTGGCACCTGTCTGGACACCCGTACCAAGGGAACCAGACAAGTTAGAAGCCATTCAAAACGAAGTGTCAGGTTTGCTTCTGAAGGGAGCAATAAAACCAGCAAACCGGAACACTCCAAGCTTCTATTCAAACATGTTCCTTGTCCCCAAGAGCACAGGGGGATGGAGAGCCGTACTCAATCTCAGGCCATTAAATTGGTTTATCCATACGCCTCGGTTCCAGATGGAAACTCCGAGGTCGGTAATGGCAGGGTTGAGGAAAGGAATGTGGTGTGTATCGATCGATCTGAAAGATGCATATTTCCACATTCCAATGAACAGGAGTTGTCACAGGTTTCTGAGATTTGCGTTTCACAATCAAGTATGGGAGTTTATAGTCCTCCGGTTCGGCCTGTAGACAGCTCCAAGGGTTTTCACAAGAGTGGTCATTACGGTGACAGCGTTTCTTAGAATAGAGAACGTGGCGCTACACACATACATAGACGATTGGCTGATCAAAGCAGACACATCAGCCAGGTTAGAGGTGGATACTGCTCTGACTCTGAAGTTGCTTTCAGATCTAGGCTGGATAGTCAACAAGGAGAAATCCGAGTTGACATCCACTCACCATTTCGTTTATTTAGGGATGCGATTCGATCTCGAGGAGGGCAGGGTTTACCCGTCAGAGCCCAGAGTGGTGTCTCTGTTAGCCATCCTCAAGAGTTTTCGATTGGGAAACCACATTCAGGCGAGGCGGTTTATTCAGATGCTGGGAATGATGGTCTCCATGGAGCAGGTAATCCCGTACGCTGCTCTGATGCGAAGATCTATCCAGTTGTATCTGATGTCTCTGTGGAAACAGAGAACAGAACCCCTGTCAAAGCTGGTGCCAGTTTTGGAGCCAATAATGTCGCATTTTGTATGGTGGAAAAAGCGTCAGAATCTCCTAGTAGGAGTTTCGCTGGACCTACCCCACCCCCAGCTGTCCGTGTACACGGATGCATCGCTGGAGGGATGGGTGGGGGCCTGCCTGGGAGAACACCAGGCCTCGGGCACATGGACTCTCCAGGAGAGCCAGCTGCATATCAATCTGTTGGAAATGATGGCAGTGGAACTGGCATTGGAAAAGTTTCTTCCAAAGGTCAGGGGTAAGGCAATATTGATGCGGTCGGACAACTCGACAGTAGTATCATACATAAATCGCCAAGGCGGGACCAAGTCACCCACACTGTGTATCAAAGAGTGGCACTTGATTCAATGGTGGAGGAATTACTCAGTTGTTTTGAAAGCAGCTCACATTCCTGGGCGATTGAACATTCTGGCGGATGCTTTGTCTCGCAGACAGAGAATTCTGCCAACAGAATGGTCTCTCAACCCTCCAGTTCTACAAAGGATCTTCGAGCATTGGGGCAAACCCAACGTGGACTTGTTCGCCACAAGGGAAAATGCTCAAATCATGACTTATGTCTCGCTGATTCCAGATCTAAATGCCGTTGATACAGACGCTCTGGCAATAAGCTGGAGAGGGATGCACGCTTACGCGTACCCACCCACCATTCTTTTACCGAAGATATTGGTGAAGATCAGGGAGAAACCGTGCCTGGTCCTGCTAATAGCGCCATTTTGGCCCAGCAGGGCATGGTTCACGGATCTTCTAGATCTGCTGGTGGAAAACCCAGTGCAGTTACCCGAGATTCCGAACATAATCTCCAAGGCCAAGGGATGCTTCCTACACGAGCGTCCCGAAATGTTCAAATTGACTGCATGGATGTTATCAAACAACGCTCCACGTCGGAAGGCTTTTCTCGACAAGCTGCAGATTTCATCGCAGCTGCGAGAAGGAGGTCAACCTTCAAGTCATATAACAACAAGGTTAACAGATTTGCAGACTGGTGTGAAGAAAAGGGTATTGATACCTTTCAATCCACTATTCAGCAAATAGCAGACTTTCTCTGTGAGCTGTTCTTTTCAGGACTAGCTCCTGTCACAATTGCTGGATACAAGTCAGCTTTGGCATCAGTTATCCCTTGTCTAGCCAACAGGGATAGTCCAGAGGTGGCTCAGTTGAATGTGATGGTGAAGGGAATGAGCTTAGTCATTCCTGCCTGGAGTCTATCTTTAGTACTTAATGTACTGGCCAAGCACCCTTTCGAACTGTTGCGTTCGGCTAGTCTAAAGCATTTTACTGGCGATCTTTCTATTGACAACTTCCTCAGCTAGAAGGCGCAGTGAGATCCATGCACTTTCAGCAGAGAGGGACCGATTTATTGTCTCCGGAGAGGGTCTGCGTCTACTGCCAAGAGCAGAGTTTATATCAAAGAATCAATCTTTGAGATATCCCGGCAAACCGATCATTATACCGAAACTAACAAGGTTTGATCGTGATGCCAGTGTCTGGTGCCCAGTCCGTGCTTTTACTAAGTACAAAAAACGGACAGACTCATTACGGTCGAATGATAGACAACTGTGGATTTGCCTTAAGAAGCCATTTGGCACCGCATCCATGGATTCTATCTCTCGTTGGGTAGTCGAATGCATTCAGATTACCCATGAGATTGCGACTGGGCACCAGGTGCAATGCGCAAGGGCACACAATGTTAGAGGAATAGCCGCCTCGACCGCCCTTTACAATGGTGTTCCATTAGATGACATCATGGCTGTTGCACAATGGCACTGTGAGTCCTCTTTCACGGATTACTATATGAGGGATGTGTCAGACTCCGCCAATCCACTCGCTTTAGCTGTTTTGAAACGATAGTTATACGACCACACTGCTCTTCTCCCTTTTTGGCATTTGTAAGAAAGAATTAAGAAGCAGACATGGTCGGGCGAGAGGATGTCAACCAGATTGTGTCACTGATGGCTGGACAAGTGAATGGTTGGAGGCGCCACGTCTGGAATCCATATATCATGAGGTAATTCAAGATTGAGAGTTTTTTGTATTATGTCTATATATCATGTTCATTCATCCTATATATTCATGCTCATTCACAGGCATATATATGTATGTATGTATGTATGTATATATATATGCAAAGAGCAGTTAACCCTCTTGGCATATTTGTGTTTTCAGGCGAGATGCATGTTCGTGAGTTCTCTCGCTTTTCTTAGGAGAAAAATAAAAGGTGGGGGTGGTGCAGTGATGCGAATGTGATTCAGTTCCGTTAACTTGATGGTCCTTTTAGGTCTCCTTTAATCAAGTTTAAGTCTAGCTCTTTCTCCAAGGGGCAAAAGTAGCAGTTATGGCTTGCCCCTTCCCACCAGGTCACTGACTAAATCTGGTGTATATCAGAAGTAATAGAATGGTGAGTATTGATCGAAGGAGAATGAAGGAAATTTCAATTTCCCTTTCTCCGAGATCTAACAATACTCACCATTCTATTACGTACCCAGCCTCCCAGCCCCACGGAAGCAAGCCATGGGTTTCTCTTGTTTGGTGGCTATGCAAACAATATGAGCTTCATGGCAGACGGGTACTCGGCAGTTGAGAGCCGAGTACCCGGTTCCAGGAGTCGGTAAAGCTTACTAAGTCTATTGTCCTAGAGCCAGCTGTCAGGGCCAGCTGTATATCAGAAGTAATAGAATGGTGAGTATTGTTAGATCCCGGAGAAAGGGAAATTGAAATTTCCTTCAGTCTCAGCTATACTAGCCTAAGCCATACTAGTCTAAGCTATTCTAGTCTAGTCTAACTATATTAGTCTAGTCAAAGCTATGGTAGTATAGTCCTAGCTATATTAGTTTAGTCTAAGCTCTGCTATCCTAGTCTAAGCTATACTATGCTAGTCTAAGCTATGCTTAACTAGGTTAAGCTATACCATTCTAGTCTAAGCTATAGTAGTTTAGTCTAAGCTATACTAGTCTAGACTAAGCTATGCTTGACTAGGATAAGCAATACTAGTCTAAGCTATGCTATGCTATGCTATACTAGTCTAGGCTAAGACATGCTATACTAGTGTAGGCTAAGCTATGGTGTAATAATCTAGCCTAAGCTGTACTTGTCTAATCTAAGCTATAATAGTCTAGTCTAAGCTATAGTAGTCTAAACTAATCTATAATTGACTAGGCTAAGAGATAGTAGTCTAGGCTAAGGTATGCTATATTACTCTAAGCTATGCTGTACTATTCTAGGCTAAGCTATACTGGTCTAAGCTATACTAGGCTAAGCCATACTAGTCTAAGCTATACGAGCAATACTTGCATGGTCTAAGCTATACTAGTATAAGCTATATACTAGTCTGACCAATACTTGTTTAGTCTAAGCTATACTAATCTAAGTTATATTAGTGTAGTCTAAGCTATGTTAAGCTATAGGACTCTAGTCTCAGCTCTACTAGTATAAGCCATACAAGTCTAAGCGATAATCGTCTACGCTATGGTAGTCTACGTTATACTAGTCTAAGCTATACTAGTCTAAGCAATGCTGGTCTAGTCTAAGCTATAATAGTCTAGTCTAAGATATAGTAGTCTAAGCTAATCTATACTTGACTATGCTAAGAGATACTAGTCTAGGCTATGGTATGCTATATTAGTCTAAGCTATGCTGTACTATTCTAGGCTAAGCTATACTAGTCTAAGCTATAGTAGTCTAAGTTATACTAGTCTAAGCTATACTATGCTAAGCCATACTAGTCTAAGCTATACGAGCAATACTTGCATAGTCTAAGCTATACTAGTATAAGCTATATACTAGTCTGACCAATACTTGTTTAGTCTAAGCTATGCTAGTCTATGTTATATTAGTGTAGTCTAAGCTATGTTAAGCTATAGTATTCTAGTCTCAGCTCTACTAGTATAAGCCATACAAGTCTAAGCGATAATCGTCTATGCCATGGTAGTCTACGTTATACTAGTCTAAGCTATACTAGTCTAAGCAATGCTAGTCTAGTCTAAGCTATACTAGTCTATTCTAAGCTATACTAGTCTAGTCTAAGCTATACTAGTCTAGTCTAAGCTATACTAGTCTAGACTAAGCTATACTAAGCCGAGCTATATAAGTTGTAACATATACTAGCCTGGGGTGTGTGGATGGAAGGGGGGGGGGTATCAAGTTCCCGTTCATTTATAGAATATCAATAGTTTTAATTCCCTTAAACCATTACCGTTTTTTGTGACGTGTCAGTGAAAATATGGTCAGGTAAGCTAAACTTGTCTCCACCATACTAGTCTAAGCCACACTATGTCACTATCCTAAGCTATACTAATGTAAGCTATACTAGCCTAAGCTATACTAGTCTAAGGTAGACTAGTCTAAGCAATACTTGTATAGTCTAAGCTATACTAGTATAGTCTAAGCTATACTAGTCAAAGTTATACTAGTCTAGTCTAAGCTATACGAGTATAGTCCTAGCTATATTAGGCTAGTCTAATCTCTGCTATCCTAGTCTAAGCTATACTACGCTAGTCTAAGTTATGCCCGTCTAGTCTAAGTTATAGTAGTTTAGTCTAAGCTATACTAGTCTAGGCTAAGCTATACTAGTCTAAGCTATACTAGGCTAAGCTATACTAGTCTAAGTTATACTAGTCTAGTCTAAGCTATACTACTATAGTCTAAGCTGTACTAGACTAGTTTAAGCTATACTAGTCTAAGCTATACTATACTATTCTAGGCTAAGCTATGCTATACTAGGCTAAGCTATGCTATACTAGGCTAAGCTATGCAATACCAGTCTAGGCTAAGATATGCTATACTAGGCTAAGCTATGCTATACTACACTAGGATAAGCTATGCTATGCTACACTAGGATAAGATATTCTGTACGAGTCTAGGCTATGATATACTAATCTAGGCTACACTATGCTATAGTAATCTAGCTAAGCTATTGTAGTCTAGTCTAAGCTTACACTAATCTACTCTAAGCTATACTAAGCCGAGCTGTACAAGTCATAAGCTATGCTAGCTTGGTGTGTGTGTGTGTGCGTGCGTGCGTGCGTGCGTGCGTGCGTGCGTGCGTACGTGCGTGCGTGCGTGCGTGCGTGCGTGTGTCAAGTTCCCGTTCATTTATAGAATATCAATAATTTTAATTCCCTACTCTAGGCTATGCTACTGTAGTCTAAACTATACTCTACTAGTTTAAGCTATACTAGTCTAGGCTATACTATACTACTCTAGGCTAAGCTATGCTATACTAAGCTAAGATATGTTATATTAGTCTAGGCTAAGCTATACTAGATAGTTTAAGCTATACTATACTAGTCTAGGCTAAGCTATGCTATACTAAGCTAATATATGTTATATCAGTCTAGGCTAAGCTATACTAGGCTATGCTAAGCTATGCTATACTACACTTGGGTAAGCTATGCTATACTAATCTATTCTACACTATGTCACATTAGTCTAGCCCAAGACATTGTAGTCTTGTTTAAGCTATATTAGGCTAGGCTAGGTTATACTAGTCTAAGCTATGCTATACTAGTCCATGTTATGATATGCTATACTAGTCTAGGCTAAGCTATGCTACACTAAGCTGTGCTAGTCTAAGCTTTACTGGTCTACACTAAGCTAAACTATGATAGGCTATGCTAGTCTAAACTAAGCTATGCTATGTTCGGCTAAGTTAAGCTAAGATAATAAGTAAGTTTACATTATACAGTCTATCTTCACCGAAGTGCTCAGCGAGTTTTAGCCCCTGGTCATTGGGCCCGTTCTCCCTTATGGAGCTTTCAGCTGGGTTGCGCCTTAAGCTATGCATTCACATTACCTACACTTTCCTTGCAGGTACCTATTTACAGCTAGGTAGACTGGAGCAAGGCAGAGTGAAGTGCCTTGCTCAAGTACACAATACATTGGCCTGGCCGTGAGGAGAACTGTCAACCTTTGAGTTACCAACGCTTGTGACTAACCACTCGGCCAATACTCCTCTACTCTAGACAATCTAATCCAAGTTATTCTAGCCTAAGCTGTGCTGTGCTAAGCTAATCTAAGCTAAGCTAGTCTAAACTAAGCTAAGATATGCTATGCTAACCTAAGATAGTATAATCTAAGCTATGTTAGTCTAAGGTTAGATAAGATAGTCAACGCTGAGATATGCTATGCTAGTCTAAGCTAAGATGGGCTAAGCCAACCTATGCTACGTTATGCTAATCTAATCTATGTTAGTCTAGGCTAAGGTATGTCAAGCTACATTAGTCTAAACTAAGCTAAGAAAACTATGCTTGTCTAAACCAAGCTAGGCTAAGCTATTCTGAGCAACCTATGCTAAGTTGTGCTAACCTAATCTGCTAGTCTATCCTACGCTTTGCTTGTCTAAGCTAAGCTAGTCTAAGCTTTGATACTCTTGTCTAAGCTAAGCTAGTTTAAACAAAGTTATGATATGCTAGTCTAAGCTAAGGTATGCTAGTCGAGTCTAAGCTGGACTAACTAAGCCTGTGCAAGAATTTGTAATCTATGCATAGCTTAGCCTATGTTAGGATAAGCATAAGGCTAGTTTTAGGCTAAGCTAGCCTAGATGCTAGGTCTATGGTAGCCTAAGGTGACCTGGCTAGGCTACACAAGTTTTGTACCTCTAGTGGTTACTGGTACCTCTAGTGGATACAGGTACCTCTAGAGGTTACTGGAGTCTCTAGTGGTTACTGATAGTTCTAGTCGTTATTGGGACCCTCTAGTGATGATTATCACGTACATCTAGTGGTTATTTATTCGGTACCTCTAGCTTAGCTTAGACTAGCATAGCTTAGACTAGTATATCTTAGACTAGCATAAGCTGGTATAGAGTAGCATATCTTAGCTTTCACTAGCATAGCTTAAAGGTTAGCGTTGACTAGTACAGTTTAGCTTAGCATAGCAAAGCTTAGCCAAATACATCTTAGCTTAGCTTATCCAAGTATAACTTAGGATAATTTAGCCAAGTATACCATAGCTTAACATAGTATAGCTTAGCTTATCCTAGTTTAGTTTAGCTCAGTATAGCTTAGCTTAGTTTAGCCCATTATACTGTAGCCCAACATAGCTTAGCCCGGTATAGCATAGCTTATTCAAGTATAGCTTACTTAGGCCAGTATAGCTTAGCTTAGCCAAATACAGCATAGCTTAGACTAGTATAGCAAAGCTTAGCCTACACTACTATAGTATAGCTTGGCCTAGTATAGCATAGCTTAGCATATACTAGTGTAGCTTAGCATAGACTAGTATAGCTTAGTATAGACTAGTGCAGCAAAGCTTACCGTACATTAGTATAGTATAGCTTAGCTTAGTCTAGTATGGCATATGTTATCCTGGACAAGCATAGCATAGCTTAGCCAAGACGAGTATAGCATAGCTTAGACTAGACTAGTTTAACTTAGACTAGACTAGCATAGCTTAGACTAGACTACCATAGCTTAGGCTAGACTAGTGTAGCATATCGTAGCTTATACTAGTACAGCATAGCCTAGACTAGTATAGCATAACGTAGCCTAGGCTAGTATAGCATAGCTAGCTTAAACTATACTAGCATAGCTTAGACTAGCATAGCTTAGACTAGTACAGCTTAGACTAGTGTCACTTAGACTTGTATAGCTTAGACTAGTATGGCTTAGACTAGTATGGCTTAGACTAGTATGGCTTAGACTAGCATGGGTTAGCGTAGTATGGCATAGCTTAGGATAGACTACTATAGCAAAGCTTAGTGTGGACGGGAATATCATACATTAGACTAGACTAGACTAGTATAGTATAGCATAGCATAGCATAGCATAGACTAGTATAGTATAGCTTAACCTAGACTAGTATAGCACAGCTTGGTCTAGACGAGTATAGCGTAGCTTGGCCTAGACGAGTATTATTTAGCCTAGTGAAGTACAGCTTAGCTTAGACTAGTATAGCCTAGACTAGTATAGCTTAGACTAGACTAGTGTGACGTGACTAGTGCAGCTTAAATTAGACTAGTGTAGCCTAAACTAGACTAGCATATGTTAGCCTAGACTACTACAGCTTAGACTAGCATAGCTTAGACTAAACTAATATAGCTTAGACTAGACTAGTGTAGCTAAGTCTAGACTAGTATAGCTTTGACTAGACTAATATAGCTTAGACTATTATTGCATAGACTAGTAATAGTTTAGACTAGCAGAGGCTATACTAATATGGCTTAGACTAATATGGCTTAGACTTATACTGCTTAGACTATTATAGGTTAGACTACTATAGCTTATGCTAGTATAGCTTAGACTACTTTAGCTTAGACTAGCATAGCTTAGATTAGTATAGCATAGACTAGTATAGCTTGGACTAACATGGCTTAAATCTTTATGGCTTAGACTAGTATAGCTTAACATATACTAGTACTCTATGGCTTAGAGTAGTATAGCCTAGCTTAGGATAGACTACTATAGCATAGCTTAGTGTGGACTAGAATAGCATGCATTAGATTAGACTAGTATAGCATAGCGTAACTGAGGTTAGTAAAGCATAGCTTAGCCTAGTCTCATATGACATAGCTTAACCTAGACTAGCCTAGCGTAGTATATCATATCTTAGCCGAGGCTAGAATAGCATAGATTACCTTAGCTTAAACTAGGATAGCATAGCTCAGCCTAGATTAGTTAGCAGAGGTTAGCGTAGACTGGTATTTCATAGCTTAGCCTAGACTAGTATAGCATAAATTGGTCTAGACTAGTATTGCTTAGCCTAGTGAAGTTTAGTTTAACTTGGACTAGTATAGCTTAGACTAGTATAGCATAGCCTAGAGTAGTATAGACTTGAATAGTGCAGCTTAAATTAGACGAGAGTAGCTTAAACTAGCATAGCTTATACTATACTATACTACCGCTTAGACTAGACTGGTATAGCTAGGTCTGAACTAGTATAGCGTTGAAGAGACTAATATAGCTCAGACTGTTATTTCAATGAATAGTATAGCTTAGAGTAGTATAGTTTAGACTAGTATAGCTTATACTAGTGTTGCTAATATGGCTTAGACTTGTATGACTTAGAGTCATATAGCCTAGACTATACTAGTATAGTTTTGACTAGACTAACAGCTTAGACTAGACTAGCATAGCCTAGACTAGTATAGCTTAGACTATACAGGTATTGTTTAGACTAGTATAGCTTAGACTAATATGACTTAAACTAGTATGGCTTAGACTAGTATAGCTTAGACTAGTATAGCTTAGACTAGTATAGCTTAAACTTGTATAGCTTAGACTAGTATTGCTTAGATTATTATTGCTTAGACTGGTATGCCTTAGGCTAGTATGACTTAGTCTAGTATCTCTTAGACTAATTTAGCTTAAACTAGTATAGCTTAGACTTGTATAGCGTGGCTTAGTTTGGATAGCTAGTATGATTAGACTAAACTAGTGTGGCTTAGACCAGACTAGTATAGACTGGACTAGTATAGCTTAGACTTATATAGCTTAGATTAGTGTTGATAATCTGGCCTAGACTTGTCTGACTTAGCCTGGTATAGCCTAGACTATACTAGTATGGTTTTGACTCGACTAACAGCTTAGACTAGCCTAGCATAGCCTAGACCAATAAAGCTTAGGCTATATAAGTATTGTTTAGACTAATATAGCTTAGACTGGTATGGCTCAGGCTAGTATGGCTTAAACTAGTATTTCTTGGACTAGTATGGTTTAGACTAGTATACCTTAGACGAGGATACCTTAGACTAGTATAACTTAGACTAGTGTGACTTAGACTGGTAAGCCTTTGACTAATATGGCTTAGACTAATACAGCTTAGACTAATACAGCTTAGACTAGTATAACTTGGCTTAGCTTGGCTTAGCATTGCCCTAGTCATGCCGTGCTCGGACTGCTGCCTGCCTCTCAGTCTGCCTGCCTGCCTGCCTGTTTGTCTGTCTGTCTAGCCTTAGGCTTAGCCTCCCATGCGTTAGCCTAGACCTATCGCCTGAAATTCAATAAGGAGGTTTAAACCCGGTTTAGCCTAAACCTGGAAACAAATCGCAAATTAATTGCAAAGTTAGTTGTATAGATAGGGCGATAGCTCCAACGTTTCATTGGTTTAGAGCTAGGTCACATGGCCTGCAAGCGGCGTGGCCTAAATGCCCAAATATGACATTCCTTCTAAGTTGGTGGAGCATCAGAGAACCCTTCCCATTCCTGAAGGACGCCCATACTTCGGTATTTAGACCACACGCCATGAAGGGTTTGTGGTCTGGGTATCAACTACTACTGTAGGCTTAGCATAGCATATGGTAGCCCAGATTATACTACCTAGACCTAGCTCTTAGCCTAGCATACCCCAGGCTTAGGATTAGCCTAGCATTGGCTAACCTATGCGTAGTTTGTGTAGACTAGCCTAAGCACAGCTAGCCCATTTTAGACTACCATATACCTAGCCTATAGCCTAGACTAGGGTTGCACGATTTTCCGATTATTCGATTAATCGCGATTATATAATTCAAAATGATCGTGGACGATTATAAAATGAAATAATCGTATAATCGCCGTGTTGAAAATTTTGTCGAGACACTTACGCTTGCGAAACTCTGCTCGCGTTACCAAGCATGGAAACAAACATCCGGCTATCAGCCGAATGTGTGAATGATTAAATAAACTAAATAAATAAATAACTGATTCGTTTGTATTGACTCAGGATTAGTTTTAGATGAATAAAGATTGTTCACTTGGTCGCTATTTGTCATTGTTGCTGTAATCACACACGCTTATCCAGCGTTCCCCATTCTTCGAATAGTTATGCGCTAACGGTTTTCCCACAAAAGTTCTAGAACTGATACCACTGAAATTCAACGCATTTTCTCGCGTAAAAATTCTAACCGCCTACGCCTATGTTTAATGTATACCTCAAAACATCACCGGGGAAGTGAAATTATTTGATTTGAGCGCCTAAATATTGCGTATCCTTTAATAAAGGTCGTTTATTACATCAAAATTAATCCACAATTTGATATACAATGGCGTCGCGGAAAAAGTACGAATCACGTGATTCGCCTCCAATTGAAGTTTATTTTATAGCGAGTACTCGGACATAAATATTCTGGAATCGGGGACTCGGAACTCGGGAATTTCTATGTATTATCATTGCGCGATAGGAACTGAGTATTATACTGATCGGAATAACGGATACCCGTTTGATAAACTCCCGTTAGCGTATAATATCTCGCGAGAACACGCCGCCTATTATCGCAAAAGAGCCACTGGCTCGCCAACTTAAGAAGCCGGCTATATTGTCGTTCGTAATAATTCAATTTGGATCATTTAATGTTGATCGGCGTTACAAAATTGATGCGCATTTTCTCCAGTATTTGTTTGGTACATAAATTTGGTCTTAAAATATATTTATAAGGAAGCTATTTAACCACGCCAAGACTCTTAAGCGCATTTTAACTACAAAAGTGTGGAATAAACTTTATTATCTTGAACATACGTGGCCTACTATTAGCATTAATCTAATAGGTGGTCGAGATTTACAAATCCGAGGCCTGTATTGACTTCTAGAGGGGCCGGAAATGTATCAGGGCAGAGATCTGTCTTAAGTAGACACCCTGTGACACGATTGTTATTATTATACATGCTATTCTTACAAATTATCTGCTGAGTTAGGGTGTGGGCTTCTAATATAGAGTTTTGCCGTTTTGAAACTGCTAAGAAATCATTGGAGCTCATATGTCAAAGTTAGGGGGTGGACTTCTATTAGAGCATAGGCTACAATTAAACGAAATACGTTACCTTCTATTTTCCGTCTAGAAAAATCTTGATACATTCCTTTGTTTGCAATCAGCGACTGGCGTATTCTGTCCATGTATGTATACCCATGTGCCTAACCCATACTCTAATATCTAAACATGAAAAAAGTATGGAAAAAATTTAAAAATCGATATACATCTCTATCTCGGCTTTTCACGCAGAAACTCTGAGAAACAATAATTGTTTAAGCTATGATGGACTAAGCTGTACTGGGATAAGCTAAGATATAATGGGATAAACTAAGCTAAGATAAACTAGGCTAAGATATGTTATACTCGGCTAAGCTAAGCTATTCTTGCCTAAACCAGGCTAAGATATACTCGGCTAAGCTCAGATTTACTCGACTAAGCTAACCTAAGATTTTGTCAGCTAACTTAAACTAAGACATTCTCCGCTAAGCTACGATATACTCGGCTAAGCTATGCTATAATAAGGTACGCTAACATGTGCTAGTCTGCGCAAAGCTAAGCTATGCTAGTCTAAGCAATTCTCGCCTACTCTACACTTAGCTATGCTAGTCTAAGGTATGCTAGTCTAAGCTAACCTATGCTAGTCTAAGCTAAGCTGTGTTATGCTATGTTAGGCTAAGATAGTCTAATCATGCTAAGTTATGCTCGTCTAGGCTAAGCCAAGCTATGCTAAGTAAGGCTAAGCTATTCTACTCTAAGCTAAGCCAAGCCATGCTAGTCTAAACTATGCTAAGATAGTCTACGCCAACATATGCTAAGCTAATCTATGCTGGCCTAAGCTAAGCTATGCTAGTATAAGCTAAGCTAAAGTAATCTATGTTACTCTACGCTAAGGTATGCTATTCTAAGTTAAGCTAGTCTAAGCAAAGCTATGACATGCTAATAAAAGCTAAGATATGCTCGTCTAAGCTAAGCTAGGCTAAGCTAAGCTACTATAAGCAAAGCTATACTAGTCTAAACTGGACTATCTAGGCCTAGGCAAGAATATGTAATCTCTGCTCAGGCCAGCTTATGCTAGCTAAGCATAAATATAAGTAAAGTTTAGGCTAAGCTAGCCTAGATGTAACATCTCGGGTCGCATACAGTGGCCTGGCTGTATCATAGCTAGGCCTTAGGCTGTTCTCGCTAGGCTAGTCTAGGCTGGGCTAAGGCTAACGATATGCTATGCTAGAGTAAGCTAGGCTATGGTATGATAGGCTAAGCTATGTCTAGGGTAGTCTAAGCTGAAATAGTTAGGCGTAGGCTGGCGTATGTAGCTCTCTGTTTTTAGATTGTCGAAAGCGATCCTGCGAACCAAACAGTTAATTTGGAGACATTTTATGAGAGTCAGGATTTGAGTTCTCGATTCCTTCTTGAAATACTCTATGGATTTCAGATTATGTGAAATATCCTCTTCCTCTCAATGAAGCGGTCCCTTTCACACACATCCTGAAGTGTAGGATAGGGGAGGGTGGGTGGAGTTTACCCTTAGCTCGGCCTTAGCAAGACTTGACTAGGCCTTATCAAGGCATGAGTAGGCCTTATCGAGGCAATAGCCAGACTTGACTAGGCCTTACCTATACCTTAGTGTGACTTGACTGGACCTTATCCAGGCTTGCTAGGCCTTGCGTAGGCATTAACCAGGCTTGGCTAGGTCATGCCTAGGCATTAGTCAGGCCTTGCTAGGCCTTACCTAGGCCTGGATAGGACCTATCTTAGCTAGGCCTTAGGTGCAGTTAGCTAGGCATTATGTAAACTTAGCCAGGCCTTAGTTCGGTATTTGCTAGGCCGTATCTAGGCTTGGATAGGCATTTCTAGGCCTTAGCTAGCCTTAGCAAGGCCATATCTTTGGTTATATAGGCCTTATGCAGACATTCGCTAGGCCTTAACTAGGCTTGGTTAAGTCTTACTTAAGCCTTAGCCAGGCTTTGCTAGGCCATACCTAGACCTTTACCAGGCTTACCTAGGGCTTAGCTTGGATTTACCTTGGTCTTAGGTAGGCCTTATCTAGGCTTAACTAGGCCATAGCTTGGTCTTAGCTAGGCATGGGTAGGCCTTAATTCGGCTTGGCTAGACAATAGCTAGGCTTAGACCTTACTAGGCCGTAGCCAGACAGACCTGGCCAATCTTAGCTAAGTTCAAAGTATGGCCTAGTCAATCCTAGCTAAGGCCTACATGATGCCTAGTCAAGCCTGGAGAAGACCTACGTAAGGCATAGTAAATCCTGTTTGAGGCATAGGTAACGCCTAGCACAGCCTAATTAAGGCCTATGCAGAGTCTAGTCAAGCTGGGATAAGCCATAGGTACAGAATTGTAAGGCCTGGCCACGGCCTAGCAAATTCTTCTAAGGCAAGGATAAGGCCTAGATAAACCTGGCTAAGGCATAGGGAAGGCCTATTCAAGTCTGTCTAAGTCCTATGTAAGGCATAACCAGGCTTAGCTAAATCCTAACCAAGCTAGGTAAACCTCTCTAAGGTCTAGTTAAGTCTGGATATGGTCTAGGTTATGGGCTAGCAAAGGCAGTCTACGGCCTACGTAAGGGCAAGCTGAGCTAAGACCTATGTAATGCCTACTAAAAATCTATATAAATCAAACTAAGGCTTAGGCAAGGCATAGCTAGCTAAGGTCTAAGTAAGGCCTAATCAAACATGTGTAAGGCTGAGATAAGGCCTAGTTGGCCGGTAGGGTAGGGTAAGGTAGGATATGGTAAGCCTTAGCTCAGCCTTATCCAGGCTTGGCTAGACCTTATGTAGACCTTATCTTAGCTTGAATTGGTTTTACCTAAATCTTAGCTAGGCTTATGTAGGCCTTATCCAGGCTTGGCTATGCCTTACATAGGCCTTAGCTAGGGTTGGTAGGCCTTACATAGGTCGTAGCCAGGCTTCGTTTGACCTTACCTATGCCAGTGCCAGGGTGTGCTAGGCCATACCTCGTCTTTAGCCAGGCTTGATTAGGCTTTAGCCAGGCTTGACTAGGCCTTAGTCAGGCATTGCTAGGCCTTACCTAGGCCTTAGCCAGGCAGCTTTCCTAGGCATGTCTGGCTACGGCCTGGATAAGGCCTGCCAAGCCTGACTAAGGTCTAGACATTGCTTAGACAGGCCGAGTTATAGCCTAGGGAAAGCCAAGCTGAGACCTAGGTAAGCCTGGTTAAGGCCTAGCGAAGTGTGACTCAGTCCTAGTCAAACCTAGCTATGGCGTAGCTAAGGCCTAGTCAAGCGCTGGCCAAGGTCTAATTAAGGCCTAGTCTAGCTTGACGAAGGCCTAGTACAGGCCTAGCAAAGTTGTCTGGCTAATGTCCAGACCTAGCAAATCCTGGCTAAAGCCTAGGTAACTCCTAGTCAAGTCTGGATAAAGCCCAGCTCAGGTCTACGTACGGCTAGTCATGTATAGCTAACACCAAACCAGGCCTAATTAAGTCCTAGATAATTGCCATGTACGTCTAGTTAAGGTCTACGCAAGCCTAGTCAAGCCTTATCATAGCTTAGCATAGACTAGGTCAGACTAGCCTAGGTTAGCTTAGACTAAGTCAGACTACCCTAGGTTAGCTTATACTAACTTGGACTAGACTAGGTTATCTTAGACTAGCTTAACTTAAGCTAGCTTAGCTTAGACTAACTTAGACTAGCATGGCTTAGACTAGCCTAGTTTAGAGTAGCTTTGCTTAGACTAGCTTAACTTGGAGTAGCTTGGCTTTGACTAGCTTAACTTAGACTAGCTTCGCTTAAATTAACTTAGCTTAGACTAGCTTAGCTTCACTTAGACTAGCTTATACAAGCTTAGGTTAGACTAGCATAGCTTAGCTTTGACTTGCATAGATACCATAGCTTAGATTAGCTTAGACAAGCATAGCTTGGCTTATCTTATACCAACATGGATTGCCTTAGCATAGGTTACCTTACACTAGCTTAGACTACCTTAGACTAGCATAGATTAGCATATCTTTGCTTAGGATATCATAGCTTAGCTTCCTAGCTTAGACTAGCTTAGATTAACCTTTCATAGCTTAGCATAGCTTAGATTAGACTATCAGAGCTTAGCCTAGCGTAGCTTAGCCTATCATAGCTTAGTCCAGACTACCTTAGCTTAGTGGAACATAGCTTAGCTTAGCTCAGCTTAGACTAGCATAACTTAGATTATATTATCTTATCTTAGACTAGGTTAGCTTAGTGTACACCAGCATAGCCTAGCTTAGACTAGCAGAGCTTAGCACAGCTTAGCTTAGCATAGCATAGATTAGGGTAGATTAGCTTAGCTTATACAAATATAGCATAAGATATTTTAGACTAGCTTAGATTAGCATAGCCTAGCTTTGCGTAGACTGGCACAGCTTAACGTACCTTAGTATGGGATAGCTTAACTTAGCCGAGTATATCTTAGGTTGGCCAAGAATATCGTAGTATAGCTTTGCCGAGTAAATCTTAGCCTAGTATAGTTTAGCTTAGCGGCGTATATCTTAGCTTAGCTTAGCCGAGTAGAGCTTAGCTTAGCCGAGTATAGTTGAGATTAGCACAGTATAGCATAGTTTAGCCAACATTAGCTTAGCTTAGCCCAGTATAGCGTAGCTTAGCCCACTTTAGGTTAGCTTATCCCGGTCCAGCTTAGTTTAGACTGGTATAGCATAGCTTAGAGAGTAGATTAGTATGGCTTAGCCTAGACTAACATAGCTTAGACTAGTATAGCTTAGGTTAAACTAGTATAGCTTAGACTAGTATAGCTTAAACTAGTATAGCTTACAGTAGTATAGCTTAGACTAGTATGGCTTAGACTAGTATGGCTAACATACCTTATCCTTAAGATTTGCCTAACCTAGGCTAGCCTAGGCATAACTTTGTTTAGACTAGCTTAGCTTAGACTAGCAAAGCTTAGCTTAGACTAGCATAGATTACCATATCTTAGCTTAGAAAAGCTTAGACTAGCATAGTTTGACTTAGCTTACATCAGAATAGACTAGCTTAGCACAGGTTAGCTTATGCTACCTTAGCTTAGACTAGCACAGCTTAGCTTAGACTAGCATAACTTGCCATAGCTTAGTTTAAGATATTATAGCCTAGCTTAGACTATCTTAGATCAGACTTATCATAGACTACCGTAGCTTAGCTTAGACTAGCATAGCTTAGCAGAGCGTATATTAAATTAGATTAGCTTAGCGTAGACTAGCATAGCACAAATTAGCTTAAGTTAGACTATCATAGTTTGTGACAGCTTTAAGAAACTTAGCATAGCATAGTCTAGACTAGCATAGCTTAGACTATCATAGGTTAGTCTAGAGTAGCATAGCTTAACATAGCATACCTTAGCGTGGACTAGTATAGCATAGCTTAGACTAGACTAGTAGAGCATAGATTGGCCTAGACTCGCGTAGCCTATAGTCGATTGGCCAAGACTAGATTGGCCTAGACTACATTGGCCTAGACTAGACTAGATTGACCTAGATTAGATTGGACTAGACTACATTGGACTAGACTAGATTGGAGTAGACTAGTTTGGCCTAGACTACACTGGATTGGCCTAGACTATATTGGCATAGAGTAGACTGGGCATAGACTAGACTAGACTGGACTAGACTATATACTGGCCTAGACTAGACTAGATTGGCCTAGTCTGGACTAGATTGGCCTAGACTAGACTAGATTGGCCTATACTAGACTAGATTGGCCTAAACTAGACCAGCTTGACCTAGACCAGACTAGATTGCAGTGATTTGTCTAGACTAGACGTCATGTTAATCATGTAGGCTAAACAATGCATGTAGGCTAAGCTAAGCCTGTATGCTAGGCTATGCTTATGTAAGCACAGGCTTTTGAATTGTCGTCCATTCATCGCACTAGTACATATCCCCCTAATATATATATATATATATATATATATATATATATATATATATATATATATATATATATATATATATATATATATATATATATATATATATATATATATATATATATATATATATATATATATATACTGAACCAAAAAAGTTTAGCAACACTGAGAATATTACTGTATAAATGTTATTTAACAAAAACAATAAATTGATTCAAATATATTATTTAATTGATAGGTCATTTTCCAATTTGAACAACAGTCTCTTGTTACTGTAATGCTAGCATCGCGCCTTTAACACGGCATCGTTCAACGGAAGGGTCCTATTTCAATAATGACACTGAGCTGTCAATACCGGTTGTGACCTCCGCGCGCATTAACCACCGCTGTACATCGCTTTCTCATGCTTCGAATTAAGCGCATGATGTCACGAAGAGGAATCGCATCCCATATCGGAGCAGTGCAGCTTCCAGCTCCCGCGCGTTGTGAAGATGTGGATGGTTCTCACGCACCATACGGCCAAGAATGTCCCACACGTGTTCGATAGGAGACAGGTCCGGTGATCGCGCTGACCAGTCCAACACCGGAACGTTGTTCGCCTCAAGGAAATCACTGGGGACCCTAGCTGAATGAGGACGGGCGTTGTCTTGCTGGAACATAAAGTCTGCATGATGCTGCATCACAGGGATGACATCAGGGGCGACAACTTCTTCACAGTACCGTGTAATATTACATAGTACACCGGTAGCGGTGTGCAAATTACGGGACAGCCGCGGCGCAGTCTCAAACCTGTGACGTCGTGATGACGTCACTAAGTAGCGGTCTTCTCGTGGTGTTGTTGCTCTCGGTCTGCCAGATCGTGGTCGGTCATTAACATGTCCAGTTTCCTGCTCACGTTGGCGGCGACGGGAAATGGTTGAGGCGTGAACATTAAAATGTCGAGCAACAGCGCGAACGCTCTGCCCAGCAGCGTCTTCCCATTGCTTCATGGCGCTGATTTTCGGGTAGCCCTGGGCGGCGGCCCATGTTCGGTAGGGTAAACTTTTAAGCGTTTTTGTTAACGTTCGTTATCTGCTTTTGCAATATGGTGAATTTTTGCTTTCGCTACCCGCCAATGTGGGGCAGTGCGTGAAAAATGCATTTTCACATGCAGTGATCGTGCGGCCGAGAAATGCAAGAAATGATTTGCATTTTTTCATGATCAGCTATACATTACATTGACGAAACATGCCTACAAATTTGGTTATAAATGGACGCATAGTTTTAATACAACAAACCAATCCTCACTGTTGCTAAACTTTGTTGGCTCAGTATATATATACTGAACCAAAAAAGTTTAGCAATCTTGGATTTTTGTCTGTCATATAAAGAATATGCAAGCTAGCTTGATCAATATTGCTTTGTTTTTGGCGGAAAATGGTCGCTCATTGTTTGTCATGAAATCAACTTCTTTACTCGCTTGTCCTGCCTGTATTTGCACTGCACGTGCTAGTGCACTTTGTGTGTGTTTCCTGGTCGAAATTTCCATGCAGCACGTGTGAAATGACATCACATTTCCAATCAGGTAACCAGCTTGAACTGAAAACAATCGCAAAACTTTCGCATGTCAACATGGGTCGCCGTCCAAGTTTAAAGCTATCATCTGGCAATAAAATGATCGATTTACGTCAAAAAATATATTGAAGTCATGATACGCGATCAGAGCTCGCGCCGACCTCGCGCTCACCAATCTTCGATCTAGTTGTGCCGTCCAAATCTGCCTATAAATACCGGACTGTACAAGTTATCAAAATTCATTCGGGGTATAAACCTCGAGCAGAAGACCAAATCGAAAACAGGTACTGAGAACATAAAAATGACTAGTACGGCTATAAACTAACTTCCCGGAACATGCGCAGCTGATGATCCAGGTCCGCCAGAATATGTAAGTATATAGAAACTATAATTTTTGGTATTTTCACAAAAATGGATAAGATCTGTATGTACTATAAAATTCTGACGGAATAGCTGTGTCCGTGCCGAGACTCAACTCTATTATGACCTGCTGTCACGAAGCATGTCAGGCAGTTGTTGAAACACAACGTCCGAGGGGACCGAGTATTATATTACTTATACAACGATCGCTGGGGTGGGGCGGAGTGGGGTTTGGGTAGGGGGGGGGGGGTACAGTAGACACGTTTTATGGGCCCGACCCTCACCAAACACACTAAGACTACGACAACTTAGACGACGACGACTACGACGACTTGATGACGATGACGATGATGGAGGACGACGATGACTATGACGATGATGGATGATGACGATGATGGATGACGACTATGACGATGATGATGGGTGACGATGATGGATGACGACGATGCCGATGATGGTGATGGATGACGACGATGATGATGATGGTTGACGATGATGATGCTGGCGATGACGATGATGATGATGATGACGATGACGACGATGATGATGATGGATGACGACGATGATGATGATGGATGACGACGATGACGATGATGGATGACGACGATGGTGATGATAATGGATGAAGATGATGATGAGGATGAGGATGAGGATGCATTTACCGAAGTTTGTTTTATATGTTTCCAGCCCTGCTGTGATTGCACGAACAGAGGGAAATGTGGGAGTTGCAAGTGCAAGAAAGCAGGATGCGGACCATCATGTCGGAATCTAATTTGCAAATTCAGGACAAATGTAAGTAGTTGCAATAAAATAAGAAACGTACATACCTCGTAATTATATCGTTTACCCAATATGTTTTCATGGCTGTAAACTGTTTATATTTTCATATAGCCAAGCAGTGCAAAGTCCACACGACACCACCCCTGTGCAAATGATAGTTGGAGAAAGCAGCATGCACAAGGGCTAGCATTGGTGAAAGAGCGGATGGCTGATTCATGCGCTGTACAAAGGGCTCAGGATGAGGATTGTCGTGCTCGTTGCCATGTAAGTTGGTTTGAAGCAGTTTATGGGTTTACACCTATAGAAATAACAGTAAGCCACATTCCATAAGGTTAGAAACAAGCTTTGATAAATGCAATGGCGTACTAGGTAATAGATGTAGGGGCAACAGTCATCCTCGTCGTCAATTCCATGGACTAAGATGAGTTTGAGAGAGGGGGAGAGGGGGAGAGGGGGAGAGAGAGGGAGAGGGGGAGAGAGAGGGAGAGGGAGAGGCGGGCGGGCGGGCGGGCGGGCGGGCGGGGGCAGACGGACGGACGGGCGGGCGGGCGGGCGGGCAGGCAGGCGGGTGGACGGACGGACGGATGGGTGGGCTGGGATTAGAGAGACATTGTTTAGACGAATCGGTTATGATTCAGATAAACTGTCAGCATTATGCCCGCCGTATTCGATATGATACTGCCAGCCCGATTCCCATTTTCCAACCTGGGACGTATGTCATGTATGGTTTATAGTCACTCTACCTAGATAGACCCTTGTCGTATGATTGTCTCGAGGCATGTACTCATCTCCGTTGGTGACGATTCAAAATCGAGTCAATCGACACGACAGCGATCGATTCGATAATCACTATATCTTACCCAATCTGTACAAATTATAAAAAAAGTAAATTCCAAATAGTAAATTTCGTGCAATTACATTGCATAAATTTCCCTGAAAGTAATGGCATGTCGTATTTTCTCAGAGAAATTGTAAAAATTGAGTGACGTTCTACTAACTGTATGTCCATGCAGAACTGATGTAGATGTTGTCCGAAAACAACTTGATTTCGGCATTTTCTTTACGAGTAACCAAGACACTCACCCATCTTTTTAGTAGCGACTGCGACTAGTATAGGTCGGTCGGTCGGTCTGCCTGTTTGTCTGTAAAAAGATGACTATTCTTACACAGCCACCCAGTCGCCACCCAGTCGCGACTATAGAGCGCTCGCGCTTGCTTGTGTACTCTGGGAACATAAAATCGCTCCCTCTAAGTAAGACAGACCTCATCAGGCGATGGTCACAACCGCACGTAAATGATTTGACGGGCATTTCATTTATCGGGTATGTGCGATTGTGATACATTTGTATTTACGATGGCGCCTCTGTGATTATAGATTTCATTTAGAAGATTCACTAATTTTGAATTTTCTTCAATTTTTCAAGGCCAAGATTGACGAGTGCACAACTGATGAGCTGCGGCAAGCTCTACATATACTTGCTGATCAGAACAACCCACAAGCTGTATCCACTGCCCTAACAGACAATACTGACCATTGTACTCGTACTACAACATATCCTTGGTTTTCTAGTTGTGATAAATGTGTCAACATGGATGACAGGCGTATGAATCTGTGCTGTATGCAGAATTCTTGTATTATCATGACAGATACTTTTTCGAATATATGCTTACAACATGATGTTTTGGAAATCGTTAGTATAATAAACTGGGCCTCTCGGTTCAATGATAGGCCAAGTTTTGCAATGCATAAATACAGAAATCAGGCTTACAGGAATTTTATTTTATGGCAATATGGAAAACTGGGCCGTGGTAATCGTCGTGTACCACCGTCGTGTGGTGCATAGAATTAGGACGCGTTTTCCAGAGGATGGAGAGAATCCATCATATACTGGTTACCAATCGTTCAGCGATCTGAGTGAGGCTGAAGACTAGCAACTAGTACTGTTACTACTGTAGTTGTTGTTGCTCCTGCTCTTATTATTATTATTTATTTATTTATTTATTTATTTATTTGCCCACCTGTTCTTGCTTGCTTGTTTTGACGAATCTGTTGTGGTCCAGGATTTGATTCTCTAGAATGATTTGGAGCCATTTCATCCAAACGCTCACTCTCTGCACTTCTCTTTGTAGATCTCCTCTGTGTTCGAAACCGGATGTCAAGGCATAATCCCTTAAGTTCTGAAATTGCATGCAAATTGCTTTGCATAAGCTACTTTTATGGAAAAAGTGTGTTGTATCTGGTGAATGAGTATCATGAGGATTACTATCAGTATTATTGATCTTCATTTGCTGATGTTGTTGTTGCTGCTTCTACTACTACAACAACAACAACAACAACAACAACAACAACAACAGCAACAACAACACCTACTACTACCCCTCCCCCCCCCCCCCTCCACCTGTCTCCCCCCCCCCCCCCCCTCCTCCTCCTCCCACTGCCACCACCACCACCATTCGCTTTGTCCACTTACCAGGTATGTACGTGTAATCCTTGTCTGTAAGCCTATCGGATGCCAATCACTTTTGTCCGTCTTGAAAATCCGGAAATGACAGACACATCCCCGTTTGATGACAATCTCACTTCTCTTCCCAGATGATTGTTGTAATCAAGGACTGCCAATTGGTTTCTGATAGTATAGCTATCATAGCCAAATGACAGTCTTTTAGGACAATACCTGAGAAGAGAGTGCGAAAAGAAATTCTCTATTGCGGATGTGTGCCTGCAGAGCGTATGCTTGTACAGAGTTGCACAAAACACCCGATTTGTGACAACCGATCTGTGAATATAATACATTTGAAGGCACTTATCGAAATTCGAGATCAGTTCAACCACCACTTACGATTACCTCCTTGACAATTTCTTTTAACTTATCCGAGCATCCAAATCTAATTTCATGGCATCATCTTTATTGAATATTGTCTGTTTCGTATTGAGTCGTCATATCGATCGTATACATGCGGACAGACAGACTGGCCAGAAGACTATTAGATGGACGGATGGACAACTTTGTAAATCTTGTCGTCTTATGCACAGCATGATTTTCATAGAAAGAGTAGGCCTAACATAACACATTCTTTCGGTGCTCATACAGACTGTTAATCATTTATTTTTTAAATATCCTCCGTGCTCTACCAATTGCATATAAGTATTAGTGGAATAGTTGTATATACGTTGTCAACCATCTTAAAATTTTCAAAGTATAAGGCTCATTTGTCTGCAAGATAATGTGAAAATACAATAAATAATTTCGTGATAACAAACAACTAGCATCAATCGATTTCCATGTCTGTATGTCTATCAGCGTGTAAAAATGCAATTTATGGCAACACTACCAAAAGATCCATCTATTCTATAGCATGCTAAACCTGTTCTAGTAATTACCTCAACGCTTTACGCTTTACGCTTTATATTTAATAAGTATTCTGTTGAATATTTTGAAACTAATTTGACTGGGCGCTGTATAGGCAGCAACAGCACCCGGTCAAATTAGTTACAAAATATTCAACAGCTTCCCTGTATAGTTTTCAGGAAATTGATAGCTAGAGCATTTGGAGATCGATCAATCCCAACGCGGCGAGGTGTGGGTGGAGCTTAGCTAGTGATGGGCGGGGCATAGCTAAAAATGGAAAGGTCCATTCCCACAACACCACCAGAAATGATTTTTAATGTGTCTTACCCATGGACGTAGGTCCTTGCATGATGCTGGTTTACAGGCTTGGGATAATAATTCGCCGAGTTTCTTTGATGTATGCCATACATCAAGACTGTGATGCACATCAAAGTCAGATTCTGTAATAAAATCGTTCATTTACTTGTTTATAAGATATTCAACACCCATGAACGCATGTGTATGGATTATGCGATTGCGTGTATCAACGTGTGTGTGCCTGCGCGTGCGTGAGTGCGCGTGTGTGCTTATGTGCGTCAGTTTGAAAGTGTAAACGTAAGTTCACATGTCAAGTAGCCTATGCATTACTAGACTGTTGTAAGTCTGCATGAAATCTAACTAAACAAAAATCGGATCGCCGAGGGAGCATTCAATTCTTAGACTGATTTATTATTATTATTATTATTATTATTATTATTATTATTATTATTAATAATAGCGATTATTATAACGATTATAATGACTATTATTGGTAACAATTTTATTTTCGACCCATCAAGGAGTGTTCGTGAACTACATATTTCCGTAAAACACAATATTTTGGAAGCATTTTCTTGCTATTACTAAATGTCAGATTATAGGAATCACTATCAACCTTCTGTTTTCTACAGAGCATGCAGATTTACAGTTACTTCAGTAAATATTTCTAGTTTTTATTATGATTCCATTATATGAATACCCAAAGTGGCTGCAATAGATTGACTTGCATCACTGATGACTTCATTTATAACAACAGAACTGCTCAGGTCGGTCATTGCCCGTCTTACACCCTCTTTCTCCATGCGGGGGCTACATCTGCTGACATCACGCGAATCCACAACGGCTAGTGCAAGAATCTTTCGAGAATGATAATCCATTATAACCGTTGTTGATTTGTTGGCCGAAAATCCTAAAAATGAGAATGAATGAATGAATTGCTACAATCGTGATTATCTTACCATTTCTGATGAATGTATGGTGATGAGAGAACTTGGTATGTGGGTCTAAATGCCGATGACAAAAATATTAATAGTGACAACTGTGTGGATACGTGTGTATATGCGTGCGTTTGAATCCACCTATGTGCCCGTGTGTAGTGTGCATGTGTTCATATATGGTATGCGTACTGCCCCCCCCCCCCTCCCCCGAGGATCGGTTGGTGCCGTCTTTTGTGCTTGTCTCTCCGTTTGTATGTTTGTTTGTTTGTTGACGCAATATTTATGGCATGTTTACGTGCATGTTCATAACCAGGCACAGATACGAATGTGTTTAGCTTGAGGTTTTGGTGAGATCATTATACACATATCTCGTAGCCTACACCCTGAAACATTATACTAATTTTGCATAATTATTGTCTCAGTAAAATCAATATATTGAGACTGATTAGTACTCACCTGGTGAATCGTAACGGGGATCCAAAGCAACCGTCACATGCGATTCCGCTAGCATTGTGCGAAAGGTAGAGATGTGGTTTTTTGAAGTAGTCTGAAATTGGTTTGCGAAATATTCTCTGATTGACGTAGGGGGGGGGCCCAAAAGTATCTGCCTTTCCCACAGACAACTTGAGAAACCTGGCGGCTAATGACCAGCCAGACCACGTCAGACCCGATAATAGGAGAGCTAAGTGAATCATAAGACTCACAAAGCTTTTCCCACCATACCATGGTGTGGTATACCACTTGTTATTGTGTCCACCCTGTGAAAAAACCCTGAAATTTATTTTACGGAAATTTGAAGCATCAACACCACTGCCAGAACATCATCTTTAGCACCATCATCATCATCATCACCACCACCACCACCACCACCACCACCACCACCACCACCACCACCATCATCATCATCATCATCATCATCCATTATAATCACCATCATCACTATAGTCGTCGTCGACATATAATTGTTACGACGACATAAGCCTCTGTAAATTGTTTTTGCATGATCGTTTATTTGTATAAAATCGGCGAAATACACTCACAAGGCATTGGAATTCAAATTTTGCCCCTCCAAGTATATTGCCCTCGGACACAACAATGCTGTCAGGTTTTATTCTGTGAGGGCATTGATCACAAACAGTTCGTCGAATCAGTTCTCGAAGTTGTTGGCTCCCAACAATGAAGCGGCGATCTCCAATCAGGTCGTATTCGATTTGTAGTGGATCGCCACTGAAACATCAATCAACCGGTATATGGAAATGTTTTGAGAAAATATATTATCTTTTGACAAACAATGTCGATAAGATAATTATCAATTCAATTTCGTACTCCCAGACCACATGTATCTATGCTATGTAGCTAGCTGCCAAGTTTGATTATATCTGCTTGCATTCCAACCGTTATGACCAAAATGTATCTTCTGGTATCTTTGTTAGGATGTGAAAGTCATAGAACCCCTACACAAGTGTAAAATGAATGGATGCGCCAAATTTGGGTATTATAATTACATGTGTTTCCGATATATGGCTAAAACGTGTATTTATGGAGTTGACCGTCTAACCTCAGACTCATTTTACTTACACATACACCATATGACTTGATAAACAAATTTAGTGCAATCTCCTATCTTGGACTTGGATAAACAAATAGACCTGCAGACAAAGAGACAGACATACACATGCAAACGCATATACGGAGATACAAACAGACGGCAGCATCCGCAGTAGGCTACTAATACGGGACTTATTACGCGTGAATTATACTAATTGCGTGCCCGCTCCACGGGCACGCTTCTATTTATTGCTATCTAGAATTGCCTATAGGCGCGGTCATTTCGCGCAGGTGATTGTGGGGCTGTGTCTCGTGAGATCTCCATCGATACGAGATCTAATAATTCTCGGCGCGAAGACACGGCTCTATTGTTAGATTGCTGGATATCTCATAATTATTATCTTCATGCGCGTGATTCATGGCGAGTTCTCTTATCTGTTCTGGTCCGACTGTAGAGTTTGCGCGGCGATGACCGCTTGATCATTTTAATAAACAGCCAACGGAACTCCAAATAGATACTCTAAAAATTAAGTACTCTTCTTTTGCTGGAGGACTGCGTACAAAACATGTTTATCATTCCTTCTGCAGATGAAAGTACTCAAGCACATGCCCACTCGCGGCGTCTCTTATATGTCAACTTTAGCACTCTATCAAACTGACCACAAATGGCTTATTGAGGTGATCGTGAAAAATGTCCATTTGAATTAGCTACTCGCCAGAGAACTTGTTTTGAAAGTTTACCACTGGAATGACTGGTTGGATAACAGATCCTATGATTCCAGTAGTAAAATTCAAAAGAAAAACCACAATGGTCTCTTGGACGGCAATTAGACATAGGACATTTTCTATGATAATGGATTTTTCTGATCTGTTTCTGCAGTATATGACGTCATAATTATTTAGGTCAGATGTAGCTGGACGTCACAATCAAAATGTGTAATGAATGACGTATCTAGCTCCACCAGGAACATTGCATAGCCAGTCAAGTATGCGAATTGCACGTCTTTACTATTTAATCAACGTGCTGCTGAATATTTTGAAACTAATTTGACTAGATGCTGTGGGAATTGTATATCTTTGCTATTTATTCAACAGTCATTTTCTATGATAATGGCTGGGTTCGATCTGTAACTGAAGGGTATGTCGTCATAATCGATTACGTCATATGCTGGCTGACGTCACAATCCAAAATGTGTAAATGAATGGCGTATCCAGCTCAGTCACGAACATTGAATAGTCCGGCAAGTGTACAAATTGTATTTAGTTGTTGCGGCCAGAGGCAGCAAACCTTTAAAAGCACCCAGTCAAATTAGTTTCAAAATTGTCATCAGCGTACCTGTATAGTTACCTTGAAATTGGAAGTCTCGGAATTCTTTATTCAGCGTGTATATATACATCGATTCCAACAAGCAAAAAAGGGGTGGAGCTTGGCTAGAAATAGGCGTGGCATACCTAGAAATGGATCTCTCTATTGAAATTGTCATGAGCAAATTGAGCATTACATGGCTAATACCACTTGGCCCACACAATATGGACCACTTGTATTAAGAGACCACCCATATTTATAGGTCACATATTTTAACAAGGCCAATCATAGATTGTTGCCCTGAATACAATATACTCGTCCTCTGACGGAGGGAGGATAATTAATACTACTTGCTAATGGGCATTTTCATGTTGTCTATCCATCATATTACGTCATATGATGTCATAATCAACGACGTGACGTATATGATGACGTCATAATCATGACGTCGTGGCTGACTCGATTTAGTAATGCTTAATAGTCCGACATGTTGTACGAATTGTATGTCTTTGTTATTTACAAAACATGCTGGTGAATATTTTGAAACTAATTTGACTGGGCGATGTTACTGCCACAATACAGCACCCAGTCAAATTGGTTTCAAAATAGTCAACACCTTACCTGTATAGTTTTCTGGAAATTGATAGTCAAGAAGCTCAGAGATCCATCGATACCAACACGAGCGCGGTATTATTGTATTAATAAACCATCCGGATTCAGTGACCGATTGACTAACGTTAGGCCTATGGAAGTCATTTCAAGCAACCGCCACCAAGATGTGACTTACTTGGGCACAATTGTGTTTTTCTAACAAAATCCTTTAGAATGTTTAACACCGATATTCAATATCTCAGATAAAGACAACCATACGAATATCTTTTTAATACTTTGACTGGTAGCCCACCCCACCCTACTTGTTGCTAGCATAGACCTGTATTAAGTATTGCAACGACAACAACTGTCCATGTAAGCCTATCATCTTCTCTTATTGTATTTAAACCTTTCATGAGGAGGCCGCCAAAACCGGCCTCTACAGTGATCTTAAGGATGTTAATTTGCAGGTCAAGAGAAGATAGTTTTTGAAAATTCACCACTGAAATGACTGGCTCGATAATTGAGCCAGTCATTCCAATAGTAACTCTTCAAAACAGTCGTCTATTGGCCTGCAAATAGACATTCAATAAGCACATTTTTTTTTTATATTCTTCACTCAATTTAGGTAATACAGGGTTAATAAATTATGAGGACGACGATGATGTACCATGTCTGTTTAACCTTTCCCATATTGTATTATAGTACGATTCACATTCGTTGCATTCGAGATAGGGTAAAAATTACAGACTTGTTACAGACAGTCTTGAGGCGTACTATGTGTGTGGTAAATTTAAAAAAAACAACATGCATACTAATATTGTAGAGGGCGAAAAAGTAAACAGAGTTCGCTAACAATAATGGATCCATCTAAAAATAAAGGCTTGGCTTCTTCGAAACTACACCTCTAATGTAATGACCGGTCATCTTCTTACGTTATCACAACGACTAGATTGTTACACAGACTCAACTTCGAATACCAGACAGACCGGGAGCCAGTCTATCTCCGTAGCGGACTGTAAAAGCAACACTGTGGATCGTGAAATCACTACGTCAATGGCTACTCAATAGGCCCCTACATACGAGATACATTTCTCGATCTCGTATCGAAAGAGAACCCGCGGGATACGAATGAATAATGGATGTGTGATTATCAGTAGTATCCTTTTGTCTTTAATCCATCCGTGGGAATAAATCCATGTAGGGTCAATGCAATTATGTAGCAGTATTGATAGACTACCAATGTTCCAAATTTCCAGTTAAAACGGCTGTCACTAATATTGTAGCAGATTGTTGAATACAGAAATCAACCGAAAGTGTAGGCCTATGCATGTGCTAAGTTAAGAACGTCTGCAGGAAATTCAGCCACAGAATTTCAACCGTATAGTTAGATAGGTATATCAATACGCTACTGAAGTAATTAATGGATTGAGGTTAAAATTTTTTTTACCATGAAGTAATTTCGTAGTGCACAATTTTATACCGAAAATTTGCTAAATCTCCGGTGATTCACAGTTTTCAGTGCCCTATTGTCTGTAGTATGTTTAGCCCCATAATTTCACCTACATAGACTTGAGCCTTAATATACTAGGTATATTCCGAATCTAACAAATTCTATATGAAATAATTTTACTAGGCAAAAATTGGCTTAAATGTTGGGGTTTTCGTGCTTTTCTGTGCCCTACTGTCTGTATGTAATATGGTCGGCTCCAGAACTTCGCTCACATAGACGTAGAGGGATTTGAATACGATAGTTATATTGGGAATTTAAAAAAATTTGACCGTGAAGTAATTTCGTAGTATACGATTTCATCGCGTAAATTCGTTCCAATTTTGGCAGATCTGCGGGTTTTCAATGCCCTACTATTACCTGTCTGCAATAGGTTTGGCCACATAATTTCACCGATTTGGTTAGATAGCGATATGAACACGGTAATGAATCTTGAGTTTTCTACCACGTAGTAATTTCGGAATATTCAATTTAGTAGCCACGGACAGTTGTCAAATGCCAACAATTTACTATATTCGGTATCAGAATGTCTGTTCTCGATTTGTAATAATTTTTTTTGTGTGTGGTAAATTTCAAAAGAAAATCATGCATAATAATATTGTGGAGGGCGAAAAAGTAAACAGAGTTCGCTAACAATAATGGATCCATCTAAAAATAACGGCTTGGCTTCTTCGAAACTACACCTCTAATGTAATGACCGGTCATGTCTGCTTCTCTCATTGTATGATTACTGTATTCTGTGGCTGTAGTAGTAGAAACATCCTACAGCTGCAATCAGCCCTTCGCTTTTGTCCACTGTGTCTTGTCCTCAGTCGAAATCCTTAGCTTCCTCAGGTCCATTCTTGACTTGAGTGTACCGAGTCCTGCTTTCTTGACGTCACCTCGTAGCACGCTTAGCAGATTTATGCAGTGACGTCCTCTCCTGACTTTGTATTTGCTGGCTCCGAGTAGGGCGAATTCCAAGGCTCTCTGTGCTGGTGTCTCTTCTGGCATCCTTATCACCTGGACCATCTTTGCTGGGGGACTTACAAACAGCGCCGACATATTGCACATCTTGTATAGTGCATCGTTGGAAATTATGCTGTCTGGCCATTGGTGTCCAGTGATCGTGCGTAGGCGTTTGCGGTGGCAGGCGTCAAGTTTGTCTAGAGCTGCCTTTGGAGCTGCCCAGCTGTTACAGTTATACATCATCAAGGATATGCAGGTTGCAATGTATTAACGTAGCCTCTTTATCAAGGGCATCTTTGATCTATGAATCCATAGCTTCCAGAAGGACTGGAAAGCTATGTTCCCCATAACGCACATGCAGAAATGTTCTCTCATTTAGCTTTCTGTATATGTGATGAACTGTTGTGATGATATTATGCAGCCTTGATGTTCCACTGTTCCTAACTCAAATTCTGATGTGTTTTCACCGTTCATTCTCACAGTTGCTCTCTGGTTAATTGTAGAGGGATTGAATCTACTAGGAGGTTAAGAAATCCCATCATGCGGATCATCTTACCCCCTTTCACCGACATATCCCAGAAAAGGTATATTGTTGACGATATAAAACTTATCCTGTTGACTGTTTTTTAAATTAATTGGACTGGAAGCTGTCAGCAACTGCTTCCAGTCAAATTAATTTCAAAATATTCAACAGTTTTCCTGTATAGTTGCCTTGACAATGAGATATTGGGAATTCATCAGTGAAATGGTTAAGGACATCAAGATGACCTCGTGTTTCGAAAGCTTTCCAATAGTTAATTGAGGTGATTAATACTTTGTGGTCCCCAGCTATGACTTTCTCCGTCATGAATTTGTGGAACGTCTTGAGGTTAGTTTTTCATTAGCTCACCTGGCCCGAAGGGCCTAGTGAGCTTATGCCATGGAGGCCATCCGTCCGTCCATCAAATCGCATCTCCTCATTTATGCTTTGAACAATTTCAACTAATTTGGCTGAAAGGATTCTGTGGTGGTAGGTTCCAGAAAGTTAATTCAGAATTTTGATTGATCAATTTTTCTGGTAGCCATCTTGGATTTTCGGAAAATTTTACAGAAATCATTTAAAACGCTACTCCTCCAATATAAATGACCGGACTTCAACGAAACTTGAGTGGACTAATTCTATGCTGGTAGCCTTAAACACTTCTAACGAGAATTCTGATTGGTCAATGTTTACGGTGGACATCTTGGATTTTCTGAAAATTTCTGGACATAAATTAAAATGGTACCCCTCATTAATCGCTTAAATGATTTCAAACACACTGCGTTGGGAGAACCCTAGAGTGGTACGCTTCCGAACATATGTACAGAATTTTGATTGATCATTTTTTTGGTGGCCATCTTGAATTTTCCCAAAAATGGTGGGAAATGGTTGAAAACGCTACTCATTAACTGCTTGGGCAATGTCAACAAAACTAGACTAGAAGGATACTAGGCTGGTAGGCTTCAGAACATGATTGGTCAATTTTTCTGCCAGCTATCTCGGATTTTCTGAAGATTTCGGGAAATCCGATAAGTCATACTCATTAACTGCTTGAACGATTTCAAGCAAACTCGGCTGGAAGGATCCTAGAGTGGTGTGCTTCAGAGATTGTATACAGAATTTTGATTGGTCAATTTGTTTGGCGGCCATCTTACATTTTCCGAAAAATGGCTCAAAATATCTTAAAGCACTACTCCTAATTAACGGCTTAATCCAGTGGCTATCTTGTTCTCCAAAATGACATCTCAGGAACTGCTGTACAGATCAGGCTGAAACTCATTAGATGTAATTTCATTGATAACAAAGGGTGATTATAAAGGTTGTCCAAGAGAACCTGATCCTTGATGAAGCATGGTTGTCATGGATAAATCAAAATGTGGGGTTTAATGGCCATATTGAATTTTTCTATTGGATGGATGGAACCTAAGGTTCAATCTGATTGTGTGGTGATCATTCACCATCAATTTTCCACTAAACATTGTTTGTACTGAATTCCCAATTTTGTATTTTTTGTCTTGCTACTGATGAAATTAAAGTAGTATGTCTGTTCAAATGCTCATGGTCCAGGTGAGTGTTAAGGCCCTTGGGCCTCTTGTTTTGATAAGTATTTAGTGAATACTTAATTAATGTTGATTACAGATAAATCATGATCAAAGCATGCCTATTTAATGGTAACTCTTTGACCCTCAAATTTGTTCTAGAAAATTTCAATCTTATCATAGGAAATGTGCATTTGCAGTCAATTGCAGAACAAGAGATTGTTTTTGAAAATGTGTTACTGGAATGATTGGCTCGATTGTCGAGGCAGTCATTCCAGTTGTAAATTTTCAAAATTAGTTTTCTCTTGGTTAGTAAATGAACATTTCTAAAGACCACTGCAGCAGCCGTTTTCGGCCTACTTGAGAGTTAAATGGATAATATTAATCCTATTGACTGGTCATTGAATCTCTAATGAAATGGTGACTGAAGTTTTATTTTGAAAATGGCACTGCTAAAATCTGTTGCCATCTCTAAAGCATATCAACAGCTTTTAGCGAACATTAAAAACAGAATATTGGATGTATTCCAGGCCATCAATTACTTTATGAAATTGTGTAGTCAAAATTTGAACATATATTTCTACGCCTCCCGAAATAAATATCACTGATATATAATACGAATCTGTGAGAGTGTTATATCAACTAATGGACTTAATTACCCCCCCCCCCCCCCCCCTCTATGTCCCTGCTCTATCACCCTAACTTCTGAATGATATCGCTTACCCAAGGGTAAAATTTTTAAACAAATTATTTATTCTCCGGTAACTACCATGTTAGCTTTATAGTCCAGGAGCTAAAGCTAGGTCAGAATCGTGACGTAGCACACCCAGTATTCGGAATGTCTGACACTTGCTGTGGCTTGGGGGACATGTCCCACACATTTTAAGCCCTGTTGTACAAACAAATTGTGGTAGCACTAATTAGTTATCCTGATTTCTTTGCATAGGGGGTCTAGGCTTTGGCTGTATCCACAGTGCACAACGATATAAGCATGATCGTGTGATAACTCAAAGTAATATCGTATTAGATTCACCATATATATTTAGACGGATATCGATCTAACATATATCCAACATACATTTTGCATGCATATACCAAAGGCGAGGGTGAAATGTGAAGGCTATATTTTATGTATGTATACTAACTCCATCATAGAATCCGTATATCCAGCGGTCATGAAACAAGTTCAAAGAATGATGACAACACTAGGACAGAATGACTCGGTCATTACATTCGACTTGGCCATATATGTCAAAGCAAAGGAGATACAGTGGCGATATAAAGAAGAGTTTAGTGACACTGTGATCAGACTGGAGGGATTCCACATTGCGCTAAACTAATTAGCTGTTATTGGAAAGATGTTTGATGACTCTGGCTTAGAAGATCTCCTCATAGAGGCCAACACATATGGTAGCAGCACGGCTGCTGCTCTACTTAAAGGGAAGTCATATAATCGAGGAGTGAGGGCTCACAAATTGGTTCTGGAAGCGCTGCTGCGATTACAATGGCAGTCTTTTTCCAAATGGGTTCAACAAAATGGACAACATGAAGACCACATTACTCCAACAGATTTGGAGAGTCTGGATGAGAAAATTAAGATGTGCCGAAGCAGCATTGACGACTTAGACACACTGCAAGAAAATTTCAAAGAGGTGTGTATGTACGTGAATAAATTGCAACAGCTGTTCAAATCGTTTAAAGTTGAGTCAAGCTCGAAATCACACCTGTTCGCATTTTGGAACTCATATATTCATAGGGTAGAGCTGCTGCTTGGATTCATAAGAGCTGAGAGAACTGGAGATTGGCAGGCACACCTATCTGCTACTGCGGCGCCATATTTCTACAGCATGGACAGAACCAATTATGCAAGATGGCTGCCAATATATCTTGCGGACATGAAGATGCTTCCAAGTACACATCCCCATGTACATGAACAATTCTTGAATGGAAATCATTCCGTAAGTCGCTCACACCATCCATTCAATCAAGTGTGCACAGATATGGCCTTAGAGCAATCGATTAATTTGGATTCCAAAAAGCGAGGTGGTATTATTGGAATAACACAAAAGCCAGGAGCTCTGGAGAGGTGGTTTTTAACTAGCCAGGAGAGGGCAGCCATAACAACGGTCACAAAAGCGAATGTGTGGGTTACAAGATAGTCACATGTTTGGAGTACATAAGGAAATGGGGACTAATCGAATGAACAGGGATGAAACCGATGTGCAGAAGATACTTTCGATGTTCTCATCAGATATAATGACCAATCCCTTTAATATTGCGGAAAACGACGACAGCGAGTGTCTTCCGCTTGTAAACATTGCAACTGGCGTGGTATTGCCTAGTGAAATCGCCAAGAGACTTGTTTCCGCCTGTGACATTGGTAAGGAGATTATGGACAATTTTGTTCAGGAGCGGCTGGACACTAACACGAGAAGCTTTTGGGACACGTTGCCACACTTAAAACTTAAAACATTTGCCAGCCTAGCACAGAAGAAAAAACTCAACAAATGATGAAAAAATTCACAATGTGAGATCTGACCGCAAACTATTTGGTCGATTAATTATTGCCGCAAGGTCCAGAGATGTTGATTTAAAACTAGTGATGACGTATGAACTCTCTGCTGTTCCACTATCATTGTCACATACGGATGGGACTCTAAGAAAGAATGTGAAAAGTGTTTTGTTAAGTGAACTAGAAAAGGAAGTAAATGTTGATGGACGGCTTCCACCTGTTGACAAGACAGGCGCAACAGCTTATGTAGTAGATGGCATGGCAATTGTGCAAATGGTTAAAACTGGAGGTACGTCTACATTTGGAGAATTGGCTGATAAATACTGGCACATCTTTACAGTTCCACTGAATCAAGAAGACTGCAACAGAGTAGATATAGTTTTTGACAGATATGATAGACTGGAATCTCTCAAAGCGGAAGAGCGGCTAAAACGTGGGTCATCAACAGCATTGGAAGTAAAGATTGCTGGAGAAAATACTCCCGTTCCAAAGCAATGGGCCAAGTACATCAGCAATCCAAGCAACAAAAGTAACCTGGTTGCATTTCTCAGCAAGCGGTGGCGTGATACTGCTCCAAATTGCGTCATTCTTGCTGGTGGCTTTAACGATGGAATGGATGTTGTTGTCATTTCAGCGAACAAGTCGTCGTATTTGGAAGAACTTCGATCAGATCACGAGGAAGCAGATACGCGTATGATGTTGCACGCGCTACACGCTTCAAAAGACCACATGCGTGTTGTTATACAGTCTCCTGATACAGATGTGGCAGTACTTAGTATATATACATATCGTTCGCTTCACTGTTCTGAACTATGGTTCCGTACGGGCACAAAGGACAAAATGCGATACCTACCAATACATACAGTTGCTCAAGTACTGGGCCCAGCTATCTGTCTGTCTTTGCCTGGGTTTCATTCTCTTACAGGTTGTGATAGCACTAGTGCATTATTTGGAGTCGCTAAGAGAAAATCATTCAATCTCTAAAAGTCATCTGAATGTCATCAGCTTAGCTTAGCCCAACTCGGCGAACATGTTGACTTATCACCGAATACTGCAATTCTATGTGAGAAATTTGTCTGTGAGTTGTATACCACCAGGGATGTGGGAAAGACAGCTGATGAAACCCGTTATTGGCTCTTTTGTCAAAAGAGACAAAGAAATGAAAATCTTCCACCTACATCGAATAGTCTAAAGCATCACACCGAAAGGGCCAATTTTCAAGCTCTTGTTTGGAGACGTTCATTGCAAGCTGTTCAGAATCTTCCATCTCCAAATGGACATGGCTGGAGTATAGTGGATGGTCTACTCAAGCCTGTTCTAATGTCAAAGGATCCTGCTCCATTTGGATTAATTGAACTCACATCATGTAGATGTCAAAAGTCTGCCTGCAAAAGAACAGATCTCTGTCAATGCAAGGCTAACAATCTACTCTGCACTGAAGCATGCCTTTGTATGGGAGGTGAAATGTGTGACAATGTTCAGCATACAATTGTCGAAGATGACTGACACGGATGAGTAACATTCTCTCATTTGCTCACGTGATAAATATGTCCTGCCAGCTTGTGTAGACATGCACTGCATGTCAGTTAAAAGTTTAATTATGAAAAATGTAGAAAACATGGGCATTGTTGTAGCTAAGGTATTGCTAGTCACAAGAAGACCTAAGTGCCCCAATATGTACAAAGTAACATACGGGTGTCTTAAACGAGGTTGATTATGTATAAATCTGCGATATACGATCACTCCTTTCCATTTTGCTTAAGATTGTATTGATATAACATGCGCTTAAGTTTGTGAAAAATTTACCATTGTGAAAATTGTCTGAAAACTACATTCAACACCTATTGTAAATGGGCTTCTCACGGGTTAGTGATACCACAATTTTCTTGTACAACACGGCTCATAATATACCCAAGACATCGGTCTAGCATAATATAGAGACAAACCTTCTGAATACTGGGTGTGCTACGAAACCATTCTTCTAGACCCCTTTTGAAAATTGGCTCCCGGACTATTAAACAATTAACTCTTTAATGTCTAAATTTGGTCAAGAAAATCCACATATGTCCTTATTGAATGTCCATTGGCAGGCCATGAGAAGACTGGTTTTGAGGATTTACCACAGGAATGGCGGTTACCGAGCCAGTCATTCCAGTGGTAAATTTTCAAAAATAGTCTTCACTTTGCCAGAAAATGGGCATGCAGAATGAGCACTGTTTGAGGCTGGTTATGGCCGGATTCGGCATGAAAGGGTTAACCCACAGGCAGACAGATGTATACTAATTGTGAATCGTAGCTTTAGATTGACTAATTACATGCTTTTGAATAAAAAGTACTTCAAAACTATATGTGAATAAATTATTTATATGTGCTTGGTGTTCTAATCATACAGATCATAGTCAAATAACCTATTAACTGTGTATTATGTCAGTCAAATAACCAATTAACTGTGTATTATGTCAGTCAAATAACCTATTAACTGTGTATTATGTCAGTCAAATAACCAATTGACTGTGTATTATGTCAGTCAAATAACCTATTAACTGTGTATTATGTCAGTCAAATAACCTATTAACTGTGTATTATGTCAGTCAAATAACCTATTAACTGTGTATTATGTCAGTCAAATAACCAATTGACTGTGTATTATGTCAGTCAAATAACCTATTAACTGTGTATTATGTCAGTCAAATAACCAATTGACTGTGTATTATGTCAGTCAAATAACCTATTAACTGTGTATTATGTCAGTCAAATAACCTATTAACTGTGTATTATGTCAGTCAAATAACCTATTAACTGTGTATTATGATAACATATTTTGGGCAGGTAACTGGCACTGGATATCAAATTTAATATATACACGCTTTCTCTTGTATATATATGAACTTTCATATTATATCATACAAAATATAAAAGTTCATATATATAAAGAGAAAGTGTGTATATATTAAATTTGATATCCAGTGTCAGGTCCGCTCAAAATGTGTTATCATAATACACAGTCAATTGGTTATTTGACTGACATAATACACAGTTAATTGGTTATTTGACTGACAAAATGACTCCTAACATGATCTGTATGATTAGAAGGCCAAGCAGACCAAGGGAGATAATTACTTATCATAGAAATAACCTGGAAAAAGAGCAGTGGTATTTGCACTTATTCTTTACATAAACAGTGATATCAATGAAGTATTGTCAATAAATGTATTTTCAGTTGCCATAACATGGAATAGTTTGTGAATTGAATCTTAGGCTCGTATGTTGTCTGTATTGATTCTAGCTATTAACTTCGTCTTGATTCATTTTGACCATGACGTGTTCTTCAAATAGTTATTAATATTGACCATGATGGCTAACTATGTGTAACTGTTTAACCCTTCTAATTTCAGTGTCTCGCTTTCTAGATACCTATACAGGAAAGCTGTTGAATATTTTGAAACTAATCTGACTGGAACATGTTACTGCCATACAATGCCTCATAGTGAAATTAGTTTCAAAATGTTCAACAGAATATTCCTTATATCATAAATAATTTGTTATTTCTGGTTTATAAGGGCTAAATGGTTATATAGTTATCAATTATTCTACCTTGTTATATTTGTTAATCATGAGAATAATTTACATTAATTATTGAAATTATAACATTAAATGCACACAGTATTCACTCGATTATATATATACCGCAATGTTGTTCATGTGCCAATTAAATCCATCTATGTATACATGTATATGAACAATTTCAATGTTTTGTTCTAACTATATCTTGATTTTTTTTATTTATTCTCTTGGTAAATATTACAAATTACAAATATGATAACAGGGAGTCCACTGGAGGCTGTGCCTACTAGCTTGAGGACCCCTGACATAGAATAACATACAAATTACACATGATTTGACATAAGTAGACATAAGGCATTATGACAATATATTATACATAACTACAGACAAATAATATAGGATTTGACATAAAAAAAAGAAGAGAAAAAAAGTCTAGACATTTGACAAACGTGGTTCACTTGTCTGCCTTATGCAGCAATGTCTCCCAAAATTCCACTAGCTCCAGAATATTCAGCAGTACCTTTTATTTTATGTAGACAATATGTCAAACCGGAGTGTAGAGGCAATGCAAGAACAGTAATATCAATATTGTTAACAGGTGGTTCTTCATAATGAATTGCTGGTAATTGCTGTGGTGTCTGGGTGCATCAAGGTGCTGTAACTAATGTATGAGTGAGGTCCAATTACTCGATTTAGTACTTCTTAATGAACATTTGTTCAATAATATGTTTGTAGGAATTTTGACTAATAACGTGTGTTCGTGTCTGTATTATTCCAGAGTTTTGTAGCTTGAATGGATGGTTTTTGTTTTGAGATTTCCATTCTATTGTATTATGTGTGAAAGTTGTGTCTAGATCTGCTGTTGTATGAGTGTATTTCAGTGTTTAGGTTAAAGAGAGAAGACAGCGAATTTGGTAGATTACCTTTGAAATTTTTTTTTATTATTGTATAATATTGGAGATTACCAATATCTTTTAGTTTTAATAAATTTTCTGTATTGTAAAGGTTTTGGGCTTCTCCTGTTTGTGCTAAAAGTTTAATGACGTGCTTTTCAAGTGATTTTAGTCTTGCCAGTCTGATTTTATATGTATTAGTCCAAATAGTGTTGCAATAAGTAATTTGTGGGAGTATTAACATGCAATATAGTGTTTTAAGTATGTTAGGTGGTAAGTATGATTTAAGTCATCACATGATCCCAATGTTTCTTGCCACTTTAGATGTTACAATCTCTATATGTTTCTCCCAGGTTAGATCTTTATCCACGTACCCACCTAAGAATTTAGTAAACTCAGCCTCCTGTATTTCCTGATTATCAATGTACAATTTTGGCAAGTCATTTTTCTTTAGTTTTCTAGATTTTGTAAAGAGCATGTAATTAGTTTTTCCGACATTCAGTGATAATTTATTTACTTTAAACCAATTTATTACTTTTTCATTTCTTCATTTACATTTTTATATAGTGTTTCTATATTCTTGTTGTGGCAAAAAGCATTGGTGTCTTCTGCAAACAGTATTAATGAAAGGTGCTGACAAACATTTGGTAAATCATTCATATATGTTACAAACAGGAGAGGTCCAATTATTGATCCCTGCGGGACACCACAGACTAGGTTTTCATTGCTAGAGCAAGCTCTATTATATTGTACGCACTGTACTCTGTTTGATAAATAACTTGTTATCTAATTTAGGGCAATTCCTCTCACTCCATAATAAGAATTATTAGAATCTTATGATCAATTGTGTCAAAAGCCTTAGAAAGATCAAGAAATATGCCAAGAATATGTTCTTTGTTTTCTAGAGAATTTGATCTTCCCATCCCCCATCCCACCTGAACATCCTGATATTGTTACAACTTGTGGATGTTACATTCTGTCACACCTGTCTATAATGGCTGATCAAAAAGTTTGTCACTAATACTACCATGTCTGAAATTGTAAGAAAGTATGTGAAAATGTAGTGGAATAATGGTGGTACCTTTCCCTGGGTGATCTTGTCACCTCCCATCTTAAAAACACACTGCCATTGGCCCTACAACAAGGTGTCCGCTATAGACAGGTTTGGTTGTTTTGCACTGAGGGATCATTCAGAGGTGGACACTGAAGACAGGTGGCATGAAATTATCACAGGAAATTACCATTCGTATCGCGAGATCTCCTTCGATACGAGATCGAGAATAGCATCTCGTATGTATTGAGTAGCCATTGGCGTAGTGATTTCCACCAGAATAGGGTGGTAGAGAGAATTGAAACTTAAAAGGACACGAGGGCTACTCTTTTCATACCAGACAATATTATTTCACATAAAACGAGATGATATAACACCTATAGTAGTCTGTATGGCAAGTCGTTAATAGTAAAATTTGTCGTAAAATTCAAATCTGTCGCACACAAAATGAGGTCAAGAATTTGCTGACGTTGCGTAGATCCTGATATTACACGAACCACTGGATGGATCGAGTAGATTTTAATGTCTGTACTAAGCTAGTGATATGGAGGTTAAGATGATACCAAAATCAACACAATCCACATTGTTGCTTTTGCAATCGGCTACAGAGATAGACTGGGTGCCGATCTGTCTGGTATCCGAAGTGGCGTCTGTGTAACCTTCTAATGGTTGTTATGAGGTAATAAGATAGCCGGTCATTACATTAGAGGTGTATTCTCGAAGAAGCTACGCCTCTATTTTTAGATTGAGGAAAATGGTGGTTCTATAAGACAGTCACAGTTATTCAAACACTTGAACGTCATCCTGCAACATTGGTACTTGTTAGTAATGCAAATATCCACTGAGTGCATTAAGATGGAATATTCATAATTTAAATAGGGTCAGATGACTCTTTTGGACATCTTGAGGAGTAAAGTGTGCAGATGTGATGTTAGTGCAAAGACCTTCCGGCGATGGCGGACATGATTTGAAGAGCGCTTGAAATTTAAATGTTAGTTATTTACTTAGTAACTGGTTTTCGTGGTATAGATATATTTTCCTGCCATGTTACCATGGCAACCAACAACAAACAAACATCAAGTGATTACATTTTTTCAGACCAACACAGATGATATAGTGATAGACTCAGGAAACATACTTAGCTAATAGAGGTTGTGCACACTGCCCTAAGTGTAGACAGCACACCACATCTAATGTTTAATACAGTGATCCACAATTGTAGGTTGCACACCGCAGCTAACGGTTTGGATCTGCACAACCTCGACAAAACAAGCTAGATTAGTCACAATACCAAGTCTTTCAGCATGATAGTCATCCCGACGAGTCATAAATGCAAACCGTTAAAATAATTCTCGGAAGCTCCAGAGCTAGAGGTCTGGGACATTCTTTGACAAATAGAACAAGTATCTGGGCAATGAAACCAAAATAATTGAGACGAGAATTGGCGGTGCCACCATAGATAATCTCTTTAAACACTTAAGGTGCAACACCAGAGATATAAGCCAGAGATATCCACTAGCCAAAATTGTTGTCGTACTTCTAGCCAGTATTTGCAGCTTTACATGTAAGCACAGGTACCAAGGGAATGAAGAGGGACCAGAAAACAGCTCACACTTCCTAAGTGCTTGCCATGCTCTAAAGGATGTCCGGAAGAAATACATGCTGTTAATCCGTTCATGTCTCTGTGACATGTGTGCCATAAATTCCATCCACGTCTGGTCACACAGTGAAACTCTAACCACATTCCTCGTGAACCCATCTACATACCTGAGGCAGGAGCCTTGCCTCTGAATGGACAGATTAGAAGCCCTGATCAGACAATACTACTATGTCCTGAACCACACAAGAATAGCTAAACTTAATGAGATTGACCCGATTCGTGTGCGTGCTGGCTCCTATATTACTCCTGAAGGAACTGCTCCAATGCAAAGGAGGGATCTACGTAGCTGAACTGAACTACAGCCTAAACATGGGTGATGCACCAAAAGGGAGAAAGGGCTCCACTGCTTCACGCAATTCAAGTATGGATAAAGAGTCAGCTGGTAAAGTAAATTCATGTGGAACATGTTCCACAGAAGTGCGAAGTGCCGACTCAGGCATGCAATGCAAAAACTGTGTCAGTTGGTTCCACACTAAATGCCAGGACATCACATCCAGCGACTACAAGGTGCTCCAAAAGAAGCAATTGGGACTCATATGGCATTGTTCCCTCTGCAGGTGTGGTGCCAAAAAGAAACCAAAGGTTGATGACCGTTTTGCTAAACTCGAGGAAAAAATGGATAAAATCATATCTTTGATGGAAATCCAAAACAAGATTAGGGATGACCAGTTAAGAGACATCGACCAGAAAATAGAATCTAAAGTAAAGGATTGTTTTCAGGAATTTGAGGATCGACAAAAGAGGAAAAGAAATGCTGTCCTGGTCAATGTTGTCAAAAGCAAGTGTGGGGCGGACAAAGACAGGAAGGAGGAAAATGCTACCATAATTAATGAAATAGTGACGGAAATGTCATCCATTGCACCTGATGACATTAAATCCATCTACCATTCAGGAAAGAAATCTGAAGAGCCTAAACCTATAAAACTGGTGATGAAAACTGAGGAGAGTAGAGATAGGCTCATAAATGGGGCCATAAAATTCAACAAGGGCAAAAAGCACTCTGCAAACAAGATCTATGTAAATCCAGACCTCACACCAAAAGAAAATGAGGAACAACATGCAATTAGACTAGAGCTAGCAGAAATGCGAAATACACACCCCAACAGCATGTACATAATTCGAAATAAGAAAGTGATCAAGGTCGACTCATCACGACCGAGACAAAGCTCAAACTGACTACAAGAAGATACAAGCGGGAATGTAAATAGTGTAAATAGCAATCAGAAGTCGTATACTCCAACATGCATATATACAAACGCAAACAGCCTCATCAACAAGCGTGAATAACTCAAACAGATTTTAAGTGACCCATGTAATACACCAGCTTTGATATGCGTCTCAGAAATCCTACCAAAGAAATAGCAATACATGTAGTCCAATACAGAAAAGCGAATTAGAAATGAGTAACTACGATACTTGTACAAATGAAGCACCTGCTAGGGGTGGTGCTATATATGCAGACAAAGCCCTAAAAGCACAAGCATATGAACCCCATTCAGCAGGGATTTTAAAGAATCAGTATGGTGCACCTGGAAAACGCTAAACAACAAACAAACTTAGTCATCGCCAATGACGAGGACATGATCTCAGGAATCAGCAACTAGGAAAAAGCGATCATGATATACTGAAAAATTCATTACATCCAGACCTGTTTACTAACCCTCCAATCACAGCAAGGTCCAAACTACTATTAAATAAAGGGAACTATGAAAGTATGCGTAGAAAACTCAGGGCTATAGATTGGAGCAGCATGGCCAACATGAATATAAGGGAAGCATGGGACTTCATACAAAATTTGCTAAATGAGGCAATAGCTCAAAATATCTCGGTCTCGAGCTCACCACCAAAGAACAGATTTGGGGCAAACAAAGACGTACTACAAGTTGTGAAAGCGAAGCAACGCGCCTTCAGAAAATTCAGGAAAACTGGGAGAAGGTGTGACTATGACACATACAAACAAGCCAGAAATAATACAACAGCCAAACTAAGACTAACAAAAAAACTATTTGAAAGAAACCTAGCCCTTGAAACCAAGTCCAATCCAAAGGCTTTTTTGGAAGTACGTGAAGTCAAACACCCAAATGAAGGAATCAATTCGGGAATTAAGAGAAGCTGGTAAAGACATGACTGCTAAGACAGACAGCGAGAAGGTTGAAGTACTTAACAACATTTTTGCAAGTGTATTCACTAAAGAGAATCTGAACACAGTACCAGAGTTCATGCTTCAGAACGATGAAGTCCAGCTTGCAGACCTAGTTATAACACCCGCAGCCATAGCGAAAAGACTAAAGTCTAAATCCCAACAAAAGCTGTAGTCCTGATGCTATGCCATCCAGAGTACTACTAGAAGTAGCAGATGAAATCAGTACTCCACTTAGCTTTCTCTTTAATAAGTCTCTGGAAGAAGGAGAAATCCCTGACAAATGGAAAACAGCAAATGTCACATGTATATTCAAAAAGGGTCCTAAGCATGATCCAGGGAATTATCGTCCGGTGAGTCTCACATGCATTCTCTGCAAAGTACTGGTCTTTTGTGCGAGACACCATCATGACTTACATGGAAGAATGTAGCCTATATAGCGTATGCCAGCATGGTTTCAGACCAAATTTGTCCTGTCAAACAATTACTAGAATGCTTAGAAATAATAACCGACATGCTCGATAGAAAAGAACCTGTTGACGTAATGTACCTTGATTTTAAAGGTGCAAATTCACAGCAGAATGGCCCAAAATAAAATAGTTAAAATTATATAGCCAACAGAATATTAGGGGTGATTAAGCGGTCATTCACGTATATAGATGGAGCCATTTTAACTACTCTATTTAAAACACTAGTAAGACCAATACTAGAATACTGTAATGCTGTATGGTCACCATACCTACTACGCAGCCAAGAAAAGTTGAAAGTGTCCAACGCAAAGCAACCAAACTTGTTGGAGATTTAATAGACACATAAAATTACACATGGTTACTATAATATTGATACTGGAAAACTGGTACAGAAATCACATTTGGAGTCCACCTGTGGTCATAGCTTGAAATTACATAAACATCATGCTGACAAAGACATACGTAAGAACATTTTCTCTAACAGGATTGTCACACATTGGAATTCCCTGCCAGCAACTACTGTAAATGCAAACACACTGGAGTGCTTCAAACTGCAACTGGACCAGCACTTCCATGAAATAATGTACATCTTTAACTTGGGATGACTATCTCTCTTTTAATTCTTGGCAGCCACTATGAGTAATACTACAACAGAGTAACAACCAATTAATATACATGCAAATCAGAAAGTACAAAATGCATGCCAAAAACCGTATAAACTTTTTATGAAAATATGTTTTAAACTACATACTATCATGTAGAGTCATTGTAAGAAGCTATGTGCAATGCAAATGTTATGTGCAATACAAAAACTATTAAAAATATAATAGTACTATAGTAAATAATTGTAGATATGTAAATACACATGTAGAATAGTTAAAAAAATCTTGTACAGTGTACAGAATTGCCATGTTCCGCCACGCCGTAAGCCGGAACAAAGTTTGTAAAACTACTACCACAACTGGGACATAAAAAGCCATAGGCTTGTATCCTGAGATCCATAATGATGATGACGATGACGATGATGATGATGATGATGATGATGATGATGATGATGATGAAAGAGTGCGATGTAGAGAGTGTGTTATTAATGCAATATGAAGGGTTAGCACTAAAATCATGATGGGTTATCTAAGACTGTGCCTGATCTGCTAAGTTATAAAGAAGCATTTAACCAGAGAGCAACTGTGAGATTGAACGGTGAAAACACATCAGAATTTGAATTAGGAACAGTGGAACATCAAGGCTGCATAATATCATCACAACAGTTCATCACATATACAGAAAGCTAATGGGAGAACATTTCTGCACGCTGCGCTATGGGGAACATAGCTTTCCAGTCCTTCTGGAAGCTATGGATTCATAGATCAAAGATGCCCTTGATAAAGAGGCTACGTTTATACATTGCAACCTCCATATCCTTGATGATGTATAACTGTAACAGCTGGGCAGCTCCAAAGGCATCTCTAGACAAACTCGATGCCTGCCACCGCAAACACCTATGCACCATCACTGGACACCGATGGTCAGACAGCATAATTTCCATCGACGCACTATACAAGATGTGTAATACGTCGCCGCTGTTTGTAAGTTGCCCAGCAAAGATGGTCCATGTTTGGCCATGTGATAAGGATGCCTGAAGAGACACAAGCACAGAGAGCCTTGGAATTCACCCTACTCGGAGCCAGCAAATACAGAGCCAGGAGAGGACATCATTGCATAAATCTGCTAAGCGCGCTACGAGGTGACCTCGAGAAAGCAGGACTCGGTACTTTCAAGTCAAGAATGGACCTGAGGAAGCTAAGGATTTCGGCTGGGGACAAGACACAGTGGGAAAAAGTGAAGGACTGATTGCAGCTGTATGATGTTTCTACTACTACAGCCGCAGAATACAGTAATCATAAAATGAGAGAAGCAGACATTGATATCCATAGCATCCCTATAAGAGACACACAGATATATAACCTAATGATGGCTGATGGAACCTTTAACCCGTTAAACATTATACACTCATGTCAGCCAAAAACGGCTTCTGCAGTGGTCTTGAGAAATGTTCATTTGCAGACCAAGAGAAGACTATTTTTGAAAATTTATCACTGGAATGACTGGCTCGATAACCGAGTCAGTCATTCCAGTGGTAAATTAAAAAAAATAGTCTTCTCTTGGTCTGCAAATGGACATTTTCTATGAGAAAATTGAAGTTTTCTACAACCAATTCAAGTGTTAACCAGGTAAACATTAAACCTGAAACATAATTTACAGTATACATAAATATTCTCTTGAGAATTGTAAACTTAATTTAACTTAAACTGTTGCCTGACAGTTTGCTTCAACCCTTTAATCCTCAAATTTGTTTAAAAATATTTCAATTTTCTCAGAAAATGTCCATTTGCAGGCCCAGAGAATACTATTTTTGAAAATTTACCACTGAAATGACTGGCTCAGTTATCGAGCCAGTCATTCGTTGTAAATTTTCAAAAATAGTCTTCTCTTGGTCTGCAAATGGACATTTCTCACGACCACTGCAGAAGCTGTTTTTGGCTGATGCGAGTGTTTAAAGGGTTAATATCACCCAAACCTGAGCAATACAGAACATAATTGTGTGATGACATAAATTCCTTTGTTGTATCCAATTTGTAGTATTGACTGAGCTACACTATATGAAATGTAGAAGTATAATAATACCACAGCACAGTTTGTAACTTATATCAATACATACACAATTGAAGCTATTTACAGACAAAGCTGCTTGAAGGATAATGTGGGTTAAGGAACGAACCAATATTAACAATAAACTGCATGCCCATTTCGAGCTAAGCTCCGTCCACGCTTTGTCCATGTTGGGATTGATCGAACCATGAATTACCAAAGTCCCAATATCAAGATAACTATACAGATAAGCTGGTGAACATTTTGAAACTAATTTGCCCAGCCAAACTAGCTTTAAAATAATCAATAGAATGTTTATTAAATAGTAAATGCATCAAAGACATACAATTCATACACCTGATAGATTATTGCAGCTTCATGATGGAGTATTGTCTATCAATTATGATTGTGACATCGGTCTACATGTGACATAATTGATTATGATATCATATACTTGAGCGACAGATTGGATTCATCCTTTGATTATATGAACATCTAGATAGTTTAAACCTTTACTGGTCAAGATTTGTCAAGAAAATTTATATTCTTGATTAGTGAGGTCTATTTGTAGGCTAAGACTATTTTTTGAAAATTTATTATGGGAATGACTGGTCCAGTAGTAAAATTTAATGAACACTCTTGACTTGACTAGCAAATGCACATTTCTGAAGACAACTGAGCTTTCCAGTTTATCCATATGACATCATAATCAACTACGAGATGTGTAGGATAACATCGTAATCAATGACACCATGAAGGACAAACGTTTAATTGATGATGAACTAAGCATTGTTGTACACAATTTTTATATCTTTACTACTTACCCGTAATAAACATTATGTTGAATATTTTGAAACTAATTTGACTGGCCGTTGTTGCCTATGGCAGGGACAGGTCCCAGTCAAATTAGTTTCAATATAATCCACAGGTCAGTTTTATAGTCGTCTTATAATAGAGGGATCCATTGCTAGCTATACTCCGGCTATTTCTAGCTAAGCTCCATCCACTGCCCTCGTGTTGGAATCGATTTTTTACGCTTTGAAACCTGGAGTGAGTTCAGCAAGGCAAATGTTTGGCAAAAGTTCGCGTTCTTCGTGGGATAGTGTTGATTAATGTCCCGTCTATATTACTAAACTGACGTATATGTTATGGTGAGTATACGACACATTATTGAACACTGTTACGTAATGGCAAAAAAATTTCCTGCTCCTAAACGGGCCCCAGAATTTCCTGAAACTAAATTTCAAGGTAACTATACACGCACGTTGTTGAATATTTTGAAACTAGTTTAGCCACAGCTCCCGAGCAAATTAATTTCAAAATATTCAACAGAATGTTTATTACATTTTAAGAAATACCATTCATACACTTGATCAACTTTTCGCTCTTCATGACAGAGTTATATTATGTGATTATGATTATGACATCAGCCTAAATGTGACATAATTGATTATGATGTCATATACTTGAGTGACAGATCTGATCTCTGTATGGAGACACTTGAATATGAAACTTGAAACACTAACCCTTGAATTTGTTCAAGAAAATTTCAATCTTCTCATAGAAAATGTTCATTTGCAGACCAAAAGAAAACTGTTTTTGAAACTTTTACCACTAGAATGACTGGCTCGTTTATCGAGCCAGTCATTTCAGTGGTAAATTTTCAAAATTTGTCTTCTCTTCGTCTGCAAATGTACATTTCTCAAGACGGCTGATATGAGTGCTAAAGAAGTACTGATATGGACATGTGATTTTTTACATACCAGTCTACACTAGGCCTCAAAGGGTGGAGGCACTATAAAACTTACAGTACTAACGATCAGATATGATAGGCGCTACAAATTTAGAAATAATTCTAGACTACTTTAAAATTAATTTGACTGGAAACCATTGGTCCTGCCTTCCAGGTGAGCTCAACATATTCAGAGGCTGGCCTGTATGGTTGTTGTAAAAATGAGATGTAAGAATGCTGGTCTCTCTCTCTGGCCAGCAGGATTATAGATACGTTCGCGCACATCCACAATACACCCCTTCTCAAGCATATACCAATGCTACAGCTCTAAATTGCTCCGAATAATGAGCTTAATGGATTTTTAAAGTTATCAATTAAATAGAGAATTGATAAAAACTAAATCATGAATAAGCAAACATCTTAATATTATTATTATTATTATTATTATTATTATTATTATTATTATTAAAATATGAAATCATAAAAATCCAAAGATGCCACATAACTGCAACAAAGTAAAAGCACTATTATCTGTAAGACGAATACGAGCAGCAGAAAATGTCTTCTTCTGGAACAAGCCCGGAAATAACTTTTTGATCACTGTCCGACGCTTTGTCAGGCACCAGCTACTTAGTACTGGACATCCAGAATTTGCTGCCTGTCAACACTATTCTACTTCAGTGTTCTTTACTTGAACTTATTTAAAACATGTCAAAAAGCAACTAATCATGTGTCATAATGATCGGGATACACCTTAGGTAGATGAATATTTTATGGTTTTGTCAACACTTGTATGCAGACTCTTTTGTCGCACACTGCAACTACTGGGACTGTGTAAATCTGTACCTGACAAAATGTCAGGAACCGGCAAGACTGCCTGACATTTGATAGTTTGGTGCCTGACAATATCCTTGACAGGCACCTTATTTCCAGGCTTGTGAAATAGAAATTATTAACAGTAATTAAAATAATTAAAGCAAAGCATTAAAAAGAATGATTTAGTGGCCATTTTGCATCAGTGAGCACAGGCATTCGATCTATCAATCAATTGTCAATTATCACAGGAAAGTGACATGACATGTGATTGATTCCAATTATGTTGTGAGTAGTAAGGGTGCCACTACATGCTCATGATGCATGTCAGCGGTGCTTATTTTTCCAGATGATTCAAAAATTTGACCTGTAGGTTTCTATACTTTAAAATCTAACTCTGGCTATAATACTGGAATTCAGATGTGAACCTGAGTGTGCATAAATAATGCTTCACTGTTGACATTTTGCCAGCAGTAACAATGTTGGGTTGCTCTGTAGACTATGGCTTGCCACTTTTTCACGCTCATTTCTCATTTTCACATTCATCATGGCCGATAACTGAGGCTACACCTGGGCCCTGAAGAGTACAAATGTATGAAATTTGGAAATGAACATTTTACATTGCCGTAGTATATCACTGAACTATGGGAAATGATTGTACATTTTCATCAACAGTACAGCATAAACTATTGATAAATCTTTAGGATTTCTGTTTAAAACATGAATCTATTAAAATAAATAATTATCATATTTAATAATAGTTGCAATGCTAGAAACTATTCATCTATCTAAATGAATATTTATCATGAATTACCTCCCTTGGATGCTCCACACAATAGTGTGCCAAGCTGAATAATCAGGTGTTTTAATAGATACCGTACACAGTTAACCCATAATGGTCAAATTTGGTCAAGAAAATCAAAATAGTTACTTATTGAATGTCCGTATGCGGGCCAAGAGAGGACTATTTTTGAAAATTTAGCAACGGAATAATAATAATCGATAACTGAGCCAGTCATGACTCGATTATCGAGCCAGTCACTCAAGTGCTAAATTTTCAATAATACGCTTTTCTTGGCCTGCAAATGGACATGCCTCTAGACAACTGCAGAGGCCAGTTTCGGATGGCTTGACCATTAAAGGGTTACTGGTCTAGTGGATAAATCTCATGCACTATAAATAATTAATTAACAGCAATGGTGTATACATGAAATTCAGATATAATCTTAACATGTACAACGATGGCCTTTGTAGCTATGGCTTTATCACAAGTTAAAATGAAAACAAAAATCATAAACAAATTTCATTATCAGCTAACAGTATATACAAAATGTGTAAATTAAATTTTGAATTATATATATTTATCAAAAAGAAATATGGATTTAGCACAGAAACAATTTCCTATGATTTGAAACTTGTAACACTGATACAACTTTGTTAATTATTCTGTTTTTATTAGCATGACAGCTGCTGGTCATCTCAAAAACATCATCAATAAAAGACAGGAACAACCTTTAAATCTGTATCATTCTTCAAATGAACACCAGTCACAAAAACCTACAAATCAAGATGTTTGTTGTTACATAAGAGCATTAATATGGCTGTTAAAATTGTAGATCATAAATAACAAGAGGCCCAAGGGCATGTGGCGCTCACCTGGACCATTAGCATTTGAAACATTTGCATTTAAAGACATGGATGATTTTTGGAAAATCCAAGATGGCCAACAAAAGAACTGATCAATCAAAATTCTGTATATACATTCTGAAGCCTACCCACCTAGGGTCGTTCCAGCTGAGATTGATTGAAATCTGTCAAGCGGTTAATGAAGTGTAAGTTTTTAACTGATTTACCAAAACTTTTGAAAAATACAAGATGGCCAACCAAAACCTGACCAACCAAAATTCTGCATACTAGTTCTGAAGCCTACCACCATAGGGTCCTTCTTTGCAGGTCTGGTTGAAATCATCCAAGCAGTTAATGAGGAGTACGATTTTAAGCGATATCCGGTAAATTTTCATACAATTCAAGATTTTCACACAAAAATTTACCAATCAAAATTCTGAAACCTACACCCAGTGGTTAATGAGGAGTAGAGTTTTGACAATTTCTGGAAATTTTGTTACAAAATCTAAGATCTTCACTTCATTAATCAATCAAAATTTTGAATAGATATTCTACCACCATAGAAGCCATCTAGTCAAATTTAGTTGAAATATGTCAAGAAGCTGAGGAGTAGCATTTTGACCATTTCCGGTAGATTTTTAATAAAATCTAAGGTTTTGGCCCCAAAAATTTACCAATCAAAATTTGGAATATAACTTCTTGAGCCTACCAACACAGACTTCATCTAGCCATATTTGGTTGAAATATGTCAAGCAGCTATTTTGACAATTTCCAGTACATTTTTCATAAAATCTAAGCTTTTCACCCCCAAAAATCGACTAAGCAAAATTCTGAAAAAAAGGCTGGAGGGTACAAGCATAGGATCCTTCCAGTCAAATTTGGTTGAAATCGGTCAATGCATTAAGAAGCGATTTGACGGACGGACGAATGACAAGCGGCTGGACAACGGACGGATGGTCGCCATGGCATAAGCTCACTTGACCTTTCAGACCAGGTGAGCAATAAAGAGAACCGGGTTCTACACATGTCGAGGTATCGGACATTTTGAAAAACTTTGAACATTCTACATAATTCTCAGATGCCAGGTATCACTCAGCACATTAAGTCTAGCCATTCTCCACGTTGAGCAGAGGTCAAGAAAACACTAATTATTAGTATCACTATACAATCTGTGATGTTTGTCTCAATTCCAACTTTGTATCACCTATGCAAGATCTCTGATGATACAGATTGGTTTGAACAACATAGGAGTCATGTGCTTGTGTTCTCGAAATTTGACTTCCTTTTTATTTGTTACTTTCTACTTCAATGTTTCTGTTCAAAATGGCAGTCATAGCTTTTGTTGTGATTCAAATAAAATCAAATTCTGAAGCTTGGTGAATACTTTTAACCCTTTAACACTCATGCGAGCCAAAAGTGGCTTCTGCAGTGGTCTTGAGAAATGTCCATTTGCAGACCAAGAGAAGACTATTTTTTATCAATTTTTTTGGGAATAACAGAGTCATTTCAATGGTAAATTTTGAAAAATATTCTTCGGGTCTGCAAATCGACATTTTCTGTGAGAAAATTTAAATTTTCTTGAACAAATTTGAATAGTAAAGGGTTAATGGTCAAGATTTGTCGAAATTTGTGCTTTAAAAATGTCCATTTTCAGGCCAGAGACTTTACTATTGGAATGGAAGGACTGGTTCAGTTATCGAGCTAATCATTCCAGTGATAAAATTAAAACAAGAGCCATCAGAAGACGGCATACCCCCCCCCCCCCCCGCGGATCCAAACATTTCAGATAAACATACATCATAGCTAAACTGTGTTGACATCTTGAAATGATTGCCAGAGATGGCCGGACCGACACACATATATTCTATACAGACGCATGGATGTACAGGCATACGGATAGCACATGCACATCTTCAAGTAGTAATGAGAATCCTTACTAAGTTTCAAAAGAATCACAGCTAAATTGTAGTTGTGTTGACAAGAAATGATTGGTACTGCAGTTTACGTATCGGCTTAAAGGTATTTAAAGGGAGATAATGCTGTAATGAATAATTTTCTGGCGGCAAAAAAAGCACATGCACATCTTCGGATGGTAATGACTATATTTACCATTTTTCAAAAGAATTGTAACTAAACTGTAGGAGTTGCATTGACAAGGATGGAGAGACAGACGAACATACATTTTGGACAGATGGATAGATGTACAAGTATACGGATAGGACATGCACATCTTCATGTCGTAATGACAACACTTACCAAGTTTCAAAAGAATCGCAGCTAAACTGTAGGAGTTGCGTTGACAAATGATTGGCAATGCAGTTTATGTATCGGCTTTAAGATATTTAAAGGGTGATAACTTTGTAATGAATAATTTTTTGCCAACGTAAAAAGCACATGCACATCTGCACATGATACCGACAATGTGGACACAATTTAAAGTTAATCCATTGAGACCTCTAGGAGGAGTTGCGTTGACAAGAAATGATTGTCAGAGATGGATGGACTGACAGACGAACATACATACATTTTGGACAGACAGATGGACGTACAGGTATACGGATAACACATGATACTGATAATGTGGACACAATTTAAAGTCAATCCATTGAGACCTCTAGGAATTGCGTTGAAAAGAAATGATTGTCAGAGATGGATGGACTGACAGACGGACATATATACATTTTGGACAGAGATGGACGTACAGGTATATGGATAGCACATGCACACCTTCATGTGGTAATGATAACACATACCAATTTTCAAAAGAATCGGAGCTAAACTGTAGGGAGTTGCGTTGACAAGAAATGATTGGCAATGCAGTTTATGTATCGGCTTTAAGATATATAAAGGGGGTTTAACTCTGTAATGAACAATATATTGGACGCGAAAAAAGCACATGCACATCCGCACATGATACTGATAATGTGGACAAAATTTCAAGTTAATCCATTGAGACCTCTAGGAGGAGTTGCGTTGACAAGAAATGATTGGCAATGCAGCTTATGTATCGGCTTTAAGATATATAAAGGGGGATAACTCTGTAATGAGCAATATTTCGGACGCGAAAAAAAGGACAAGCACATCCGCACATGATACTGATAACGTGGACGAAATTTTAAGTTAATCAATCTATTGAGACCTCTAGGAGGAGTTGCGTTGACAAGACGGGGACAGACGGACATGCTGATCGCTTTAATCCCTCCCCCCACCCCCCACCCCCCAGTCTGGGGGGGGGGGGAGATAAAAAAACCCCAGCCTTTGCCTGCAAATGGACATTCCACAAGACCACTGTAGATAGGCGGTTTTGGATGGCTTGACCAGTAAAGGGTTAAAATAATTTGACTGCGAGTCACTGCTGTTCTATGCAATCAAACTGTTTCACAACCTTCAGCAAGATTTTATATTTAACCCTTTAAGCCTTGAATTTGTTCTAGATAATTTCAATTTTGTCAAAGAAATGTCAATTTGCAAACCATGAGATTATTTTGGAAAGTTTAGCACTAGAATTACTGGCTCGGTTATCGAGCCAGTCATTCCAGTGGTAAATTAAAAAAAAGTCTTCTCTTGGTCTGCAAATTGACATTTCTCAAGAGCACTGTAGAAGTCGTTTTTGGCTGATATGAGTGTTAAAGGGTTAACATCCTTGAGCTTCAGGGAATTCTGGGAATTAAACGGACTAGTCACACGACCTGTAGTTAGAAAAACATTTAAAGCGAATCACTCATCTTTCCTTAACACATTTATATGTAAATATATATTATGTCATTTATCAATTTATGTACAATATTGCATTATAATTCAATAAATGCAATCCAATAGTATATGTATATAAAATTACTTCTAAAGAACCAGGCCTTTAAGTGCTAGAATATGATAACATGCATATAATCTGGCCAGTTCAAGACTGTTAAGAAAGTAATAAATCAATTAGAAATTAATATTCATATGTACTCGTTAATCAATCAACCTTTCAATGCTACTTGCCAGAAAACCACCTTCATATGCAGGAATATTCTGCTGAATATTTTGAAACTATATTGACTGGATGTTTGTACATTAGTTTCAGGAGATTACTTGCATGTTTGTTTGGAAATCGAGACACTTAGATTACAGGAATGAAAGAGTTAATAATCTATGTAAACAAGACAGTTAACTCTTAAAAGCAAAGGAAGATAACTCATCTTTATAGCTTGACTCAACTGAAAGTTAGAAAGTGGAATATAGTTTCAATTTAGCATAAATATGTTTACCTGAGCAGATCAATGTGCTGTCCTTAACCCGTTAACACTCAAGTCGGCCAAAAACGGCTTTTGTAGTAGTCTTGGAAAATGTTCATTTGCTAACCAAGAGAAGACTGTTTTTGATGATTTCCCACTCAAATGACTAGCTCGATAACTGAGCCAGTCATTCCAGCGGCAAATTAACAAAAAACTCATTGCTTGGACTGCAAATGGACATTTTCTATGAGAAAAAAAAAAATAATTTTAAACAAATTTTAGGGTTAAAAGGTTAAACACACACTGTGTTGCATAAACACCTCCATTGACTCGTGGAGTGTTAAATTTGTCCAAGATCTTTCCACACATTTAATATTAACCCTTTAACCCTCATATCAGCCAAAAACGGCCTCTGCAGTGGTCTTAAGAAATGTCCATTTGCAGACCAAGAGAAGACTATTTTTTTAAACTTTCCTCCGGAATGACTGGCTGGATAACTGAGCCAGTCATTCCAGTGGTAAATTAGAAAAATAGTCTTCTCTTGGTCTGCAAATGGACATTTTATATGGGAAAATTGAAATTTAAAAAAAACAAATTCGAGGGATAAAGTGTTAAATCAATATTTTGGATGCCAAGTATTTGATCGATATTCCATGGAAGTAGAAAATATAGTGCAATGTACCTAAAACTGTGTCTGCTTTATGAGTTGAAGACAATATCACATTCTGAAATGATCCAAGGATTGGGGTGGACAGGAGCTAATTAAAAACTATCTAATTTGACAGCAAATGGAAGACAAGATTATCCTTTTAATATCATTGTTTGATTTAAAATTATCCATTCAGGATCTAAAGAAAGCTGGTTATAAGGATCTTAACACTGGAAATGTCAGCGTCTCAATTTCAAAACCACTACATATTAAAGCTGTTGAATATTTTGAAACTAAGTCAAGTGAGCTGTTGCTGCTATACATACTGGTCAGACACGATACGTTCAAACTATTCAACAAAATATTGGTCCCATCATAAAGAATTTGTTGTTTCTGGTCTGTAAGTGACAAATGGTTAAATATTTAAATAGCTGAACATTTCAACAACAAATCCCTGAGAAAGTAAATTCTTTATGATTTATAGTATATTCTGTCGAATATTTTGAAAATAATGACTTGAAGCCAATACTGCTAAAGGCAGCAACAGCTTCCAGTCATATTAATTTAAAAGTATTCAACAGCTTTCCTGTTTGTTTGCCCCGAGATTGAGATACAGGGAATTTATCTGTCAAAGGGTTAATTTTCCCTGGTGAAATTATTGTGAGGAAATTGAGCAGACAAACCCGTCAAAATCAGCCAGTAGCAGTGGTGTTGAGGAATGTCAATTTGCAGGCGAAAAGAAGACTATTTTTGACATTTTACCCCTGGAATGACTGGCTCAATAACCATGTCAGTCATTCAAGAGGTAAATTTTCAAAAATAGTCTTTTCTTCGTCTGCAAATGAATCCTCACATCTAGAGTTAAACTATGAATTATCTGCACGGAGCATGAAGAAAGAATGTGTGAAAAGTTTGAAAAGCTTTACATTCCACCTTTAACCTTCAAGCCGACCAGAAACGGCTTCTGCAGTGGTCTTGAGGAATGTTCATTTGCAGACTAAGACTAGACCGTTTTAGAAAATTTTCAACTAGAATGACTGGCTTTATAACCAAGCAATTTACTCCAGTCATAAATGTTGATAATCACTGGACATTTTTTATGAGAAAATTTAAATTTCTTGAACAAATTTGAGGGTTAAAGGGTTAAGCTCCAAGACATATCCTCTACCATGCCACGATTATTAATCCTTACCACTCTGATGTTAAAATTTAAAATTTTTAAATTAAACTAAAAGACGAATTGGTTTAAACAGCCAAATCGTCAACTAAATTTGTTAAAAAATGTACACCAGTTTCTTTGCTATTGAAACGGTAAAAGCTAGAATATTGACATATAAAGCGCTAAGGGAGCACCTGTATATATTGTCCGGTTTACATAAGCTGCTCACACCAACCTTTCACGCTCACATTTGCTCAGGAACATCGCTCACATTTGCTCAGGAACATCGCTCACATTTGCTCAGGAACATCGCTCACATTTGCTCAGGAACATCGCTCACATTTGCTCAGGAACATCGCTCACATTTGCTCAGGAACATCGCTCACATTTGCTCAGGAACATCGCTCACATTTGCTCAGGAACATCGCTCACATTTGCTCAGGAACATCGCTCACATTTGCTCATAAAAAAGTACATTTGCAGAACAAGAGATTACTTTAACAAATTTACCAATGTATTGACTCTGTTATTAAGCCAGTCATTTCAGTGGTAAAATTGTCTTCTAATGGGCTGTAAATTCATGCATATTTTTCCAAGACCACTGCAGAATGCATTTTTAGCTGGAAGGACTTGAAATAGTTACCGTAACCCTTTAAGTCTTGAATTTGTTCAAGAAAAATTTCAATTTTTTCTAAGAAAATGTCAATTTGCAGACCAAGAGAAGACCCTATATTTGAAAATTTATCACTGAAATGACTGGCTTGGTTATCGAGCCAGTCAAACCGAGCCAGTCATTCCAGTAATAAGTTTTCAAAAATTGTCTTCTCTTGGTCTGCAAATGGGCATTTCTCAAGACCACTGCAGAGGCCATTTTTGGCTGATATGAGTGTTAAAGGGTTAAGATATATGAGTTTACCATGTATATTGCTAATGTTACAATTATTATCATTAATAATAATCCCACATACTGAGTATTGATTGGTGTATAAAAAAATAGTTTGAAAGGTTTCGATTATTATTATTATTATTATTATTATTATTATTATTATTATAATTATTATTATTATTACTATTATCCATGTCAGTCGTTTAATATTAAAGTCACTATTACAAGTGTCAGTCGTCTAATGTCACTATATCGACATTCAGAGGTTATACTACTTGAATGGCAAGAGTATTAATTTTATGCGATGGTGATAAGCGGTAGGCAATTTGAAAACTAGGTCGAAGGTCAATCAGCGGAGGATTACGTACCTATGCAAAGAATCACAATATCAATTATGGGAGATAAATTAACTGTTTAATGATTGAGATTGGTCAACAAAATACAAACTTTTGCTAAATGAATGGACATTTCCTGACAGAGAAGACAATTTTTGAAACTTTATCACTGGAGTCACTGGCTTGGTTATTGAGCCAGTCATTCCAGTGATAAATTTTCAAAAAAACTGTCTTATCTTGGCCTGCATATGTCCATTCCTCAAGCTCACAGCATAAGTAATTCTTAGGAATTCTTAGGATATAGTTCTACCTATCTAATAATGACTGTTATCTGCAGAAGACTAACTATTACTGTTATCATTACAAATTCATAATGACACAGTAGAACTCAGAAATAACTTAACAATGGATTCCAAATTTCAATTTTTTCAAAGAAAATGTCAATTTGTAGACCAAGAAAAGGTTATTTTTTTTAATTTACCACTGGAATGACTGGCTCGGTTATCGAGCCAGTCATTTCAGTGGTAAATTTTCAAAAATAGTCTTCACTTGGTCTGCAAATTGACATGTCTCGAGACCACTGCAGAAGACGTTTTTGGCTGATGATGGTAAAGGGTTAATATTAGTGCAGCAATAATGCTATATTTGAAGTCTCTCTAACATAGGCCTGATAGTTTAGGTGTGGTATTTAAGTTAAACGCAAAACTTTACCTGCATAACACGAAGTCCAGTTAAATGCAAAACTCATTACGACATGACAGAGGCCCTATGATGAAATTACAGCATAGGATGATATAAATGCAGCACAGTATTGATAAAGGTCCAGTAATATAGGGCTATACATAGAGTTTAGCAACTATTGGCCTGATAATTTAGCTGTATGTAAACATACTTATTCAGAATTGGTCACTGCCATACAACTTTTTTGTAAATATATGTGCTATTGAATTTGCCTATATTTGATATAAATATGAGTCAGATATGACTATGTTGATATCATCTATTTTGTTGATTTTTATGCCTAGATTGCGAGAAAATGCACCATTTTACTTTCAGAAATAAAAAATCTTAACTTGGGGGAACTCCAACCCACCCCCCCCCCCCCTCCCCAGACCATCCTCACGAACCCCCTTTCAGAATCCCACTGTACGTGATAAGATTAGCGTGATAAGATCATAATAGGTATTTATTTTGAAAATTGTGTTTGCGAAGGCTGTTGCTGTATAATCCTAATTGGATAGCACCGTTTTCCATCTAAAGCAACTTCTAGATACAAGAGTACAGAGATATATGCCTATTGTGGCAAAATATATGAAATATATAACAATTGACATCAATATGTCCAAAACTCCAATACACTGTAACATTACTGTGAGATAATCTGACTGGTGTGTTACTGCGAGCTAATCTGACTGGTGTAACGCTATATGGCTCAACCATATTAAAAAAAAATGCCTTAGCAAAGTTTTAAACAATATATAAAACACATCAGTGGATATGATAACACTAGGATAGATGAAATAATTATATTTTTCAGATTTTGATTTTCAGGGTTTCAGATAAGTTGAACAAAATGATTCTATTAATGGTTCTTATGAGTGGCCGGTCATTTAATTGCTTATTCCATGTCCATTTGCTGACCACAGGAAGACTATTATTGAACATTTCTCACTGGAATAAATGGCTTGTTTATCAAGACAGCCATTTTAGTTGTGAATTTTCAAAAATAGTCTTGTTTTGGTCTGTAAATGGACATTCCTCAAGACGACTGCAGAAAACCTTTCTGGCCGGCTTAAAGGCTAAAGGTGGACGATGTTACAGTCTATCACAGCAACATCTTCAACCACTTTGTTGGAAAATGAACACCAGCTCGTTCATCTTTTAATTTAATTACAAATTTTAACACTATAACATCAGAGTGGTAATGGTTAAAAAATGCCATATGGCATATGCCTATGCAGCACGCCATATCTTAAAATGATCAACATTTAGATTAGACAAATAGCTGAATAAATGAAATGAATGGATGAACAAACAGGTTAACAATGACAACAGAATAGTACAACTCACGAGGACAGAACACTGAATAACTACCTCCAAGTTCAAGCACTAGATTTCATAAATATAAATATATTATTCTGTAAAATATTCTCTACATGACTGTATGGTACAGGAATAGATGTCAGGGTGAATGACTTTATCACTCGATACTCTTGCTGGCCAAAAGCACCTTCTGCAGTGGTCTTGAGAAATGTTCATTTGCAGATCAAGAGAGTATTTTTGAAAGTTTACCACTGATATGACTGGCTCAGATATCGAGCCAGTCATTCCAGTTGTAAAATTTTTTAAATAGTCTTCTCTTCATCTGCAAATGGACATTTCTCAGGACCACTGCAGAAGCCATTGTTGGCCAGCTTGTGTCACAGAGTGTCAAAAGGTTAGTTAATGCACCATATGTGTAGGTAAGCATTATGTATCACCATTTACATAGTTATTTTATGTAATAATATGCCATGACAATAAACTGAGAAATTTTCTGTATCATATAATTCAATGGACCGTTCCAGTTTTAGCTAATTCCCACCCATCTCTAGCTAAGCTCCACCCACACGCCACTCGTGTTGGGATCGATCAATCCCTGAACTCCATGACATCAATTTCCAGAAGTCTATAAAGGTAAGCTCTTGAATGTTTTAAAACTAATTTAACTTGGTGCTGTTGCTGCCTATGGCAGCAGCAGAGGCACCCCCCACCCCCCCCCACCATATTTGTTTCAAAAAATTCAACAGCATCTTTTCCTGTCACCAATTATGCATTCGCAAATGTACTTAACTACGTCATTCATGATGTTATTGATTACGACGTCATCCTACAAGTCACTTAGTTGATTATGACGTCATATGATGAATGGATAAACTGGAAAGCTACATTATCTTTAGCGTGATAAATCATTTAAAATGGTGTTCATATTGAAGTGTTCATGAAAGCTCTTGCTGTCAACAATGGCAAAAACTTTCAGCAAAACTGCTTTCAAACTGGTTATGTTATTATCATTCCACAGGTTTAATGGTTTAATGGTTAAATTTGGTCAAGAACATCTCATAGAAACCGTCTAGTTGTAGACCAGGAAAAGATGATTTTTGAAGATTTAATACTGAAATGTCTGGCTGATTTATTCCTGATAAATTTTCAAAAATCACATTCTTATGGCCTGCAAATGGACATCTCTCAGGGCCTTTAAGGGACCAGTGCTGGTCGGCCTGAACATTAAATACCTCAAATAAAACCGTGACGTTCAAGAGAAACATCATCATAGTGTAGGTTTTCTAGTAATAACAGTCAAATATGCAATATTGAGATCACAGTCATTATCATCTGGCGCGGTCTGCCTCAGCCTATGTAGGAAACCTTTCTATTCGTATCACATCTTCTGTTTTATATGATGGGAAAATACCCATTTGACCAGTTCGTCGGTTGAGACCTTTAGAATAACCATCCCAGTGGTTACCGGCGATTCCGATTAGATCACCAGGAAGTATCGCTATCTGGTCTTTGTCCTGGATTGAATGCGCTTCTCGCACAAGAACGTTGTGAGCATTTTGGTAGTGGTAATAATATATATCATCTAATGAGTGGTACATTTGAGACGCGTCACCGTGGTATGTCTGCATTAATTCATAGGCGATACGACAGACCTATAAATGGAACAGGAATAATAGATATATTATTGAACGTTTTCTTATCAGAACCAGATTTCAAATGATTTTGAACCTGCAATTTATTATTTTTGACTGAATATATCATTATTATTATTATTTAGTGCTGGCCAGTTTGGCCTAAACGAAAAACCGGTGACTGTATCTCACTAATCAAACAGGTTTAACTGAAATACCGGTTTTAGGGGCTAGAATGCTTGCAAATAAGTTGAAATATGAAACTGTTGTTTTCATTAGCTACAGAACATGTATGGAGTGGTCTGACAACTGACGTAGATTAACATGAAATAAGATCGCTCACTTCATACGATCATTCACTTTGATGCTATCCATCTCAAAGTAGTAGTTAAAATAAACAAGAGGCCCAAGGGGCCTGTATCGCTCACCTGGAACATAGGCATTTCAACTAGAAAGCCCATTGGCCTGAATTGTAACAAAAAGACAATGGTCATGTTTCTTGATATATCAACTTCCCGTGACTAAACTTTAATGGCCCTTAGTCACTAATCATATCTCCCAAATTTTAGCCTGATTCGTTCAGCAGTTCTTTTCATGAAAACTAGGTCACCCAAGATGGCACCGAAGCATTTGGCCAATTAAGCTCCCTCGAACAAACTTGGTTCAGCTGTTGCCATAAATGATGTATGAGTTTTGAATGAATTCCACACACCCCCACCCAGCGGTTTCGGAGAAAATTTTTAAAGACATTTCTACAAATCGGTCAAAATCAAGGATGGTCACCGGCCAAATTGGGCAACCGGCTTTGTTTGAACAAACTGCTATCTCTATGCTTTAAGGATACTTTCTGCCAAATATACTTTAAATCATCCCAGTGGTTCTCGAGACTTTTAAAACTTTCCTATTGCTTTAGTATCCAACTTTTGGTGGGGAAAAGATCCAAAATGGGTGCCAAGCCATTTATTTAACAGTTTCGAAAATGGCATATTAGATTACATAAAGAGGCCCAAGGGCCTGTGATGCTCAACTGCACCATTAGCATTTGAAACATTTGCATTTAAATATACACGATTCTTTACATTAAGCAAGATGGCCACCGGAAAAATTGACCAATCAAAATTCTGAATGAATGTTATGTGGCCTCTCGCCATAGAATACATCTAACCAAATTTTGTTGGAATATGTCAAGCAGCTATGGAGGAGTAGCATTTTGACCATTTCCGGTAAATTTTTCATAAAATCTAAGATTTTCACCCAAAACATTTATGAATCAAAATTACGAATGGGAATTCTGGAGCCCAACACCACAGGATCCTTTCAGCCAAATTTGGTTGAAATCGCTCAGAATACTAAGGCGAAGAAGCAATTGGACAATTTCCGATACATTTTTCATAAAATCTAAGATTTTCACCCAAAAAATTGATCAATAAAAATTCTGAAATAGCTCTAGAGCTTACCACCATATATAAGCCATTTAGCCCAATTTGGTTGAAATATGTCAAGCAGCTAAGGAGGAGTCGCATCTTGACCATTTCTGGTAGTTTTTTCATAAAATCTAAGATTATCATCCAAAAAATAGATCAATCAAAATTCTGAATAAATGTTCTAGAGCTTAGCACCATAGAAGTCATCTGGACAAATTTGGCTGAAATATGTCAAGCAGCTAAGAAGGAGTAGCACTTTAACTATTTCCGGTAGTGATTTTCACCCAAAAAATTGATCAAGCAAAATTCTGAAAAAAAAACCTCTGGAGGGTAGCACCATAAGATCGTTTCAGCCAAATTTGGTTGAGATCGGTTACACCGTTAAGAAGAAACGATTTGATGGATGGATGGACGGACGGACGACCGACAGCCCCCATGGCATAAGCTCACTTGGCCTTTCAGGCCAGGTGAGCTAAAAACTATATTAAAAAATAAATTTCGGCTTCAAAATCCATCAAATGAAAAAATTCAAATGGCCACCAAACGCATTACATTTTGATTGGCCCTGTTATTTGATGTATCAACTTCCCTTGAACAAACTTGAATGTTCCTTAGTCTCTAATCATATCTCCCAAATTTCTGCCCAATCTGTTCACAAGTTCTGGAGTTGTTTTCACGAAAGCTAGGTCAATCAAGATGGCCACCAAAACATTTGACCAATCAAGTTCCATTGAACAAACTTGATTCAGATTTTGGCTTAGATGATGTTTTATGAGCTTTGAATCGATAACCCACCCCACGCCGTTTCGGAGATGATTTTTACAGATGTTTCTAAAAATTGGGCAAAATTCGGCCACCTAATTTGGATCTCTATGCCATAAGGATGCTTTTTGCCACATATAATTGAAATCAGCCCAGAAGTTCTCGAGAAGCCATTTTCCTATTGCTTTAGTATAGGACCTTTAGGCAGGAAAAAGATGGCCGCCAAACCGTTTATCCGACAGTTTCGAAAGTGGCAAATTTGAAATCAGGATATCCATCAAATAAAAAAATCCAATATGGCCACCACACGTGCTACATTTTGATTGGCCCATGGAAGCCATGATTTCTGATGTATCAACTTTCCTTGAACAAACTATTAATGGCTGTACGTCCCTAATCATATCTCCCAAATTTTGGCCCGATCCGTTCAGCAGTTCTGGAGAAGACGCTTTTGCGAAAACTAGGTCATCCAAGATGGCAGACAAACTGTTTGGCCAATCAAGTTCCGTTGATCAACCTTCATTCAGCTCTGCCCCTAGATGATATTTCATGAGTTTTGAATCGATCCACCAAGCGCTTTCGGAGATTTTTAAAGACATTTCTAAAAATTGGGCCCAATCCAAGATGTGCTTGTCAGCCTAATTTGGCCGATCAGCTTTGTTTGAACAAACGCAAATTTCTATGCAATAAGGATGCTTCCTGCCAAATATAATTGAAATCAGCCTAGCGGTTCTTGAGAAGTCATTTAAAGAAAAAGTTGACAGACGGATGGCAGACGGAGGACGGATGGTCGCCATGGCATAAGCTCACTTAGCCTTTCAAGCCAGGTGAGCTAATAAAATAAATATGGTCTGGTTCGTGTGATGCCGTGAAATTAACACATTAATAAAAATTGTAAATTCAACCCTATTATTAGGTCACTATTTTTTAATCCGTAACAAAATCCAGTGAGTGAAAATCAGGAAGCCGAAAATATTAGAGCAAGATTAGGCCCCTAGTCGAGTTGTTACTTGAGTTACTAGAGTAGTGCCTACATGGCTAGAGCTCGTATTTTAGTACCTATTCCAGGTGACCAACCTAAGAGCCAGGTAATCTAAACATAGTCGTGGCTTAGTGCTGAGAAAATTCTCCCTCCTATGAATGGAATGTGAGTCTGGGTTAGTCGAGTAAGTCATGTATTTGTATTTGAGTACTCAGTATTCAGTCATACTTCATAGTGTTGTTCCTGTGCATTCAGCACGTAACCAAAAACTACTCATTTTGGAGAAATTGCAAGCCCAAGTATTCTTACAAAAAGCTGTCTGTTTGACTATTTTAGACCATAATAAAGAGACTATGATAAATTGTCAATGTAAACACGATGATTCACGGGAATCTAACCTAAATGTACTTAAATCAATGCTGCATATTCTATGGTTTTGAAAGGTCATTCAAAAAATCATTCGATAGGGAATTTCCTGTCAGAAGAATTAATCAACAACCAATCACATTATGCCTGATCTCTATGTAGATCTAATGAATATGACAATGGTGTTTGGATTGCAAGTTCAACGTATGGCGTGGTTGGTTTTGTAGGATGGTTCTCTTATTTTTTGAAAGTGTAATGTCTGGAACCCTAATTAAACATAATAAAAACTGGAGTTGCCAAAATGGTTATTTGCTACAAAGCAGATAATACAGTTATTTACAACCACGTTTAAGAGTCAACAGATTTTGCGCTATGACAATTTACACACGGGGGTTTTTCCCGAATTTTTCATTTTCACAGTGGTTTTTAAACTCGCCATAAACAACTAGATGGGCTGTGTCCCACGTGTCCAGCCCTTTATATTTTTAGCATACCACTCATCAAGTGTGGCAGTCTCGCGAAATAAAGATTTCTTAAAATAGTATACCCCCCTTTATAACTCAAATGTTTACTGAAAAACTCCAAGTCTCAAATTTCTGGAAAACATTTGAAAATCATTTCCCTTATGATGGAGCCTAGATGCAATGATGGTATAGATCAAATCTGTAGAGTTTTATTAAGATCGGATAAGCCGTTGATGACTTAAACGTACACTGAAACACTTCTTACCTAATTCTTGGTGAAAAATAATCTATGTCCAAACCCCTAAAAATATGGAAAAAATTGGAAAACTATTTCAGTTATGATGGAGACTAGATGGAATGATGATATAGATCAAATCTGTAGTTTTATTTATTTTTTTATGGACAAGATACGTGTATAAATCACGTGATTCGCCTCCAATCGCAAAAGATCTTTATTCTAATTAGAGCGAGTACTCGGATCTAAATATTCTGGACTCGGAAATTGCTATATATCATCATTGCGCGATAGTAACTGAATGTTTCCGTACCCGTTTGATAACTAACTCCCGTCAGCGCATAAGATTACACAGCGCCTCCAATCACAAAAGAGCCAGATAACCAACTCCCGTTGGCGCATAAGATCACACAGCGCCTCCAATCACTAAAGAGCCAGATAACTAATTACCGTTAGCGCATAAGAGCACACAGCGCCTCCAAATGCAAAACAGCGATTACAATCTGTTTCTATCACAGGATTTCTGTTTTCAAGGAGACATTTTATGCCAAAATTAGATTGATTTTGATGTAATAAACCATCTTTATTGAAGATACACAATATTTAGGCGGTCCTATTTAATAATTTCTCTTCCACCATGATAATTTTTAGTCATGCATTAAACATAGCGCTGGGTGATGGTTATTTTTGATACCAATTTTAGATTTTTTAAAGGTATGTTTTTTCTAAATTTAACAGCGTCTTATACTTGAATACAAGAGTTTTTTGGGCGGATTTTGGTCAAATTTGGGACAGCATCCTATATTCGAGGGCGGCCTTTAGTCGAGAAATCACGGTAGATGCAATGATGTTATAGATCAAATCTGTAAAGTTTTATTAAGATCGGGTAAGTCCTTTATGAATTAAATGTCCATTGAAAAAAACCCCACAGACCCCCGCTTGCGGGTTGGTCTGTTGTTTTATTAACCACTATAAAAACATACTTACCGTTCAATCACTACTTGCTAAATTAATTATTTGCATTTTGCTATCAGAATAAGATTTTTATGCCTGCATACACACCTCCCCATGCCTAGTCCTATTCCTATGGACCCTCAACCCGGCTACTGGTTGAGTCCCACCTCCAGCCTACCATCAGATATAGACTGGCACCAGTCTATACTCACCTCATAGTGACGCTTGTCGCTAAGCGCGCTCGTGCATGCGCACTAGAGCCCGAATAGGAAACCGATTCACTTTTCTAAATTTAAGTGCAAAATATTTAGTCTGATTCTCAAATCTTACCATGCGGGGTGGTTGAGGCCGGGTCGTAGTGATTGAATGGTAAGTATGTTTTTATAGTGGTTAATAAAACAACAGACCAACCCGCAAGGGGGGTCTGGGGGGGGGTTGTTATTACACCACAAAAACATCCATTACCGTTCGATCACTACTTGCTAAACCCGTAGATTTGGTCAGTGCCCCCTGTCCACATAAGGTGGGAGGAGATTAGAGAATCAATAAACCAGGATAAAAATCAAACCAATCTTATCCCAATGTTAATAACATAACATATTAGTGCATTTAGCTCAATCACACCGTGATTAGCAAATAAGAACAACTTGAACTTAAAGAAATAAATAAAAACCAAAAGAAGACTCTCACCCTTTCTCACCGATGCAGAGTCTTAATGAAAATGGTGAGAAGAGCTTGGTAAAGTCTTCAGCTTTTTTGGTTAACAAACAAGGATAAATTAAATCAATCTTATCCAAATGTTAACAACATAACCTAAAAGAGCATTTAGCTGAATCACACCGTGATTAGCAAATAAGAACAACTTGAACTTAAAGAAATAACTTAAATCCAAAAGAAGACTCACCATTTCTCACAGACGCATAGTCCTAACAAAAATGGTGGGAAGTGCTTGGTAAATAGTCTTCGGCTTTTTTTTTTTTTTAGTATAAGGGAGCTAATCGTATGAATTGTATGTCACAATTTTATGGACGTTGATTGGATAGTGGCGATCGAAAGTGTAAATTGTCAACTTTCTGACGGGCGTTCTAAAGCCTAATTTTTTAACAATTTCCTAGAAGAATTTATGGGGAATATATTCCTTAAAAAGTTTCAGTCCACTTACATGGTTCGAAGGGTCAAATTTGATCTACAGGGCTTTAGTAATTATAGGATTTTTCAATATTTGCAATCAGCCTTTAGTAGAGTAATGAAGAAATATTCAACGAACGAGTGATAAAATTCAAAATCAAATGTTTACTTTCTTTATAATGTACAATATTTATAATTCTAAATAATACCTAATCCTAAAATTATCCTATATGTAATGGTCCAAAATTTTGAAGAACTTGACAAAACCTTTAATTTTTCATTAACTTAAATTCCTTTCATTGATAACTTGACATCCAAACTTCCAGTGTCCAAATTTTATTGCATCGATTCACTGACTGATCAATGACACCATCTCTGCTCCGGTACAGTATTGAATTTACATGAGTAAAATTTCTCCCCTCACTGACCCCCTGAACCACCATAAAAAAAATATAACAAAGAATTTATTAGATCAGTTATCAACATTTTAAAATACGTTTCCATGTTTGCGAATGTATATTCAATAATGTGTCAACATTTTATACATGCACATACATGGCGGCAAGCATGTCAATTTCAATTTCAAGGAAACACCAACTATAAATAATAGGTTCTTATACTATGTTAAATCACTGTATTATTATAAATTCTCAGATTAAGGCGGCAGCCATAGTAAACTTGAAAGATCAATGACTTAGAGGGCGGGAAATCAATGTCAAATAATTTCACAATTTTCCTGCCATGGAGGTTCCAAAATATAATAATCCATGTGAAGTCATTGACCATCATTATCTTCTCAATTAGTAAGATTTTGAAAATAATGAATATTCAATCACCTCAGAACAAAGATAATAATTTAATTAGACTTTCATATCTTTCCACATATTTCTGAACTGGATATTACATTGTAGATCACACCAAGTAAGAGCAAAGTCATGATTCCATATGATTACGATGTTTCAATATACACCAAATACTTCTCTACTCTGGCACATTTCATCGCCAAATATTTCAAAGAGAAATACAATCCCAAACGCAATGTCACCCCGGAACATAATTGATTTTTATCAATAATGTTTCAAGATACAGTGAGTCACAGATTACATCCATCCATTTTAAACTGAATATTCTTTTGGATATGGGCTGGACTATAGAAAACCTGGGATAACAGCTTATAGATACCGATATACCAATTCAAATCTCTTTAGAGTAACAAGGTCAGTACAAGTTGGAAAATAGATTACATCAATACAAATATAAATCTGAAATCTCATGTCAAAATTCTTAAACTTCTATTTAAACTAATGTATGAACTGGTGTTCATTGTTTAACCAACACAGATTTACACCTCTATTCACAATCCATTGACATGCATTTACTATGCATATGCAGACACTCTACAATAACTTAATATTACGGGCAAATGGGGTCATATTTAACAACAATACTATGCTAGGAATGTAAACCGAGCAGACTACTGTTCCCAATAACAACACCAGATCTCTCACGCAAATAATATAAGTAACCTATATGACATATACCGGTAGAAGTGTAACTTAACATCTGATACGATGCCCTGATTTTGAAGTGAGCATATCCCGTGAAAACCGTAAAACCTCATATTTTAAATACATTCAATCATTCCCTCCAAATACGCTAATTACCTGGCTACCGTCTACCGATCGAAATAATGACGTCATAACCTCTGGCCGATGACACTATTGATATGACATTTTACCACGGATTAAATTCGGAGCTAGTTATAGTTTACCGGAAATAAATCCCACTGGTAATTTGCATATTAACGGTCAATACAAGATTAAAATGATCAATTTAGTTACCAGGTTTAATCATGTTTCATTATAATATCCACGTACCGCTACGAACAGGCCACTCAAATCAGTTCATTATCGCCACTCTACAAGCTATGATTAATAACCAATTCGAGCTCTACAAATTACCCTAGCAACGTTACACATACTCACTATGTAATTTGATCCCGGTACCGTTTTTTTTATACCCTTCCCAAAATCTACATTATGGCGTTTCTTCAACAAAACAATCGCCCCGACAATTATTTAAAAAACTACTGGCAACTCACCCGTCACACACGTCTGCGGCTATCTCGTTATCCAGTGGCTCATCTTCAGTCACAACTGATTGATCGAATTAACGGATTGATGTTGTCTGCTGACAATTGTTTGTTCAAGTGCCCCTAAATCGCACTCACACCTTACCATCTCAACTCTCACCCGAAATCGACACCTGTCAATCAATCCACCTACACATCACTAACATTCCAGCCTTTTGCCAATCTCATTTGCATATCAAAACCCGAGCTTGACGAGGAAGGAAAAAACCTGTTTAACCCCTTCACCCACAGACACTAAAATCGAACACATTCCTACGTTAGCGACATTACACATCGCGTGAAGATGTTAATTCATGAATTACCTACGCAATTCATTTACAGAGATAATTGTGATTACAACTTATCTTAAAAAACATAGAAATGCTCGTTTAAAAAACACATCAATTATCCTGCCGTAAAAGGGTCATTGACGAGATTGATATTTACACCAAACATAGATATAGACAGGACTAGACGACGCGAGACAGATAACTTTGCAAAAATACAAATGACAAATTTGATTAATTACCTCCCTTGTATTTAACTAACTAAATTAACCCAGCCGTTTTTTTAACAGTTATCTCCCTTGCACTGTTACCTAACCAGTAACACTCAATGTAATACCAATGAGAAACAATGAACCATTTACTATGTTACATTAGTTAAAAGTGGAAATGTTACGAAAGAAGGAAGCTGCTGCACTCTGGTCTTTGAGATAATAGGATGTAAAGGTGTATTCACATTTCCCTCCTGCCACCTGCCTGATCTCATCTAAAGATGAACCCTCAAAAAGAGCGAAAGAAGTAGCCATACCTCTAATGTCATCGGCTTTAATAAGGGAGAGATTAATTTGATCCGGTGAGGCTATCTCATAACAAGGCTTAACTATTCTCTCAAAAATCCATCTGACAATCGAAGAATTTGAGACCGGCTTAGATAACTCTTCCTTGTAGGAAAAACATAAATGAGATGGATCGACTCTTATAACATCTGACCGCTGATTGAAGGTTCCTAATGCCCTAATAGGACACCAAAATTTTTCGGATGGTGACATATGAAAAAGATTTTAAAATGATCGGACTATCAGGATAGCGGTTAGTTTGAGTTTTAGATAAAAAATTCCTTCTGGGATATCAAACCAAGCCATCTCCTCAAACTATAAATCTCTCCTTTTCAGCAGAAAGAGCATGAATCCCTTGAACGCCTTCTAGCAGAGGCTGTAGCAACAAGAAAAAACAGCTTTGACAATTAAAAACAAAACCAAGCTTACTACTGGTATAAGAAATAGGTTCAAAATGGCGACCTGCCAAACCTTGAAGAACCCAAGCCCAACTCCAGGTAGGTAAAGGCTTAGCAATCGGAGGACGAATATTACTTAGACCTCTAATAAAGCTATTAAAAGTCTTAGTATCCTTGACATCGGCATACAGAAGACAAGGAAGGGATGACACCAGAGAAAATCTATACTCCATGAACGTAATAAGTGACAAATGAAAATAACCAAACAGATAAGATAACAAATCTAATAATTTGGGTATAGAAACAGAATCGGGCACGAAACCTTGGTCTGAACATCATTCACCTAAATGTTTAAGTCGACCCTTGTAAACTCAACGGGTCAAATCTCTTCTGGCAGAGTCAATCATTTCCTGAGATCAGAAGAAACCTTATTCCCGAGGAATTCAGACTCGAGATTGTCCGGACACACAGACTAAAATTTATTGGATTTGGATGCACACAAAGACCTCTTACTTGAGATAGAAGATCCTGGTATACTGGAAGAAGAAGAGGGAAATCTACCAGAAAATCTAGAAGGTCTAAAAACCAAATCCTCTTTGGCCAAAAGGGAGCTATCAGAAGAATTTCGCAAACCTGATCCTTGTCCCTCTTCAAAACTAACTGAATCAAAATCGATCGAGAGAAGGCATAGGCGAACATTCCTGTCCACTACTGAGACAGAGCATCCACCCCCAGGGCTTGACTGTCCGGAAAAGGAGACATGTAAGAGAAGATATGAGCATTCAGAGAGGCCGCGAACAGCTCTACTAGAGGACAATCCATAAGACTAAACCTCATTCCTCCTTCTAAAAATGAAAGAAAACCCCATGGCAATGACTGAACGAATCGAGATTTAGAATCCTAACAGACAATCCAACCAATGCACAGAAGCCTGGATCTACTTTGCAATGAATAGCCTCTTCTATAGACTCCTTGACAATCATAGACAAACAACAACCCCTCTAAAGCTAATAGCTTCTAATAATTAGGAACAGAAGACCATTTTGGAAGAAGAGACTACATAGAAGGATTCTAGATCCAAGAATATCTAGCCCCTTTTAATAAGGGCCACCCTTAAAGAAGTGTCAAACTTACTATATGCTAAAGAGGACTGCTCATAGAAAACACAAAGATTACATATGCCAAAAATCCTGGGCTATATCATAATGCTTAGTCCTCACCAAATAGGTAACTCACGTCTATTATGGATATTTTAATATACCGCTTACTCTGAATGGAGACCAAAAGTATAGCCTAACTTATTAATAATGCTAGACTCTGCAAAAACTATAGATAATATTATTTACAGAGATTTAACCAGAGATTGTGGCAAACCAAAACCCCATAGTAAGTCTATGGGAGTGCTTAGAGCCAAGATATAGCCAAATCATGTGCCCGAGATCTACATGAACTACGGGAAAGTTACTAGTGATGACCGTCCTCACCATTCTATGAATAGAATACATGACAAGGTCCTGATAAGAGAGCTATGGCCCACATTAGACTATAAAATTTAAACATCGTATAACAATAGCCGCTTGCTGATAAATTAGATATCCTCAACAATTCGATATTTATGCCAAGAGGCAGAAACTTAACAGATTTTAATACATTTATTGATTCTTATATTTATAGTCTTAGCATCAATAATTTCATCTTTGTACTAACAAATGACATTGTGTTAGAAATCCCAAAGAAAGGAAAGATTGAAGACTGATACTAGATATTAACTGATTAGATACTGAATTTTGCAGACGACATATTACAACTGTAATATCTCTGGACTTGCAAAGATTTAGAAAACATTTTGACCGAAAATAGTTGGTGGATGCTTAAATCCAAAGATTCTCGTCCGCTCTTCCTCCCTCCAGCGCAACCCCAACCCAACTCCAACTGGCCTGCCCCCAGCCCCCCCCCCCCCTGACAACAACCTCAACGAGCAAAAACCCCAAGACTCACCGAATAGTCCGGGAATAATCCGACCGAAAATTGCCAGTGGCATCACCAACAACCCTCAGCCAAACTGCCCCCAAAATACCCAGCAAATCCCGAGCCCGGCCCCCCCCCCCCCGAAACCACCGTCCGAAGGCCCGCAGCAACCCCGTCAAAATAGAGAAAAATTTATGCTATAAAAGGAAAAACAAACAAAAATCTGGAAAAAAGGAAAACAAACCGAACTCACCGAAACTATGTCAACGCAGAAGAATCCGACTCATATTCCTCCTTCCTGCCCCCTTATCCGATTGATTATCTTTTCTAAGCGAATAATGTACTTGTAGACATTAATCCTGTACTCATAATGATCCTCTGAAACCTTTACTGAATCTAATTCTTTTCAGCGACTGACGAAATTATACTACGATTTACTTAAGAATCAGGGTTATCCCCATCACAAATAAACTCCCTTTGGTTAAATAAATATGTCAACCTGCCGACATAAGAGGTAAAAGGAGCGAGAAAAAGGCTGAATGGCCCGAAGACAACTGGCCATCTAATGTTGGATGAAAGCAAAAATCGTATCTCGAAATAATGCGTAGAATACCACCTTATCGGCTTATGAAATGCGCATATAAAATAATCTGCAACAAAATCCGATACGGTAACCAGTCAGGAGAGTCTTTAATTACGCTGAAAATTCTCACTGATAAACGAATAAATGTCTGAATAGACTACAATTCCAAGAGAGACTACAAGACTGGCAATGACTTGGAATTACTATTTTCAGCCATTAGACATTCCCAATATTAAACAAATACGGAAATAAGACTAATCTTAGGCAAGAAGATGACTAGATTCTAGGAAAACGGATGTGGAAAAAGGGAAACGGAAATGCATAAACCGGAAGTATACTACCGGAAACTGATCAAAATCCTACAACCCGGATGTACAGAATTACCGGAAGAGGAAGCTGAAAATCCGGAAATGGATGAACAATGTAATGCCGGGTAAAACCGGAAATGACCCTGTCCCCGGCTGTACGAAATCTGGATGTGGAAAAAAGGAAAAAGAAATGGATAAAACCGGAAGTAGACTACCGGAACTGATCAAGATCCTACAATCCGGATGTACAGACTAACCGGAAGAGGAAACTGAAAAAACAGAACCGGAAATTGATGAACAATGCAATGCCGGGTCCAACAGACCCGGATATGCATTCTTCCGGAAGCTCTCATGAAACCGGAAATGGAAAACGAAGTCTATCCAGGTCTGGACGACCCTGAAGTACACCCCTAAGACCGGAAGCGGAAGTGTACTGACTAGCGTCCAAACCGGAAACGGAAAACGCCTCTACCGGAATTCGAAAATAAAAGGAGTCCTCAGACTTCGGATATCCGGAATGGCCGGAAGCGCTAATAGAACCGGAAATGGAAGTAGGTACCAGATCTCTAGGACCCGGATGTCCTACATAAACGGAAGACAGACCAGAAGTGGCCGGAACGGAAGTGGTAACCGGATCTTGCCCACTAAACCGGAAGTCCTACCTGGTGCCAGTCTATACCTGATGGTAGGCTGGAGGTGGGACTCAACCAGTAGCCTGGTTGAGGGTCCATAGGAATAGGATTAGGCATGGGGAGGTGTGTATGCAGGCATAAAAATCTTATTCTGATAGCAAAATGCAAATAATTGATTTAGCAAGTACTGATTGAACGGTAATGGATGTTTTTGTGGTGTAATAACAACTGTAATGTTTATCTGCACACTGGTACATCATTTGGATAGCTACATCGAACCATCCTATGCTTCGCATAGGGCTCACCAAAAATTGACTTCCATGTTAGCTATGCTCCGCCCATCTCTAGCTAAGCTCCACCCACACCTCGCTCGTGTGGGGATCGATCGATGTCTGAACTTCCTGACTATCAATTCCCAGAAAACTATACAGGTAATCCGTTGAATATTTTGACACTAATTTGACTGGCAGTCAAATTAGTTTCAAAATATTCAACAATATGTTTATTAAATAGTAGAGCCATACAATTCTTTACAACATGTCGGACTATTAAGAGTTAGACGCATAGAATAATTTACGACGTAATGATTATGACATCATCCTACACGCAGCGTAGTCAATTATGATGTCATATGACGTCATTACTCCGAAAAGGTCCATTGTGATATGGTGTGAAACCGGTGTACCGCCCAGCCATATTATAATTATTAACAACAAACCTGTGAGGAAAATGTGCAGACAAGATAGTCACACCTTGACAAGAAATGAATGTCGATTACTATTCCTCGCAGTGACGATTCTGAGTAGCGACTCCCCAAGCCAGCAGTTTTAGAGATCTCATTATCACTAACGAAATCATAATGAGGGTAGCTGAAGAGAAAGAAGAGTGAGGTAAACAACAAAACTATGCAACTACATGTAGCTAACTCAGGCGTAAAGAAAATTATTACAAATTATGGTAAGCTTAGTAAGAATTGTCTCTCTGCCTGTAGATCAATTGGATAGCAGCATTTCTCTATAATTCAGGTGTTGGTATTTGCATGTTTGCATCGCTAGCCAAGGAAGGGGGGGGGGGGGTTGTAATCCCTATCTAGTTGTTCCCCACAAATTTCTACCTAGGCTCCACAAACTTTGTACACATATTTCCTAGACTTGCCCGATTATTCAGTTTTCATAATCGCGATCATTTAAAAAAAATAATCACAATTTTAAATTATATCGTACATGTCATTTTGCGTTAGGGTGGGAGAACATGAACAAAGTTTATTCAACACAAATAACTATGTAGCGGGTAATATTTCGACTAGTTCAACCACTAGTATTGATATTTGTAAAAATCCTACAAACTTTACTTCGAATGACAATTGGTAAAATAACGCTAAAAGAACGAAAATTGGTATCACTGCCAATTAAAACCGCATCTAGTCTAATTGCCAGACAGTAATAGGTGCTCAGAGATGCTATTACAACCAATTAGAGTACTAATTCCGAACACAATATTGCTACAATCTGGCAAGCCTGGCCCAATGTAAGCGACCAACATAAAATGATCCAAAGTGGTATCAAACGTGTGAGAAAATTTGCTTGAACGCCCGAGAATTAAAATGTGGGAGATCGCTTCTTATGTTGGCAACAAAATGACTCTTGCAATTGGAGGTGAATGACATGTTCTCGCGAGATTTCATACGCTAACGGGAGGTTGAGATGGAAGGTAGATCGCATTATCATAACCCTTCCTGTTATCAAATGGGTGCCCATTTTACCGATACTCGGTTACCATCATGCAATGATAATATATACAGATATATAGGGTTCCGAGTACAGAATATTTATATTCGAGTATTCGCCCTAAAATTTTTTTATGCTTCTTAATTTGATTTAACCAGAGCGGATTACTAATATCACATGATTTATATTTTTTCTTGACATTTTATATCAAATTTGGATTAATTTTAATGTCATAAACGGCCTTTATTAAAGGATGCACAATATTTGGGTGGCCCCATTTAATAATTTCACTCCAGTGATGTTTTTGATATGTATACTAAACATAGTCGTAAGGCAGCAAGAATTCGTACAAGGAAATTGTTCAATTTTCGTGGTAGGGTGACTAGTGTCTATACGTTTTAAACATTTGAAAGAAGTAATTTCAACTTTTTCTTGAAATATACCTAAAATAAGGCCAGCCCTTTATCAGAGATGTGTGGTTGGAAATTTAACACCTCTTGTCCTAATAGAATCCTATGCACGTTACATTGCATTTTGAAAAACACCATCTTGGAGATTGAAAATATTCGATTATTTGATTACTTAGTTTTGTAATCGTCCACGATCATATTTTAAAGAATAATCGCGATTAATCAAATAATTGTGCAAGCATATTTCCAACAATTTTAACACTCACTCAAGAATTCCACGAATCTAAATATCAAGGTATGTAACTAGCGATACAGATAAGCTGTTGAATATTTTGAAACTAAATTGACTGGGATCTGTTGCTATGGCAGCAACAGCTCCCAGTTAAATTAGTTTCAAAATAGTCAACAGAATGTTTATTAAATTGCAAATTAATCACCAAAGACACACAATTCTGAGACTGTATTTATGCAGAGTGCTGCCTATCTGCCTGCACCTATTTAGAAGACCCGAGTACGTCGTATTCATGAAGAGTGCCGCCTAACTACCTACGCCTATTTAGAAGACCCGACTACGTCGTATTCATGAAGCGGGGCGCCTAACTGCCTGCACCTATTTAGATGACCTGACTACGTCGTATTCACGAAGAGTGCCGCCTAACTGCATGCACCTATTTAGAAGACCCGACTACATCGCTTTCAGGAAGCGGGGCGCCTAACTGCCTGCACCTATTTAGAAGACCCGACTACATCGTTTTCAGGAAGAGTGCCGCCTAACTGCCTGCACCTATTTAGAAGACCCGACTATGTCGTATTCATGAAGAGTGCCGCCTAACTGCATGCACCTATTTAGAAGACCCGACTACATCGCTTTCAGGAAGCGGGGCGCTTAACTGCCTGCACCTATTTAGAAGACCCGTCTACATCGTTTTCAGGAAGAGTGCCGCCTAACTGCCTGCACCTATTTAGAAGACCCGACTATGTCGTATTCATGAAGCGGGGCGCCTAACTGCCTGCACCTATTTAGAAGACCTGACTACGTCGTATTCATGAAGCGGGACGCCTAATTGCCTGCACCTATTTAGAAGGCCCGACTACATCGTACTCACAAAGAGGTGGCTATATATTCATCTAATGTAGGTGAATACAAACTTACGCCTTTTTTTGGACTTACCCCATATTTACACATTTTTTCGCTCTTGAGTACTCATCGTGAATACGGCCCAGATGGTTTGCCACATTTGTGCCAGAACAAAGTCATATGATTGTGATGTCACCTCAATAGTAATATATTTTGATTATGACATCATAAATGTTGAGTGACAGATCAAATCCCTCCATTTCTTATGGATAGTTTTATTTCTGGCAGATGCTACACAGATAATGCACAGGTTACTGGCCCGATACTTGGCCAATATTGGGTCGTACTGGTCACGTATGGACCCAGTAACATGCATTATCAAGGTAGGCAACAGGTACAATTTCAAAAGCAGTGCTGATTAATACTTACGTATGATTTCTTCAAACATTTTGTTTTGTAAATAACACTAGTTCTATTGGATAATGAATAGTTCAAGCTCATAATTGCTGAAACTGCCAAGGTCAGGGGTACCATTATGCGTATGGTCATTATCTCTGCTGAGACTTAGGTCTCGAGCATAATTCATATGGGGTACTAGACTATGCTGATGTTATGTTTATAGTGTAATTCATTGGTATACTAGTCCATGCCGAGGTTAGGCCTAAAGCATAATTCATAGGCGGACTAGTCCATGCCGAGGTTAGGCCTAAAGCATAATTCATAGGTGTACTAGTCCATGCCGAGGTTAGGCCTAAAGCATAATTCATAGGTGTACTAGTCCATGCCGAGGTTAGACCTAAATCATAATTCATAGGCGTACTAGTCCATGCCGAGGTTAGGCCTAAAGCATAATTCATAGGCGTACTAGTCCATGCCGAGGTTAGGCCTAAATCATAATTCATAGGTGTACTAGTCCATGCCGAGGTTAGGCCTAAAGCATAATTCATAGGTGTACTAGTCCATGCCGAGGTTAGGCCTAAAGCATAAATCATAGGCATACTAGTCCATGCCGAGGTTAGGCCTAAAGCATAATTCAAAGGCATACTAGTCCATGCCGAGGTTAGGCCTAAAGCATAATTCATAGGTGTACTAGTCCATGCCGAGGTTAGGCCTAAAGCATAATTCATAGTCATACTAGTCCATGCCGAGGTTAGGCCTAAAGCATAATTCATAGGTATACTAGTCCATGCCGAGGTTAGGCCTAAAGCATAATTCATAGGCATACTATTCCATGCCGAGGTTAGGCCTAAAGCATAATTCATAGGCATACTAGTCCATGCCGAGGTTAGGCCTAAAGCATAATTCATAGGCATACTAGTCCATGCCGAGGTTAGGCCTAAAGCATAATTCATAGGTGTACTAGTCTATGCCGAGGTTAGGCCTAAAGCATAATTCATAGGCATACTAGTCCATGCCGAGGTTAGGCCTAAAGCATAATTCATAGGCATACTAGTCCATGCCGAGGTTATGCCTAAAGCATAATTCATAGGTGTACTAGTCCATGCCGAGGTTAGGCCTAAAGCATAATTCATAGGCGTACTAGTCCATGCCGAGGTTAGGCCTAAAGCAAAATTTATAGGTGTACTACTACTAGTCCATGCCGAGGTTATGCCTAGAGAATAATTCATAGGTGTACTAGTCCATGCCGAGGTTAGGCCTAAAGCATAATTCATAGGCATACTAGTCCATGCCGAGGTTAGGCCTACAGCATAATTCATAGGTGTACTGGTCCATGCCACGGTTATTAGAATAATTCATAGGGGGTACTAGTCCATGCCGCCGTTATGTCTAAAGAATAATTTATAGGGGGTACTAGTCCATGCCGACGTTATGTCTAAAGAATAATTCATAGGGGGTACTAGTCCATGCCGAGGTTAGGCCTAAAGCATAATTCATAGGCGTACTAGTCCATGCTGAGGTTATGTCTAGAGAATAATTCATATGGGGTACTAGTCATGGCCGCCATTATGTCTAAAGAATAATTCATAGGGGGTACTAGTCCATGCCGAGGTTATGTCTAAAGAATAATTCATAGGGGGTACTAGTCCATGCCGAGGTTATGTCTAAAGAATAATTCATAGGGGGTACTAATCCATGCCGAGGTTATGTCTACAGCATAATTCATAGGGGGCACTAGTCCATGTCGAGGTTATGTCTAGAGAATAATTAATAGTGGGTACTAATCCATGCCGATGATAGGTCTAAAGCATAATTCACAGGGGTACTAGTCCATGCCGATGTTATGTCTAGAGCATAATTCATGAGTACTAGTAGGGTTGCACGATTATTCACTTTTTATAATCGCGATCATTTAAGAAAAATAATCGTGATCATACGATTAATCATGAACTATATTTACTACGTCAAAGCTGCTTAGAGGACGTTATTATGCTACTGCAGATTGTAAGAGTATGGGTTAGGCACATGGGTATACATACATGGACAGAATACGCCAGTCGCTGATTGCAAACAAAGGAATGTATCAAGATTTTTCTAGACGGAAAATAGAAGGTAACGTATTTCATTTAATTGTAGCCTATGGTCTAATAGAAGTCCACCCCCTAACTTTGACATATGAGCTCCAATGATTTCTTAGCAGTTTCAAAACGGCAAAACTCTATATTAGAAGCCCACCCCCTAACTCAGCAGATAATTTGTAAGAATAGCGTGTATAATAATAACAATCGTGTCACAGGGTGTCTACTTAAGACAGATCTCTGCCCTGATACATTTCCGGCCCCTCTAGAAGTCAATACAGGCCCCGGATTTGTAAATCTCGACCACCTATTAGATTAATGCTAATAGTAGGCCACGTATGTTCAAGATAATAAAGTTTATTCCACACTTTTGTAGTTAAAATGCGCTTAAACGTCTTGGCGTGGTTAAATAGCTTCCTTATAAATATATTTTAAGACCAAATTTATGTACCAAACAAATACGGGAGATCAACATTAAATGATCCAAATTGAATTATTACGAACGACAATATAGCCGGCATCTTAAGTTGGCGAGCCAGTGGCTCTTTTGCGATGGGATGCGGCGTGTTCTCGCGAGATATTATACGCTAACGGGAGTTTATCAAACGGGTATCTGTTATTCAGATCAGTATAATACTCAGTTCCTATCGCGCAATGATAATACATATAAATTCCAGAGTTCCGAGTCCCCGATTCCAGAATATTTATATCCGAGTACTCGCTCTAAAATAAACTTCAATTGGAGGCGAATCACGTGATTCGTACTTTTTCCGCGACGCCATTTTATATCAAATTGTGGATTAATTTTGCTGTAATAAACGACCTTTATTAAAGGATACGCAATATTTAGGCGCTCAAATCAAATAATTTCACTTCCCCGGTGATGTTTTGATGTATACATTAAACATAGGCGGTGAGAATTTTTACGTGAGAAAATGCGCTGAATTTCAGTGGTATCAGTTCTAGAACTTTTGTGGGAAAACCGTTAGCGCATAACTATTCAGAGAATGGGGAACGCTGGATAAGCGTGTGTGATTACAGCAACAATGACAAATAGCGACCAAGTGAACAATCTTTATTCATCTAAAACTAATACTGAGTCAATACAAACAAATCAGTTATTTATTTATTTAGTTTATTTAATCATTCCATGAATTCCACGATAAGAGGGACACCTGATTTGAATTTTCATTTTGTAAGAACAGTCATGTATTATATATCATTCTATTCCGGGTTTGTTATATTTTCCGATTCCGCTTAAACGGATTCCTGTTTTAGCAAAACACTTCAGTGCGCATGCGCAGGTAGACAACGTGGTTCAGCAGTCTAAAACAACCGAAAAACGCGTTTTATTTGTGCAGTTTTTATCTAAGATTTGCCAAGTCCTCCTGTGCCATCTGCTGGTGAGTTATATATCATTGCAATCCATATGGTTTATAGATCACGAAAATACTAATATGTCAGCTATATTTATTCAGGGTTTACCCACATTCTTGTTAGAATAGTGTGACTGCTTTACTTATGTATATGTAAACCCGTCACAAAATATAATGAAAAATTGTGTTAAAATAAAAACAGATGTTCCAATTATACTGACTTTGTACATCCTATTTACAAATGCCATATATTTACAAAAAATATTAGATAATACATATTTATTCATGCGCCTTTTGTGAAAAATGCGTGACGGATTTACATTTGTGTGCGTGACGGATTTACATTAACCTGAAAATCCGTCACGCTGTGTGCAAATATTCTTCTCTGAGTAAATAGAGATTCTCTATCTAAATTTCAGACGAAATGGCCAAAAACTGCAGCAGAACGTCAGCGAGCGCGCAGAGCAAGATTGCGAGCTGATCCTGTGGCGTACGCTCGTTACAAGAGCAAAGATCGCTTGCGCAACAACCAAAGACGGGACAATATGACCTCAGAAGAGCGCATTCAGCTTCGAAAAGTAGTAAAGCTTGCCGTCAGGAACTACCGGGTATGCCAACCAGAAAGCCCTGATACAGCAGTGAATTCTGTATTACCGCTAGTGCCGATAAAAGACGTTTACAAGACACCTTCGTCGTTAGGAAAAGCGAAGCGAAGGGTTTTGAAAGTATTACCGAAGAGCCCCAGGAAACGGTCAGCTGTTGTCCGAGCATTGGCAGCTGAAATCCTGGATGCGGTGCTACTCCCATCAGCATCACATCACAATGGACTTGCGCCTGAAGTTGAAAAAGGGGTAACCGATTACTATGAGAATGACTCTGTGTCACGAGTAATGCCAGGTAAGGCTGATTTCATTACAGTACGTGACGCCCATCGACGAAAAACCCAGGTTCAAAAGAGACACCTCCAAATGACCCTTAGTGAGGCATACCAAAGTTTCAAAACAGTCCACCCTGACATCAAAATTGGAAAATCAAAGTTTATGGAACTCCGTCTGAAATGGGTATTATTATCCTCGCAAATGCCACATAACGTGTGCTGTTGTGTGTACCACAGCAACATGAGTATGTTGCTGGAAGCGTTGCATGCCAAATATCCGGATACAGTTCCATTATACTCAGGAGCTAACTTTCTGCAAAAATGTGCTTGTTCCATGGATGACGAGGACTGTATGTCGAATAATTGTGAGACGTGTTCGGAGGGACAACTCTTTAGGAAGAACATCAGAGAACATGTAGCCGTGGATGACTCTCTGTATTTGAAATGGTATCAGTGGGCACAAGAGGATGGTATTCTTGCAAAAACAGTTGTAGAAGGGACAGTGACTGACGCATTCGAGGCAGTAGAAAATCAAATACCGAAGTTCCTTTGGCATTGTTTCATTAAAACCAAACAATCTAGTGCATATGAGGAATGTAAAAACAGAGCCAAAAATCCTGAAAGCACGGAGTGTGTTCTGCAAATGGACTTTGCCGAAAACTATAGTTGTGGTTCTCAGGACGAAATACAATCCGCCCATTGGCGACAGCATCAGGTTTCTTTATACACAATAATGATCTACCATCGTGACAGAATTCTTAGTTATGTGATAGCGAGTGATTCGCGGGACCATGAGAAGTGTGCTGTCGCAGCATTCACGAGTAAAGTGCTGGAAATCATCCGAGTGAAACTACCATCAGTTGAATCCATCAATATCTGGACTGATGGGCCTTCAAGCCAGTACAAAAATAAATTTATCTTTGTACTGGCGCAGAAACTAGAAGGCACATATGGAATGCCTTTGTCGTGGAATTATTTTGCCACCAGCCACGGCAAAGGGCCAAATGATGCGCTTGGTGGTAATGTGAAACGAATTGTAAACCGAAAGGTTATGTCAAGGTCAACAGTTGTATATAATGCTGATAATTTTGCCAATGCTGTTCAGCAGTCTGAAACTAGCATATGTGTGTTAACAATGACGGAAGTGGAAATTGGTAATCGTTACCAGCTTCTAGGCTTGAACAAGTTGTGGGAAGGGCTCAAGCCTTTTCTAGGAACAATAAATGTACACTTTGTCAAGCCAAACGGGGACATGGTTGAAACCAAGTATTACACTGATGCGCCTATGGTGAAACATCGTCGAATTATGTATGCCACACAGTCAAGTGCCAATTCAGCAGCCGCACCTTTAGCTCCCCCTGTGCCAGCCCAGTTACAAGCCCCTGACAATCATAGTCCTAATAATATCACATTGACATCTGAAACTAACCAGCTGACAACATATACACCTACTCAGCCAGTAGTCTGTGTAACTAACCAGCAATCAACATCTGTAGATGTATTCCCATCAACAAGTAGGCCTACCCCAACAACGTCTGGTAATAATCCCTCTAACAAGTCCACACTTTTGAAATCAAAAACCATTGCAAAAATCTCAACTGCCAAAAGCAAACAAAGAACAAAGCAGGTTAACAAAAGTAAGGAAGCAGTCACAAAATCTTACTTCTGTCCCATCTGTAAATGGGCATATGGTAATATAAATGACCCGATGTTGTCTGATGATTGGATTTGTTGTCAAGGGTGTAAAGAATGGTTCCATATGATTTGCACTGAACAAAATGGAATAATTGATGACGAAGATGCTTTCTCGTGCTACACTTGCTTCACTAAATAAAATAATTGTTCAACTTAATCATAAATACTGGCATATAGTTACCTAGACTAATCATCTGTTATGATTCATATAACAGATGATTAGTCTAGGTAACTATATGCCAGTATTTGTTACATTGTTTATTTGTATTCTATTTTAAATGAACTCTTGTTATGTTAATTGTTTGAAGTTGAATCGGTTACTTTCCTTCACCATGCTGCAGCTGACTACTCTCAAATGGTTATCAGGTGATTTTAATGATTACCTGATGTCTGACAGCTATTATTATTAATATAGCGGGCGCTGCCGCATAGTAACGTTGATTTGTATAGCAATTATTACGAGAGTTGAGCGTCAAACAATGTTGACATCCGAATGTAGGGCTCAAATGATATTAAAGCCCCGTTTTAACGTCAGAGGCGAGCTCAAATACTCATTATCGGCCCGCCCCTGACGTCACTAGCGGGCTCAAATGGCCATTATCAGCCCACCCCTGATGTCATAGATTACGTCACAGTAAACGTCACAGATTACATTGCATCACAGTTGACGTCACAGTCAGTTTACCTCATGCTTACGTCATAGTTTACATCATAGTTTACGTCATACTCCACGTCACAATCAACACTGACTACAATGTCGACAAACAAAATGACAAAAAAAGAGTGAGCGTCAGTAGGGGTTATATTAATAATAATAGTAATAACGCTGTTTTGTTTGGGCATTATGGTCGTTTGAGTCCCTTCTTGTGTGATTGAAGCCCTTCATTTTCTTTTGAAGCAAAAACGAAAATGTCGGGCTTCAATCACACAAGTCGGGACTCAAACGACCATAACGCCCAACAAAACAACGTTATTGTTATATTAGAAGTTGTAATTATTGTGATTGAACTGATAAGTAGTTGTAAGGGAAGCGCTATGCAGATATGTTTGTTGTCCAAACCTTTCCAAGTTTATTGTACATTGTACATTTAAGTACATTTTGGCAACGTGACGGAATTACAGTTAAAGAAAATCCGTCACGTTTCAAAAATGTAAATCCGTCACGTGGATTTCAACCATTTAAAAACAATATGTTTCAAATTCGTTAATTAAAAGAGGTTTTCTTAATGCTTACATGATATATTTATGCAGTGGCCCCAAGAATAGTATGAGTAATTTAGAAATTTTGCAGGAATTTGCAATGAAAGACACGTGTACAAATAAGAGGTTGCATCCGTAGTAAATCCGTCACGCTGTATTAAATGGGAATAAAAAAGTAATTTCGTTATTCGGTGTATTTGTCATGAGATAATTTTAAACACAGTTGTATTTAGCTGCCATGCACATTGAAACTTGGTGCTATAAACAAAATCTATTGATGGTAGGTCTTCCCAAATACGGATGTCCCGCAAGATTGTGTAAATCCGTCACGCTGGAATGCATGATTCACACATTCGGCTGATAGCCGGATGTTTGTTTCCACGCTTGGTAACGCGAGCAGAGTTTCGCAAGCGTAAAAGTGTCTTGACAAAATTTTCAACACGGCGATTATACGATTATTTCATTTTATAATCGTCCACGATCATTTTGAATTATATAATCGCGATTAATCGAATAATCGAAAAATCATGCAACCCTAATTACTAGTTCATGCCGATGTTATGTCTAGAGCATAATTCATGAGTACTAGTCCATGCCGATGTTATGTCTAGAGCATAATTCATGAGTACTAGTTCATGCAGAAGCCAAGTCTAGAGCGTGATTTATACTGGTCTCTCTCTATCCATGCTGGATTGCAGCTTATAAAGGTTAATCTCCAGTATTGCCAATGCTAAGCGAATACTTTCAATAAATATCTAAACAGAATCTTAATTGGCTTCAATAATTAAAGTTTCAACATGAAATCTTAAAACAGAAAAGAAACTAGGCAGTCTGCCAAGATCCACTCAGTCATAGAGGTGCCATTTATAGTTTAGCATTGTGATGTAAAAACATACATGTAAGCTGTTGAATATTTAACATGATAATTATTACATAATAAAGAATGTGTTGTATCTGCACTTACATGACACCACGCGCTATCGCTTGAGAAGACAAAATGGCGGTGACCACAGTTCAACGTTACGGTGATGTTTAAAAGCAAATAATTGCAATAAAGATAAATTAGTGTGCTAGATAGTGTATAGCAGTGAGTAAACGATAAACTATAATCTATGCGTACATCATCCTAGATAACATTAGTATCCCTTTAAAGTGATAGATAGAGATGTACAACAGATAGCTCAAAAGTGAATTCCTGTTTCAACTTAAAAAACACCATAATAAATTCTGAATGGCCAGTACCTTTTTCGCGCTTCATTGAGCACAGCCGCATCATCTGAAGCTAGATATACTCTTCGTTTGTCCACACGTTGTCTTCGCTCCAATGTATCATAAAACTCATCAACAAATTTCATATATTCATCTATTGAATGGAAGGATGCTTCAGTTCTGACTTTATCAGTTCGACGAACTTGCACCCTGAAGAATAAATGAGGCGAAGACATTCTTATATGCTATAATCTCTACTGGTACTTATATATTGTAAATGATAATGACAAATACCACATGTTCATTGTGTTCTAATGAATGAATCCATTATCCACTTTTACCTATGCCCCACCCATTTCTAGCTAAGCTCCACCCATGCATCATCCACATTGGGATCAATCAATCCCTGAACTTCTTGAATTACAATTCTTCAGAAAACACTACAGCTAAGCTGTTAAATATTTTGAATCTACCCCCCACAGAATGTTTATTAAATAGTAGACATACAACTGACAGACTATTCAAAGGTCCTGTCGGACACCATTCATGACATATTTTAATTGTGATTAATGTCTGTAAGCTAAACCACACAATGCCTAGGTGGTAGGCCTGTTGGTTTGGTAACAAGATGCTCCTTGGTCGCTAGCATTCACCTGGACCACATGTATTTGAACCAGAATATAGAACATAAGATAAAGATGTAATATTGGACTGGAAACCTGAAAATTTTGACTGAAAGTGCATAGACTTGAAATACAGACAACGGGATGAATACTGAAAATTTGGTTCAGAAAATTCAAAAAGTTTGGTCAGACATAAAAATTGTCAGGAAATAAGAAAACCCAAGGCTGGAAATACAACAATTTTGTGTTGAAATGTAAAAATTATGGTCCCAATAGCAAAAAAGTGAGTTGGAAATGTGACTGTGTTGCTAACGAATGTGAACATTGCACAAATCATGGAAATTTAAGTTGCTTCAGCTATAGTGTGGGGTGCGTGAGCGCTAGTGAGTTGACACTACAATCTTAATGACAGTTAGCTCCGATATGGAAATCAAAACATTTATCATTAGCGCATGGTTTGTGTCTTTGATAAATTTACAATTTAATAAACATTCTGTTGAATATTTGGAACCAATTTGACTAGAAGCTGTTAGTACTAATTTAGCTTCTGGCAATTCAGGTTTCAAAGGTTCAAGTCGATTCCAACATACGTAAAAGTGTGTGTGGCTTGGCGAGATATGGGCATGGCATAGCTAGAAATGGATCCCTTAACTCTTTAACACTCATATCAGCCAAAACAGCTTTTGTGGTGATCCTGAGAAGTCTCAATTTGTAGACCAACAGAAGACTATTTTTGAAAATGTACCACTGGAATGACTGGCTCGATATCCGAGCCAGTCATACTAATGAAAAATTTTCAAAAATAGTTTTCTCTTGGTCTGCACATGGACATTTTCTAAGAGAAAATTGAAATTTTCTTGAATACATTTGAGTGTTACGTTTTAAATCTTTAGTGTAGTACTTACCCAACTATAGGATTTTTAAATCCCAGTCGTTTCTCATTTTTTTTAATATCATCCTGAAGGTGAGGCTGCTGTCTACACAGATAGCGTTCTATCTGTCCGACCCACCACACAATCGGATTACCATGGAGACGTACTAACCGCGGGGCGAGGTCTTCTGGTATTGCTGGCGGCAAAAAGTGTGACTTTGGGTGTAAGCTGTCTACGCTAGTTAGATCCACCACCTGCAAATCCTTCATCTGCTCCGAGTCTTTAAAATACAAAAAAATACTTTCATTGACATCTTTAACCCTTAAATTTGTTCATGAAAAATTCAATTTTATCATAGAAGATGTCCATTTGCAGACCAAGAAGACTATTTTTGAAAATTTACCACTGGGATGACTGGCTCGGTTATCGAGCCAGTCATGCCAGGGGTAAATTTTCAAAAATAGTCTTCTATTGTTCTGCAAATGGACATTTCTCAAGACCACTGCAGAAGCCGTTTTTGGCTGATATGAGTGTTAAAGGGTTAATCATCAGACAAGATCTTTTTCAAGTGAGATAAATAGGATACCTGAGGATATTTTGAAAACAATTGTTCCTGAAGGACATTGCTGCGTTATTCAGACAAATTGATTTCAAAATAATAGCCAGTATGATCTTAACCCTTCAATGATAGTTAATGTCCATTTGCAGGCCAAGAGAGCTCTTTTTGAAAATATAGTCTTCAATTGGCCTGCAAATGGACATTACCACAGAACATTTCTGGGACTGGTTTTAGCTGGTTTGACCAGTCAAGGGTTAAACATAGCTTGTTGTAAATAACATCTTTGCCTTATAGGTCATTGTAGCACGAAAAGGATTACGGTAAAATAAAACAAGGAAAAGATTCAACGATAAAATTTCAAACCTTTAATATACAGACCTGGGGGTTTTTTTATATCAAGAATTCGTCTTGAAGAAAACTTGAGATAACCAGACACATATGTACTTTTCTTAACCCTGTAATACCCATATGAGCCAAAAATGGCTTCTGCAGTGGTCTTTGGAATGTTCATTTGCGGACAATTAGAACTGTTTTTGGAAATTTACCACTGGAATGACTGGCTCGATAACCGAGCCAGTCATTCCAGGGGTAAATTTTCAAAAACAGTCTTCTCTTGGTCTGAAAATGGACATTCTTCAGGAGGCCAGGGGCAACCTCCCACCTAGATCACACTAGTGAAATCTAACTTATAAAAGCACAAATTTTACCTAGGAGCCTGAAAATCTCTTCCCAAAATGTAAATTTGGGCCAGGCGAGTTAAAACAAATCAGAATCTGAGATGGCAATTACATGCCTTATGTATTGGCCAAAAATTCAGGCAATTTAGAAATTAGTATGAAGATTACATTCACCTTGACCTCTGACACATTGATTATGATTGAGCATTGGATACAGTCTCACCCTAAAACAAAAACCGTATTACCAGAACAAGACACGCCTGTTAAAAAGAAATGGTGGGGGGGGGGAATGTTTAACATGGACAATGGCCATGGCATAAGCTCACTAGGCTTTTCAGCTCAGGTGATCTAATACCAATAATAATTTACAATTTTTATTTAAAATAAAGCGAACTCAATCATATACAACAATCAAAGTGAACCAAGGCAGTTCATCAATGCATTAGCGCTTTTATAACGAAGCTGGCCAGGAGAAAACTATTTTTGAAAATTCACCACTGGATTAACTGGCTCGATAACCAAGCCAGTTATTCCAGTGGTAAATTTTCAAAAATAGTCTTCTTTTGGCCTGTAAATGGAAGTTAACTAGGCAAATATTTTGATATTCTTGACCAAATTTAGGCATTAAATAGTTAAAGCATTGGCAATACCCATACCAGGAGAGGTTTTATTCAGTGGATTAGGTATTAGTCGGCAGAAAATTAAACCAATGTTAAGTGGGTCCACGAGTGACGAAGAAGAGAACTCCACAGATTTATAGAGAATGGACATTTCCAGTTTTACCTATGTCCCGACCATCCCTATCTAAGCTCCACCCACACATCGCCGTGTTGGGATTGATCGATCCCGAATGGCCTATCAATTTCCTGAAAACTATACAGGTAAGCTATTGAATATTTTGTAATAAATTTGACTTTGTGCTGTTGCTGCCAATGGCAGCAACAGTGCCCAGTCAAATTAGTAAAAAATATTCAACAGAATATTTATTAAATAGTAAAGACATACAATTCGTACAACAACTCAGTCCATCTTCAAATATGCGTTCGTGACGTACTTATCGACATCATTCATTACGATGTCATTCTACACGTCGCGTAGTTGAATATGACATCATAGGATGGATTGATAAAGTGAAACAGTCTACTATGGACAGAGAAAATGTAACTTTGGACATGTGTCACTGATATGACAGAGAAGTCTTCAAAAACACTATTTCAACGCATCTAGGCCATTGTTTTCATTAACACGGAGTACTCTCCATTACCACATGTCATACATAACGTTTTAAGATAGGCTAAAAATAATTAACAATGTTATTGAAAACATAATTAAGTAATGAGTCGAAAGCAAAAAACGAAACATGTTAGTTAGTACAATTTTAAAGACGCAAAACAAAACCATGTTAGCAACGAGTATAATTATCTAAATTATTATTAATTTTGATTAATACAAAATATGAGTTTTTACAAAATAATGTGCATTTAAGTCTAATTTTGCTAGATACTTGATGGGATATACAGTGTCTGAGTCAGTAATACTGTTCAACAAAATACTGTACATAATTCCCAGTAATCAACTCATTATACGAGGAACTAAAGAGAATTTTTATGAACTCCTTCCAACCATAATGGGAACATATGCAATAAATTCTTTATGAACGATTCATAACAAATATTCTGCTGCATTCTTTGACAGTAATCTGTCTGGGAACTCTTGGTGAATAAACATGCTTCCAGTCAAAATAGGCATTGCGAACACACACAGACCACAGGAGAGGGTAGTCATGCGAGTTTGACCCTTCCTGGGCTACGGAGAGCCCTTTTCCATGTGTGCAATAGGATGTAATTAGTCAAGAAATGCTTTAGATTGCATAACACAATGCCTAGTTTACAGTTTCGGAGGGAAGGTCTCATGCTCCCTAGTGGGTTTGGCTCTAGTTATTCCAATAATATGTGCACCTAGAGGTTTTTGTGAAATCCCTCCATCCATCCAAAATTCTCAGGTCCTCCCCCACCACCACCCACCCCACCCCCTCCCCAACCTGTACAAATCTTCTA